>CM021766.1:47146006-47160309 GCA_011076525.1 Nettapus auritus
TTTTTTTTTTTTTTTTTTTTTTTTTTTTTTTAAAATTAAATAAAAAATTTTTTTTTTTTTTTTTAAAATTTTTTTAAAAAAAAAAAAAAAAAAAAAAAAAAAAGTGACCCCAAGACATGGACTTGTGTAATCTAATGTAGGCAGCTAGAACACCAAGACGGTAAGAAAACACAGCTTCTCAGTACAGAAAAGAGGCATGAAATTATAACCACCTAAGGAAAACACACTTTCTAGGTAGGAGGAATACCACGAGTCTTTTTATATCTTTTTATATATCAGCCATCTCCAGTATAGTAAAAGAACATAAAGCAAACTGGAAAATACTGATGTAATAAATTATGTTTCCATTGTGAATGTAGAGGACAAGTTTTCCTTGATTATTCCATTCTGCAAAGGACATGTTGCTGATTGCTTAAGGAAGCCAGAAGAAGCAGTGAGCTTTGGCCTCCAAGGCTGTGATGATGAGGCTTCCTTGCTTTCACAGAAAAGTAACTGATAGCTTTATCTTGTAGCAAGTACTACATGACACTCCTAACCTTTCTCTTACCAGATGCAATTCATGTTTTAGTTTCCCACTGCATGCTCTGATTCACCATGCAGTTACTCAGAAAGGGACCGTTATTAATACATGCATTGCAAAGCCACTGACAAGTAGCATATCAGGAAATGTGAAGACCGTATCTGAAAGTAGGACAGAGATTACAGTCAGGAAAATTCCAGCCCTGATAATGTTTCCAGACTGCACCACAGTAACAGTGGCATGATTGTCACAAATGTCAGAGACAAGCTTATCACCACGCATTTCTGTGGTTTATCAGCTTGCAAGTTTGGCTTAGAAGGTACAAAAAAAGGAATCTCAGTTTCATAATAGTCTAAACTAACCCCACATTTGCAAAGCAATGCAGTTATAGTCTTTATTGACTGAGAAGGTGTAGGTATCTGATCAACAGCCTTATAATGTGTAATAACATTTCCTAATGCCATCTTTACCATGCTAGAGCCCACTGATGACCATCTTAGCCCAAAGCAGTTTGTTTTTCATAGATACTGTCTGGGTTGAGGAGCTTCTCATTTCCAGTGGTTGTACATTTCTCATTGGAAAAGTAGGTTTTCCAATTGCGAATGTCTGTATGCATGTGTGTTCATGTCATGCTGCAGCCAACCACAAAACTACCCTTGGATCTCTTGGGAACAGGACCTTTTACCACCAAAAGTTCCATGGCTACTACTATTTGCACTAGGTTTACAGCACAGTACTCTCATATTTCTCAGAGTCCAGGAATGATGACACATTGAGAAATTGAAGTTTGCTTATATTTCAGAAACAGTTTTGTTTTACTCAGTCACCTAGGTTGAACTGCAGGCATGCCTCATACTTCTTGCACATTTTTGCTATGTCTTTTTAATGTATTCAAGTTTGCTGTGGAAGCTATCTTCAATGCCTAAATATGGTGTTTCACTATGAGAAGAGAGTGTCTGGATTCTCTCAATTTTCCACTGCTTCTAATTCCTGAATTTCGGGGAAATCCTGGAACATACTTGCTTGATAACGCTTATTTCAATTATTCTTTAAAAAAAAAAAAAAAAAAAAAAAAAAAAAAAACTGTCTCTTGCATATTTAGGATTTTCTTGATTATTCTTGCTCATCAGGAAATGACTCAGCACTCCCTTTTACCACAAAATTCTAGTAATTATGGGTCTTATAGAATTGGTCAGTTTGGGACTGCTGTCCTCTGTCCCAAACTGTGTCCCCTTCCAGCTTCTTGTGCACCCCCACCCTCTGCACTGGCAGGGCAGCACAAGAAGTAGAAAAGTCCTTGGCTCTCTGTAAGCACTACTCTGCAACAACTGAAAACATTGGTGTGTTATCACCACTATTTGCATTAAAAATCCAAAACACAGCTTCATATGAGCTCTACAAAGAAAATTAACTCTATTACAGCCAAAACCATGACAGCTTCCCATGAGGATTGAATGATTCCATATTCTTTTAAGTGTGAATCTAGGTTTGACTATTGAAATGTGTGCTGCTTATTAAGAATTTGATCTGATCTGAAAGATTCCAGAAATCATCAAACCTCTCACACTCATCCAAAGTAAGATCAACCACGTTCTTGGCAAATATTTGCCTAGACTACTTCTGAAAGTCTCCATTGGTGGATATGCTACAACTTTCCCAAGCAATACATTTCATTATTTCACCACACTTATCTTTAAAAAGATTTTTTGATGTCCAAGATGAATTTTCCTTGCTTCAGTTGTTGTGAAGGGAAAAAGATATGTTGACAAAGCTTGTGACAAAGTGCATGTTGACTCTTGCCTGGTGTCTTGGTGGTACTCAAAAATAATATGTCAAATTACTCATTCTAGTTCTTTTTTAAAGAATCAAAACAAAGTTGACAAATACATAATTTCTTGTCTCTTTCCTTTGTCCTTCTTAAAAATGAATCATTGCATTTTTCCTACCCCAACCTTTTGGTACATTCCCAGTCCTTCACAACCTGTCAAAATAATAGCAAGTCCCAACATTGCTTCAGGTCTTTCCTTAAAATCCTGTAATGAACAAATCACCTTGAACTAATTTGAAGGCAATCTAATGCTAATCTGACCTGTTCTCACTTTCTATCACTAAAGGATAGAATCAGCTAGCTAGCAGCTTTCAATAATCTCAGTATTTAAGTAGCATAGATGAAATAATATGATGCTTCCTGTTAGAGCATTTCTGATTTGCTGTAGCACTTCAGCCTTCCTACAAAGCTGACTTGACATTAAAAAGATAATATTAATTAAATGTGATAATGTTAACTTCAAATCTGTATGAATTAAACTTCCATTTTGAAGTACTTTTTATGTTAAATTTAGGCCTTGCATTAACACGTTCCCTGACAAACAACTCATCAGATGTTGGAAACAGTCCTAGAGTTGGCACAAAACAGTACCTGCTACTAGAACTTCTTGATGACTCAATTTTTGTTGTTGACTTTGTCTATAAGCATATTGGCATGTGGGCATTTGATCTCATTTTATGGACGATAATAAAAAAGAACATTCAAAATGTTAAATCCTAAAAGAAATAAAAGAAACTGAAAATTTTTAAATGGAGTTTTTCTAGTCCTGTAAGTAGAATTAGGGATCTTGTGTCAATTAATCAGTTTTTTTAGGGGCTAATTAATATTAGAATTTTATTAGTAGCATAAAATCTGTTCTGTAGCAACAATAAACATGCACACACACAAATTAACTTAGCCAGCTAGAAAATCAATTTGCCAGAATGCTCTTTTCAATTGCCTGCATTTGGAAACATGCCCTCAATGTTTTCTAGAGAAAAAAAAAAAAAAAAAAAAAAAAAAAAAAAAAAAAAAAAGTTTGCTCTTAGTTGCATACCATCTTTTTTTAGGAGCAAGATGAAGCCATTAGGTATTTTGTAGAAAAGGTACTCTTAGAATTGCAAGTTGTGATTTAAAATGACATGTTTTGCCAATATGTAAGGTATTCAGAAGCTGCAGCATGATTTACTTGAATACATGAATGATGATAATATGATCCTCCAAGAAAAATTCAGGGAATGTAAGAAGGGCAAGGAATGTAAAATTCCTGCAGTACTGTAAACACGATCTCTTTTTGGCTGGTATTTTTTCCATTTGTTGTGGTGTTTTTTTTCCAGTTTTGACCTGTTCCATCACCTTTCCTGGCACCAAGGTCAGGCCAGTAGTTCCCCACATCCTCCTTATGACTCTTCTTACAGTTTGGCATCACATTAGCAAGTCTCCAGTCAACTGGGACCTCTCCAATTGATCATGACTACTGATAGATGATGGAAAGCAGCCCATCAATCACATCCACTAACTCCCTCAGCAATCTCAGGTGGATCCCATCTGGCCCCATGGACTTATGACAGTCCAGGTGGAACAGCAGGTCTCTAACTTCAGGTTTCCACCTGAACTGTGGGGGGTTTCTTCTGCTTTCCATCACAGATTTCCATGTCATGAGACTGAGTACCCCAAGGATAAATGGTCTGACTAGTAAAGACAGATGTAAAGGCATTAAGAACCTCAGCCTTTTCCTTACTCTCAGTAGTCCTGTTCCCTCGTGCATCCAATAAAAGATGGAGATTCTCCTTGGCCCTCCTCTTGCTGTTCATATTAACATTTTTTTGTTATCCTTAACCATAGTGGCCAGGCTGAGCTCGTGTTGGGCTTTCGCCTTCCTGATTTTTTCTCTGCATATGCTGGCAGCTTCCTTGTACTCTCCCCAAGTTGTCTGTCCCTTCTTCCACTGGAAAATGGAAGGACAGTGGAGCCTAAGATGGTCAGTAACAGCCAATTGAGCATTGCCACGAGGTAGCAAGTGCAAAACTGCAGAAACTTGTCTCTTTTAATATTAAAATTTTCCAAAGCTTACATGCAAGCCCAGATTCCCAAGTGGATCAGAGCCTAACATTGCACCCTTGTGGGCATGTCCTGTCCCATAAAGAGGGCCTCACTGCACTAGACAAATGAACAAGCCCTCTATGCCTAGGACAGTGAAAGACATAAGCAACTTTGAGAATAATGGTTCAAAATAGGACTCCCTTTCCCCTTGGAAAGGGCCTAAAACCCCTACACTTCAGCACTGATTTTCTATCTTCCCTCTGACCATTCTTGTCATCCACATAATGCATTAACTCAGTTTCACAGCATGGGTGGAAAAGTACCCCATGGCTTCATGCCTCTTCAGTAGCCTACAATATGTTGGTTAATTCACTTTTACCCTGAGTACTTGAGAGCTGCAGGGCTGAGGAAGTACTTGAACCAAAGTATTTTCTGCATCACTGCTTTGTAATTACTCTGCTACTGTGGAAAAAGATGAGATCTCTCCACTAAGAGTACAGCTGTGAGATGGGAATATCGATAACTTAATACGTGTTGGTGTTGTCATATCTGAACTCATTCTCATGGCAGATATGATCTGAGACTCCCTCTCCATTTCTCAGGCGTATCTTCTCCTTTCCTAGTACAGAAATCAGAGTTCTCTAGTAATCTCATTCACTACTAAGCTTAATATGTAAACTATGCATATGCAATTTTATTACAAAAAGTTACAGAATTAGAATAAAATTTTGTTTTATATTGTTATTTTATAAAGGCATTTGGAGAAATATTGGAGATTAATGCATACTAGAAAATTTCTACCCAAGCTTACCCAAGTGTTGGTACAAAGGGGAATAGGCATTGATCTGTAATTCTTACAATTATGCCATCTTCACAGAATCACAGAATCACAGAAAAGTCTAGGTTGGAAGAGACCTACAAGATCACCGAGTCCAACCTCTGACCTAACACTAACAAATCATCCCCTAAACCATATCCCTAAGCTCTACATCTAATCGTCTTTTAAAGACCTCCAGGGATGGTGACTCAACCACTGCCCTGGGCAGCCTATTCCAGTGACTAACAACCCGTTCAGTAAAGAAGTTCTTCCTAATATCCAACCTAAACTTCTCCTGGCGGTTAAGATTATGCCATCTTGACAGAGTTTGCTATCTGATGTATGGAACAGAAAGAATAAAATAATTTTATTGCAGCTAAATATTTTAACCTTTTCAACTAAAACTGATTTAAAATAGTATTACACAAACGGGATGAAAAAAATATAATGTTATGCCTTCCCCTTTATTTTATTTTAATCTGCCACTCTGCGTTGAATTTTTCTGCTTGCAACTGGAGGCAACTGGATAATTGTCAATTAGCAGCATAAGTGATTTCATACCACACACACCCATTTTTGCAGTCTTCCAGACTGTGTTAATACAGAAATGTATGTATAGCGGTGAATGGATTACATATGGTTCTTCAGAGATGACTAAATGAGAGTATTGCAGTTGCTAAAATATGGAGGAAATTGTATAATGCTCTATGGGTGCATTAAAATATCACTCTGTAGATGCAGGTTATGATGTGATTATACCACAGTTGCATAGTACAACAAAACATAAAAATAGCGCTTGGAAAGTATTCCAGCAACAATTTGGTCCTTAAACACCATATGGAGAAGTAGCTAATCCTGTATATGACTAGATGACTCAGTGGTATAATCCACAGAAGAATTTCCATATGGCATCCAAAATGTTCTTCAACATCCTTTTCTGTCTCCAACCCACGATTATAATACGCTGCCATATGCACTGCTGATCCTGAAGGCTGAGTCCAAATGAAAAATGAATTTTCATTTTATTTATATTGAAGGACATAGCATTTAGCAAGTGGTAACACATCTGTCATTTGTCCTCTTGCATAGCAAGTCATGGCCATAAAGAAAGATTTCTGTTGACATGAGTATGGGCCTCACTATTGTACCAGACTTTATATTTAGAGACTTGAGTTTAGATTCAGATTTGGACAATTAGAATGGTTGAAGGACTAGGTTGGACTGAACAGAATTCCATTTAAAATATTTCTTTTTGACATTGTGAAGGCGTCAATTTTTTACTCCCTAAACTTTAGTCGTCCAGTATAGTTTCCCTAATTTCCAGTCTCTCAAACTATTTTTTTAATCAATGCCTTAATATTATTTGAGAAATCAAATTAAAATTCCATCCCATTAGAGAAGCCATTTATATGTAGGTACCTACATAAAAATCATCACTCGCAACCCTGACCTACATGCAGTAGTCCTGAAGGTACCAAACTGATATAGTTACATTATCACATTACTCCATTATACTCTTTACACTTTATGGAGTGTACAAAGTGGTACAGAGAATAAAAAGCACATGACCATGTAACATGAATGTAAATGTATCCTGGTGACATTTTTTAGACATTATTTTTTGTATCACCTTCTTTAACATGGTAATCATGTTTCCTGATGCAGTTTTTCTACATCAAAGAGAATGAATACTGTTGATGCCTTCATCAGTCCACAATCCATTTTTTAAATGATCCATTTTGTAAACTCTCTTATCAAGAAGTGCATTTTTCTTCCCTCAGCATTCTTAATTGTAGAAAAGCAGATGTGTCTCTAACTCCATAACTGACTTCAAGGTTTTAAAATTTAAGCTGTCAGATTACTTTAGTTTCAGATCATTTCTCTGTTGAGAAAAATTCACAATATAAAGCAGACAGATTTTTGATGGTACCTTCTATGAACATCAAAACTGCCTTCTTTAATAAACATGAGATCTATTTCAAATTCCTTTTAGAAACTTTAGAGTAGTTTAATTCCTTATATGCACTGATTGAGATGATCTTATTTACTTCTTTATTACCATCAGAGTAAAATGTAATTAATTATATACTCTACACTTGTTAAATAAATTGTCTGTCCTCTCAGGGATGTACTTGATGTATGCAACGTTATTTGTCTATAGCAAGACCTTGTGAACTCCGACATGCACCACATGCTTAACTGGCTTAAGATTAATTGCAGAGATTTTATTTAGCATTAATGTACATCTTTGTTGGGTTTGATTTCAAACCCACAACTTTATCAGTGTAACAGCACTTCATGTGATATGTGTGATACCAGTCACCAAATTTGCTTTTGTATTTTGCAATTTTTGTGTTTCACATTTTAATATAATTACTATGAAAGGAAAAAATAATAATTTGAAAATAAATTGAACATTCTTATCCATTATTCGGAGAGCCAAATATTAAATGCTGACTGAGAATTAAAAGAGAAACCTGAACAAAAAGGTTTACCTGTTTTAGAACAAAATCTCTCTAAAAGAGACTTTGTTATTGCAGTTTCTCCCTAGGCTGAAAAAAAAGCAGACAACATCCTCCTTTACCAGCTAATGCACTGATACAGATTGTTTTCGTTATGCTGTTCCCACAACTGGTAACAATGGCAGTTTGTGGATGGATACATCTGAGATGGCTCTATAGCCCTACCTAGTTCCAACAGAGAGACGGTACAGAACAAGCTTTAGTATAGGAAAGGCATTTAACAAGTGCTAAAACTCTGGCTCTGCACTACTGTGCAGGTATCTAGTTGTTGATAAATAGATTAGGCAAATTAATGCTAATTAGGATGTCTACAAACGTTGTAAACACCTTTCCAATTTTAAGGTGCAGCTATCCTAAGAGTTACAGCAAAGCAATTTTTTAAAATATTCATAGCTAAAATACAATGGTTTTTAAAATTATCCAGAGTAAAAATGCTACTGTCTTCTAGTAATGAGATTAAAAACAGAAACAGAAGGTATCCAAGGTGAAAATGACCTTTCGTCTGGTAAAGTACTGCCTTGAGAGGGGTGGCTCTGAAGTTCTTAAAAGGTTAGGAAGCCAATTTATGTATCTTCCTGAAGTAGATATGTTAAATTAAAATATAGAACAGTGTATATCCAGTACAGAGAGTGCTCTGCTGAAATGTACTGATATATGATATGCCTTATTGACAATACGATCTCTCTCGGGATATAAGAAAAATGTGGAATCATTTTACTTTTTGAGGTGATCCTGATGAGGTCAAATATTTTACAATAAAATTGTATGTTTTGACCAGTAATTCAGATCATGACCACATCAAAAACTTCACTTTGTGCTGATGGAGGCTTCAACATAAAATTTGACATTCAAAGCTTTAAATTTTTCAGCAATTTTTTTAGGATAACAAAGCATGATTAAACACTACATAGAACAAAATATAATGATCTAGATAAGATACTACAGAAAAAAAATAGCTGAATGAGCAGGGTTTGTCTTATTGCTAGACTTAGAAAGCAGGCAAGTATGCTGTCAATATAATTCTAACAAGCTGTTTTACACCAAGGCATTTATTTCAAGCCCCAAGATTCCACTTCTCACTGTTAGCCATTGGGTAGGGATTGTTTTGAAATGCGTTCTGTTTTAATAAGGTCCATATGCATAGTTTAACTGGAAAAAAGTAGTCTGCAGATTAATATCCAAGCTCCAAGGAACAAAAGTCCTTGCCTTCTGGAACAATTGGGTTAAACAATAGCCCGTTTTAAGAAGAACTTGTGCTGCCATAACTGAAATCCAAATTTTTAAATCTTGTATTATTTCCAAGTTCAGTATGCTTCTTTAAAGCAAAGTATTACTTTCAGTGGTCTGTTACTTCTTCTGGACCTGCAGATGTGTCTTGGTGTGAAAATCCAGAGCCTTTAAATTACCAGACATAGCAGCATGTCTTTCCTCTGCCTGTTGATTGTGGAATAGTTAATTATTATTGCTGATGATAATTTTGCACTTAAATAGCATTCAGAGGAAACAATGCACAGCAATCCTTTTTCACCCACATCTGAAACTGAGCTCAATAAAACCATTTAGCATAACTGGGGGAAAATCATCTAACTTGTTCAGACCCCCTTGTAATTCAGTGAAACTAAACCAGCGTGCAATGGCCGATTTTTTTGGTTTGTTTGTTTGTCGGTGGTGTTTTTTTTTTTCCTTTTTTTTTTTTTTTTTTTTTTTTTTTTTCCTCTGGTTTTGGATCTGCTTCCATCTAGTGGCCCCATGGTGAATTATAAGTGCTGAAATACGCAGCTAAAAACTAGCAGAATATGCCTTAGGCTTGGCACATGGTTTTACGGGGAAAAACCTACCTCTTTAACATACATGTAGGCCCACGTGCACATAAACGTTAGAAAAAGAGTATTATTTTTTATAGTCAGACTATACTGGCCTCTTTTCAGTTTCTTGAATTAACATCTACAGCAACAACTTTAACTTCAAATTAAAATACAATTAAGCGTGGTTTCATTTCTTACGACTTTGTTCCATAATGTAGTATGATTTAATTATTCTATACTGGTGTATAAGCAGACGGATAAGACACAAAACTTTTTTCATTTCATTGTAGTGTTCTCCACTATTATCTTGTTGTTTTGTTGTTGTTTTGTGGTTTTTTTTTAGGTTTGGTTTTGTTTTGTTTTCTTTTTCTGGACCTTTTATGAATTTGATAGTGGAACTAAAGAGCACTCAGTTACTACAGATTCTCCAGGCTGTAGAAAAAAAAACAAACATGGAGACATTAATAGGTTGGTGACTGTTCAGACTGTCTTCAGAGGAAGGAGTTAATTTTTCCTGTATTACTACTGGCAGAGAATCTGATAATGGGATGGATAAGGTACTTAGCCAAAAAGTCTGAACTGTCAGAAGTTGTCCCATTTGCTTTGAAATGGTCAGCTTTCTTTGAGGCAAAAATAGTTTCCGGCTATGCAATGAGCAGTAATTTAAATCTGCTTTCAATTCGTTGCATAAGAGATTTAATTTCTCTTGAATTCTAAAAAAAAAATGGGAGATGTGATCTCTGTAGAAACAACAACAACAACAAAAATCAGTTGCAAAGTCATGCTTCCAACTTGTCTCCACTTCGGACTGAATCTCAACAGGTTATAACTGCCTTCCTGCGGCCAGGAATAGGAGCTTCTCACAACTGAGGTACACGGGACTTCAGGCTGCAGCACATACTGATGAACGACACAGTCTGAATGAAAGGATAAAAAGAAGAGGAAAAA
This sequence comes from Nettapus auritus, assembly GCA_011076525.1. Taxonomy (NCBI): domain Eukaryota; kingdom Metazoa; phylum Chordata; class Aves; order Anseriformes; family Anatidae; genus Nettapus; species Nettapus auritus. The sequence continues at coordinate 47,156,469 of CM021766.1, forward strand.
AAAAAAAAAAATGCAGTCTCACTGAGCATATCAGGTTCTTTTCCAAAAGTGAAGCCTATAGTGTACGACAATCTGATGAGAGGTGCGTGGCTGCTGGGTGGGTAGCAGGCAGTTTGTGGGGCTGGCTGAGGGAACTCTCCTGTCTGTGACTGTTCACCTGGGCATGAGCCACCCCCAGCCAGCAGCGGATTCGAGCTGTGCAAACACCGGCCTGAGTGCTTTTGGCTTGACCCCGAGCAGACGCCTGGCATAGGGCGAGCAGTCAGCAGATTATGGGTCAACCAGTTTGAGCAACGACGTCCCGACCTGTCAGTTTGTGGTGGGCTGTGAGCGGGATGATCTCTCTGTTTCTTCTCGTGTTGGGTGACCTACGTTTTGTGCTGTTCGCTTCACTTCTCCCACCAGGTAACTGGATACCTATGATAATATCAAGTACGTATGGCCATACGGTACAGGTATGTAACGTTATACAGCAGGCTTACAACCAGTAATTTTAAAATAACGCGCAGAAATGTATTAACAACTCGAATATCCGCACGGTGCGAGGCGACAGGGGCACCGTTCCGTGACAGTCGCCTCAGGGCCAGGCCTACCGCCTCTCCCCGCGGCGGGGGCAGCGGCCCTCGCCCGCTGGAATGTCCGCGGCGGCCGGGCGGAGCGGGGCGGGGTCGGCCGGGGGAGCCGCAGCCAATGGAGGCCGGCAGCGGCTGCGGGGGGAAGGGGGAGCCGCCGGCGTCAGAGCCGGGCGGGAGCGCGCTCGGCGGGCGGGGGCTCGGCGCGGCACTGCGGGGCGCGTTGGCGGCCGGGCCATGGAGGCGGCGGGCGCTGCCCCGTGGCCCTGGGCCTTGCTGTGCCTGGCGGCGGCACCGCTGCTCGCCCCCGGGGCGGCCGGTGAGTACCGGGGCGGGGAGGGAGGCGGCTCGGCGGGACCCCGTTCGACAACATGGCGCAGGGGCGAGGCTGCCGGGAGGGCAGGCACGGCGGGGTCGCCCCCGGGGCTGGGCTGCCCCCGGGAGAGGGGGGCGGCATCGCCGGTGCCCGCTGTCGCCGGCGGGCGTGGAGCCGCGGCAGGTGGGCGAGGGGCGAGGGCCGGCAGGAAGGGGCAGCGCCGCCTCCCCGGTGTCGGCCCTCTCCTCGCTGCTGCCTGGTGAAAGCATGGTGTTGAGCAAAGTACTGAATGTTGCTAAAAGGTGTTGAATATGGTGAAGGATGGCAGTAGAAGGTAGTTCCTTGCACGAAAGTTGTAGTATCACGGAAAAAAAAAAGAGGCGTTAATAAGGTGGCACAAGCATATATAGTCATATAGATCTATCTCAATAAATAGATCACATTGGCAGTACCGTCACAGTGAGTGGAAAATATGAAAAATGTAATAGCCGAATGCAGAATACCGCAATTGTCAAGGCGTTTGTGGGTACATCGCGTTGTTGCACAATGGGTTTGATTTCCTCTTTTAAGGAAAAGGTCAACTTTTCCTTGATGGACCTGCTCGCATGGCTGAGGTAGCAGAACTTATCAGAGGGAAGGGTATCCGTGTTCATAGTAGTTGGACGTGAATAAAATCTTGAATTTAAACCTTGAGGATTTTTTAGTAAAATTGGGGAAAAGTGGAATGAGGTAGAAAACAGCTGACTGAGAGAAAGGCTGTAAGATACTTCAGAAGAGATTAACTAGAGACAGAAAGGCAGAGCTCAGAAATTGTGTTTGAATATTGCTCCTAGCTTCAATTTCTGACTTAAACACATCACTTTTAGCCACTTAAATTTGCTACTTATTTAAGATACCATTGCATGATTAGATGATTCAAGACAGCCAGCATGGCTTCACCAAGGGCAATTCATACCTAACCAATCTGGTGGCCTTCTATGATGGAGTGACTGCATCAGTTGACAAGGGAAGACTGACAAATGTCATCTCTCTGGACTTCTGTAAGGCCTTTGATACAGTCCCACGAGACATCCAGATCTCCAAATTGGAGAGATGTGGATTTTATGGCTGGGCCATTCAACGGATAAGGAATTGGCTTGAAGGTTGCACTCAGAGAGTGGTGGTCAATGGCTCTATGTCCAGGTGGAGGCCCGTGATGAATGGCATCCCTCAGGGGGTGTCCTTGGACCCGTACTGCATAATATTTTTATCAACAACATAGTGAGATGGAGGGCACCCCCTTCAGATTTGCAGATGACACCAAGCTGAATGGTGCAGTTGATACAACAGAAGGAAGGGATGGTATCCAAACGGACCTGGACAAGCTAGAAAAGTGGGCCCTTGTGAACCTAATGATGTTCATCAGGTCTAAGCGCAAGGTGCTGCACCTGGCTTGGGGCAATGCCAAACAGGAGTACAGACTGGGTAAAGAGCTCATTGAGAGCAGTCCTGCAGAGAAGGACTTGGGGGTTCTGGTGGATAAAAGCTCAACATGAGCCAGCAGTGCGTGCTTGCAGCCCAGAAGACAAACTGCATCCTGGGCTGCATCAACACAGGGGTGGCCAGCAGGGCAAGAGAAGTGATTGTTCCCCTCTGCTCTGCCCTTGTGAGGCCCTACCTGGAGTGCTGCATCCAGGTCTGGGACCCCTGGCACAAGAATGATGTGGGGCTGTTAGAGTGGGTCCAGAGGAGGGCCACAAGGATGATCAGAGGGCTGATGTACCTCTCCTGTGAAGAAAGGCTGACAGAGCTGGGAACGTTCAGCTAGAGGAAGACAAGACTCTGGGGTGACATCATTGCAGCTTTTCCATACTTAAAGGGGGTTTATAAAAGAGGTGGAGAGCAACTTTTTGCTCAGTCAGATAGTGACAGGACAAGGGGGAATGGCTTTAAACTAAGAGGGGAAATTTAGGTTAGAGGTTAGGAGGAAATTCTTCACTCAGAGGGTAGTGAGGCACTGGCACAGGTTGCCCAGAGAAATTGTGGACGCCCCCATCCCTGGAAGTGTTCAAGACCAGGTTGAACAAGGCAGCCCATGGCAGGGGGGTTGGAACTGGATTATCTTTAAGGTCCCTTCCAACCCAAGCCATTCTATGGTTCTTTGTATACATGATTAGGGTTTGTATAAAATGAATTAAATGATCATAAGGTTTAGTATACCGATATTTCATTGTGGTGCTCTTTGGTACAATTGATAAGACTTGAAACTCAGCAGTGGAAGTGATTCAGAAGGACTAGCCTTGATGTATGTTAATTCATAATGGGAGGGTTACCAGCCACTACAAACAAATGGATAAAAAGTCAGAAAATACTAAGTAATTGAATGTTGTCCGGGGTATTCATGAACTCAAATCATAGGGGCACATATAGTTGAATATATTTGTTGGCACCTAAGCCAATGTGAATTCTCTTCATAGATTAGAAACTGAATTCCTAGTTCTTTAATGTAGCATTTGCTCTCAAGGTGAATTTATGTGGTGAAAATTTTCTGAGCTGTATAGTGAAACAAAGCAACACAAACTTGATTGAGTAACCATTATTTCTGTGTTTAAGTACAGCTTTCATTTAAGTACATCTGGTTAGGTGTTCAGGAGTTTTTTGGCAATTCATTTGCTGGATATTTTTTCATTACGAGCCTAAGATGTTTTCTCCATCACTTTGTTAATGTGCTTCCAATCCAGTTGTTGTACGCAAGTTGTATGTTTCTAACCCCATGACTTTGTAACAGGGGTATGAAAGTGTAAACCAAAGCTTTTCTCTTCAGTGAAACAATAAGTGAAGTTTAAACATGGTGGGACCTGCTAATGAATGTCAACTTGGGAACAAAATTTTCTCATGGTTGTTTGTTTTTTGCTTGTTTTTGTTTGTTTGTTTGTTTGTTTTGGTTTGTTTGTTTGTTTTGGTTTGTTTGTTT
>CM021766.1:47169504-47239200 GCA_011076525.1 Nettapus auritus
TATATTTACATAATTCTTATGCTTGATACCATCAGCCACTTAGGTCATTTAGCAGGACCAGAAATGCTTCAGGGTGAGGGGAAACCCAGCAGATCCAACTTTCCCTGAAGCTGCCCATCTCTGGGGAACCTTAAAACCTCTTTGTTTTATTTTGCGTATGGCTTGATTTTGTTGTTTAAAATAAATGGTGGAAAGGAGTGATAGGATAACAAGGGGTAACTTCAAAGGGTAACTTCTCAGCAGGTCTGGGTCCAAGATAAATCTTCCTCTTTGTCTAAACAGTTGCTACTTGATACTGTAAATACTGGAATACTGGTGGAAAAAGTTGACTACCTAGCGTAGGTGAGGTAAGCACAGTGTGGTCTACACCTACAAAAATGCTGCTATTGATTAGATGTTCTGGACATGGCAATCTTCTTGTCAAAGCAAATGGTACGTAGGTTGGAAGAACTCTTAAAACTGAAAATACTTTTTTTTTTTTTTGTATCTGTTAGAAACTCTTTTGTTTTGTAGACTTACTTTTGCTTATTTGCATTTCACTTTTCAGGGAGAAGTGTGGGGTTGTATAAATTCTTCATTGCCAGGTAAGAAATACTAGTTTACCATTAGATTGTGTTTTGTTTTGTTTTGTTTTTTCACCAAATGTGTGTTTCAGTGTCTACCACCTGCACCCACAGATGTTATGGTAATTTAACTTTCATTATGTTTCCATTATAAACTGTACTTTGATTCGAGTTTCTTTTAATCTACACTGGGTTACCTCTGCATCTTTTTCTTCTAACACTTCTTCTCTTTTCCCAGTTAGAAAATATTGAATATGTTGTATATGATTAAATATGTGTGTTTCTGTGATGCATCCAAGAAATATCAGAGTTCCTTTCCTTTAAAGGCTTTCTATTTTTTTTAGTTTCAATATACCTTAACCTGATTTATAAAATCATGGATTGTTGCAACTTTGTTCTAGCTGCAGTATCATGTAGAAAAAAAAACTGAGTAATGGGGAGAAAAAGTGAGAACCAGACAAACGTAATTTAAGAAATGTGGAGGCTAAGAACAAGAACCAGACTGCTTGGTGCAGGCAGATTTATAAGGTTAAAGCATAGGTTTTAAGACAGGACTGTTACGTTAAAAGGAGATGAACTTGGTCTTAACTAGTATTCTTTACGATGTGTCATTTCTAGAAGACTGAGTGATATTAGCATGATACATGTTGAAGTGGCAGTGAGTAAAGAGGAGAATGTAGCAATTTTACATCTACTCAGATTTCTGCCACTGTTTCAGAGGCAAGCTTCATTCTGCTGCGTGCAGAGACATTGGTTTTCTTAGGTGTAAGTAAAACTAGTAAAATCTGTAATGTCTTTTGGAGTTGAGGTCATTTTATCTCACCTAAAATCGGACAAATTTTGAGCTGCTCCTGCTGTGGCATCACCTCAAGTACGTGGAGTTTTGGGCACCACGATATAAGAAGGATATAAACCTATTACAGAGTGTCCAAAGAAGGGCAACAAAGATGGTAAAGGATCTAGAGGGAAAGATGTATGAGGAGTGGCTGAAATCAGTTGGTTTGTTCAGCTTAGAGAAGGATGAGGGAAGATCTCATTACGGTCTACATCTTCCTCCTGAGAGGAGTAGAGGGGCAGGCACTGATCTCTTCTTTCTGGTGACCAGCAATAGGACCCAAGAGAACAGCATGAAGCTGTGAGAGGGGAGGCTCAGACTGGATATCAAGAAAATGTTATTCACTGAGAGGATGGTCAGGCACTGGGACAGGCTACCCAGGGAAGTGGTCTCAGCACCGAGTGTAATGGAGTTCAAGAAGTGTTCGGACAATGCTTACAGACACATGGTCTGATTTTTGGGTGGTCCTGCATGGTGCCAGGAGCTGGGCTCAGTGATCCTCATGGGTCCCTTCCAACTCAGAACATTCCATGATTCTGTGGTTCTATAAAACCCATTCTTCACTGAAGCTTAATAGCCACATACAAATGAGTGGCAATGGATTTACTGTAACTGAGCAATGCACATTTTGGTTTGAAATTTAGGTTTGTGTAAGCAAGCAAAAAGCATTGGGAGTCTTTGTTAATGAACCACTCCCAGATTGTCTTCCTGGGCTTTCTGAATTGGTGTGAGGCCTCTCAGTGTCTTTGTGGTAGGATTTTATTATCTTCTGATTTATGAAAGAAAGCTACTTCAATGGTGATGTAAATCTTTTTTTCTTTTTTTTCTTTTTTTTTTTTTTTTATAACATCTTCACAGGCAAACCGTTGAGGCATGTACTAGATAAGTAGACAGTAGAGGTAGATTGAAAACTGTCTGAACTGCTGGGCTCAAAGGTTTGTGATCAGTGGCACAAAGTTGGAGGCCAGTGCCCCTGGGGTCAGTGCTGGTTCTAGTCCTGTCATTAATGGTTTCACTAATGGTGGGACAGAATGCACCCTCTACACGTTTGCAGATGATACAAAGCTGGGAGGAGCGGTTGATAGGCCAGATATTTGTGCTGCCATTCAGAGATATTTTGACAAACCAGAGAAAGCTGGCAAACAGGAACATCATGGGGAAAAAAAAGTGTAAAGTCCTGCAGCTGGGGAAGACCCCCATGCTCCACAGCACACTCGAGCTGACCAGCTGGAAAACAGCTTTGTAGAAAAGCGCATGAGGATCATGGTAGACAGCAGGTAAAACATGCACCAGTGATCAGCTGTTGTAGCAAAGAAGGCCAAGAGCACCTGGAAGAATGTTGCCAGCAGATCAAAGAAGGTCATTTCTTGTCCCTTTTTCAGTATTGATGAGACCACACTGGGAATTCTGTGTCCAGTTCCAGGCATCTTCATACAAGAAAGACAGGAATAGACTGGAACAAGTCCAGCAAAAAGCTTCTTCAAGGTGTCTGTGTAAGATAATTAAAGGACTGGAATGTTACTGGGATTGGAACATGATATGAGGACAGGCTGAGAGCTGGGATTGTTTATCCTTCTTGAGAAGAGTAAGTTGAGGGCAGATCTTATCAATATGTACAATTACCTGATCATAGGGTGTAAAGAAGATGGAAATCTACTCATCTCACTGTTATCAGGTATCTCAGTGACAGGACAAGAGTCTGCGAGCACAGATTGAACAATGGTAACGTCCAAATAAACATAAGAAAAAAAACTTTGCTGTAAGGAAGATTGAACAGTGGAAGAGGATGTCCAGAGAGGTTGTAGAGTCTCCACCTGTGGAGGTATTCAAAACCTTATTGGACATGGTCATGGGCACTCTGCTCTCACTGAGCTTGCTATTAGCAGGGTAGTTGGACTAAGCAATCATCAGAGATCCCTTCCAACCTCAATAATTCTGAGGTTTTCTCTCTGATTTTTCTCCTGTTTGGCTACTTTCAATACAGAAAATATTTCACGATAGAGTTTACAGCACAGCCACAAACTGAGTTTTGACTGGATCATCATCTCTGATTATTTCATAATAAAGCATCCACAACATGTTTTTACACACAGATGCATGCGCACGCACAGTGGTGGTACAGCTATCTCAATGTTGCTGTTATCACACAAAGTTGTGAAGAATTGACCAGATAAACAGATGACTTCAATAGTTATTTTATTTCCATATGAAGTGCTTAGCTGTTTATCTAACAACGTAGATGAAAACCTGTTTTACATATGGGTTTAAATGGCATCCTGTCATACCCTGGTATATAGTTTGGGATTCTGCCTTATAATTTGCTGCTTGAGATACCCTTAGTGTATTCGCATAGACTGTCTTTCCTCCTCTTCCCTTTCTTTTCTGCTTGATATTACTGATTTCTGTTAACATTTTGAAATTGTTTTATTTACCAGAAACTTCATCATGATAGTTACCTTAAAATGTTAATATTCTCACAGCTACCGCTTGAGCTACCGTTCCTTTTCACTTTTTTTTTTTCTGCATCCTTAAAATGATTGTGATAGTGGTTTATAAACTGTCTTGTATGACTCATCCTCACAAAACAGTACTGTTAAGTCATGTTTTATTGTCCTCACCATTACTATGCTATAAGCCTCAAGATACTTAAGATTAGATGTTAAGGAATTTAAGTATTCTGTGAAACAAAAAGAAGGTGAATACCAATCAGTGATTTAATGGAGAATTTCTTTTTAAAAAACACAAGTCTGTCGATGTTTGTTTATTAAAGCTAGTAGGCCAACACTATGTGAATTATTTGGGGGAACTTGTCTAGGAAATGAAAGGTTCTTTGCCACCATGCACACATTACATTGTCGAAGAAGCTACTTATAAGGGTAATTGAGAGGCTCCAGCTGAGAGAGTGGGGGGAGACCAGCAGCCTATAATTCTAGATAGTAACTGTGTTTTAAGTTTTATCACTTTTCTGTAAGCAGACTGTAGAAGACTTCATCAGACAAATCAAAATTCTGACTTGGACTTTCTTGTACACTTCTTGACACGTGCAAATAAGCATACTTGTTCCTCAGTTTCTTCTTTTTCTTCTTCTGTTCTCCTTTTCTATTTCTTGGGGACCACTGTGATCCTGTTTCTCATATTGTCAGAGTGTAGCTTGATTATCTCATCACAAAAAGTGTATCAGAGATTTTATTCTAATTTCTCACTTTTGTGCCGCTTTCTTCCACTGTTTCTGACTTCAATACCCTTGTGGAGGCTGCAATAAAGCTGTACAGATGGATTTATCGTGTTTCACCTGGATATAGGTGGTTATTGCAACAGGTTTCTAGAAATCTTGTTCTCATATTGATTACACATGATATTTAATATTTTTTAGTTTTCTTTTACCTTAAAAAATAAAAAATAAAAAAACTTTATATGTCAATATTACTAATAAATATGCTACTGAATATTACAGTTTTCACCAAAATGAGTTTATATATAGCTCCACATACAAAAGTTGTGCAGAAACAAGTGCTATTTTTAGGCCTAAAATAGAACGGAGTGAGTACCTGTTTTGGCAATTGCCTATAGATGCGTAGTTAAATATGTTTGTGTGACTTGGAATTAGTTTAAAACAGTACATCAACTCAGCATTTTTTAGCTTTGTTTACAAGCTGTTGATGTATCTACAACAACAGTTTTTAAACACTTTCAGAAAGATGCTCGGTCTCTGAAAAACAAATTCCTTACCCTGCTTGTGGAAGTGGAAGGTGAGCTGAATTTGCGGTTGTTGATGGCCTTCGCTGCTGCTTTCAACTAGGTTGAATTGGAAAGGTGAGCCAAGACTCTGAGCGGAGGTAAAGAGTATTTGGACAAGCTTCAAAAAGATCATTGTGTCACTGGTCTACAGTGCTTCCAGAAGGTCTGGCCTATTCAGATGATACAGTGTTACTTCAGGCTGACTGCAGTCAAGCTGCACTTCAAGCAGGCTGACTGCAGTCAAGCTGCACTTCAAGCAGGCTTCATCCAAAAGTTGTTCTTCACCTTTGCCTCTCTGTACCTTCCACCTACTATGTCAAGAATTAATGTGTTAATTTGCATTTTAAAAAAGTAATTAATATTTCAATTTGCTGGAAAATATGTTCATTTGGCTGAAGATTTTGCTGCTTCTTTATAAATCTAATATTAATATATTTTCTTAATTTGTCGGAATGTCATGAGACTGGTACTGTTTAGGCAAAAGACAAATCCATTTCTATGCCAGCTACGTTTGCAGAGCCAGACAGGTGTTTTTTGTTCAAAGCAATTTTGTTCACAGTACACACCAACTGGTGATTGTTTTCCACTGCTTGCAATGATTTTTGATGACTCTTTTTCCCAATATTTTCTTAGCATTTAAATTTAAGCTCAATGGTTTATTACACCCAGCTCTTTATCTTCTTTTCAAAGCTGGGCATCCCATTTGACTCCTAAGAAGGCATTTCTACTGGGCTTAAAAACTCTTATTTTGTTTAATTAAGCAACTGATTCTTTTACCTCCTACTTCTTACCTCCTACTTCTCATTTCCACATAAAGGATACAATGTATGTGTGTCATGTTATGTTTATTAATAAAATGATGAGTGGTTCGTTTGAGCTAAATGATTTTTTGTTGTTAAAAAAAAGTGTGACGTTTGCCACAGGTCCCAGGTTGCTGCATAGATTAAACCTTCACTGTAATTATTTCTGTCATAAATGCTATGTGAGGAAATAACTACAGGAATACATTTTTTTATTATTATTATTTGTGATGTCTTTAACACATTTGTAAATATAGATTAGGGGGGTGAAACAACTTACTGCAGAAGATCACTTTCCCATGTAACTTTAAGATATGAAATGGGGAAAATGGGAGTAGCAAAATAGAAAAAGAAAGGAAGATGAGAAACATTTATTTAAGATAATTCTGGATATGACAGCATGTTATTGGGGTAGAGAAACTATAGAGGAAGCTGGAAGAAAAATCAAGAAAGATATTATTTGTTAAGGAGCTTGATAGGAAACTATAGTGCTATTGAAGCTAGTAAAAGGATGTCTGAGACACTGTTGTTTAACTTTTTTTTTTACCTATTGGTTTCTGTTGGCTTACACTTCATATTACATAAGAAAAATTATCAAACTGATATTTTCAGTGAGCATATAAAATGGTTTGGATAAAACAGCTTTGAATTCGGTGTACAGAAGGTACTTAATTGTCAAGTTCTACATTTATTAAGGCATGGACTTATTTTTTTTTTCTTGCTTGGTTTGTAATGACAATAAATTCTAATAAAATGTAATATGTAACTTGGCTTTTTAAACAAGAACATGAGTATCATATTTAAAAAGTAACATACTCATGGGTAAGGAAGGGAAAGTGATGGCACAGGATCTTTTACTACTGTAATATGTAATGTAATTTTATTTTTAAAGGAGTTCTGAAGAAGTCTGATGGTTGGGTTGGTTTAGGTTGCTGTGAGCTAGCTATTGCTGTGGAATGTCGGCAAGCATGTAAACAGGTAAGACCTTCTAATTGTTTTTTCCATGGTTAATGTCAAATAACTCTGGATTCACCCTGTTTGTGATCTTCGGGCATTTTTAACATCAAAACTAGATTATCACACAAACTTTTTTTTAAAATTGCAAAATACAAGAAACTTCCCAGGAAGTACTACTGATGATAAATGTCAGCTACAAAGTTTCAAGAACCAAAAGAGAATTTATATGGTTAGAGTCAGTTTTCAATAAAAAAAGTAAAAGCTGACGTCTTCTGTAGTTCCACAAAGGAGGCTTTGGCCATCCTGAAAATACTGGAAAACTTTTACAGGATGGGCAAACCAGGGTACAAAGAAAAGCCCAAACAAAGCAATAAAAGTAGGGGGAAAAGCTTAATGTAATTAAATGTGATTCCTGTTCTGTAAGAGAACTGAAGTCAAATTGAGTCTGCCTGGTTTTTACTTCAGATATGTAAGAAGCACTTGAGATTCTTGAGTATCTTTCTACTCCAGTGGGATTTCATCAGAGTTAGCAGATCTGACTGGCTCTCTATCAGTGTAAAATACTAAACATTAGTACCTTGTAAACGTTACCAACTGTGATGCTGCCTTGTGGTGGTAAAATTAACATTTAAGATTTGGGAGGTATGGCTAGGAAGTTTATCCTAACTAAAAGAACATTCATTCCTTTTGTCTAAAAGCACAGTCTGTGAATGTTTTGAACCCCCACTTCTGAGCTTAGATAATACTGTATGTGCTGTTGTTAGACTCTACCAAGAGCCATCTCTCCATAGTGCCAAATGTGGCAGTTAACAAGCTAATGAAGGAGTCAGTCTGTCTCTAGCGAGCACGAGTACTTAGCTTTGCTGACATTCAAATGGTTGTCTGGGGTCCAACCATCCAAGGGTACTTGACATTATAAACATAAGATTCAGGCTGGGTATCAGGAAAAGGTTATTCACTGAGAGGGTGGTCAGGCACAGGGACAGGCTCCCCAGGACAGTGGTCTCAGCACCGACCCTGCCGGAGTTCAAGACGCATTTGGATGATGCTCTCAGACACGTGATCGGACAGATTACATTTTTTTTCTTTTTGTGGACCCAGGGGTTGGACTGGACAATCCTTGTGGGACCCTTCCAGCTTGGATATTATTCTATGAAAACAAATGATTGTTTGGGTAGACACCTAGCTTTGTTAGCATTAGAGTGTTTTTTCCTCACCTCTTAGTCAGTCTTCTGCAATTGCTTGGCAGAGAGCAAGGGAGTAGAGGGGAAGATGCTGCCCAAACACTCTCTATTAGGATACTTAATGAAGCTTGTGTCTGACCTATCCTGTGTTAGTATGTTACTGTAAAAGTCAGTCAAAGAAACTCTCTAAGACTCAATTTGGAGTTTTAGAAAGCAGGCATTCTTTAATTGCAGCACCAGACGCACGGGATCACTTCACCTAGTGTGTGCACTGAATTATTCAAGCTACAGGAGTTACATACAATCAAAACATATATATTTATTATACATATTTATTAGATATATGATAAATAATCAGTATATTCATACTGTTTCCTGGAATTCATTAAAGTTTGTAAACGTCCCTGATGTGTGTGCATTTGTTTCCACGGGTCTTTTGGGGGTTTCTGGTGGTGGTTGGTAGCCTTCCTCGCTGTTTGCTGGTTGAACTCAGTTCTTGCACATGCTCAGGCCATCTGATTCTTTCTTATCTTATAATTTCAACTTAGACATGCATACTAAGAAAAGTCATTTACATATCCAAGGACATGGGCATACCATGAGTTCTTTTCAGAAACATCCTCCAAGCGTGGGTTATCTTGCCCCTCTTCCCTGTCCTGCGATACAATTCTGTATGGTCTTACAGATAAGGCTAACTAAATAGTGAGTAAGGTAGCACCAGAGATACAAAGTTTCTAAACTTCCATCTATTTAACTAAATATAATAAAGGTTTGGCCTATTTGTTCATAAAACATTTCAGATTTGGTTCTGTTATTCTACCACGGAGAGAACCATATGTCCTTCTGACTCAGTACCAATGATGTACTTGAGTCATAGAATCATAGAATAACCCAAGTTGGAAGGGACCCATAAGGATCATCGAGTCCAACTCCTGGCACCAGACAGGTCTACCCAGAATTTTAGACCATGTGACTAAGTGCACAGTCCAAATGCTTCTTAAACTTTGACAGGTTTGATGCGTGACTACTTCCCTGGGGAATCTGTTCCAGTGTGTGACAACCCTCTCAGTGAAGAACCTCTTCCTGCTGTCTAGCCTAAACCTCCCCTGCCGCAGCTTGACTCCATTCCCTCAGGTCCTGTGTCTGGTCATTAAAGAGAATAGATCGGTGCCTGCCCCTCTACTCCCCCTCATGAGGAAGCTGTAGGACACAATGAGGTCTCTCCTCAGCCTCCTCTTTTCCAGGCTGATCAGTCGAAGTGACCTTAGCTGCTCCTCATATGTCTTTCCGTCTAGGCCCTTCACCTTCTTTGTAGCCCTCCTCTGGACACTCTCCAAAAATTTTACATCCTTTTTGTACTGTGGTGCCCAGAGCTGCACACAGTACTCAAGGTGAGGCCGCTCCAGCACAGAGTAGAGCGGGACAGTCCCTTCTCTTGACTGACTAGCAATGCCGTGCTTGATGCAGCCCAGGATACAGTTGGCCCTCCTGGCTGCCGTGGCCCTCCAGGGTGCTTAAAGAGCTGGCTGATGTCATCGTGGGACCTCTCTCAATTATTTTTCAACGATCTTGGGAATCTGGAGAGGTCCTGCTAGACTAGAAGCTGGCAAATGTTGCACCAATTTTCAAGAAGGGCTGGAAAGAAAACTCTGATAACTACAGGCCTGTCATTCTCACGTCAGTGTCTGGTAAAATTATGGAGAAGATTATCCTTGAAGTTATTGAAGTGCATGTGGGGGACAGTACAGTCATTGGTCCCAGCCAACATGGGTTCATAAGGTGTAGGTCCTGCCTAACAAATTTGATTTCCTTTTATGATAAGATCACCAGTCTAGTCGCCCAAGGGAAACCAGTTGATGTAATCTTTTTGGACTTCAGCAAGGTTTTTGACACGGTTTCCCATAGGATCCTACTGGACAAAATGTCCAGCATACAACTTCACAAAAACATCATCTGATAGGTGAGCAGTTGGCTGACAGGCAGGGCTCAAAGGGTTGTGGTAAATGGGGCCACATCAGGCTGGCGGCCAGTCATCAGTGGGGTCCCCCAAGGTTCCATTTTAGGGGCAGTGCTCTTCAATGTTTTCATAAACAATTTGGATGTAGGACTAGAAGGTGTTTTGAGCAAATTTGCTGACGACACCAAACTTGGAGGAGTTGTGGACTCGGATGAGGGTGGAAAGGCCTTGCAGAGAGATCTGGACAGATTGGAGAGTTGGGCGATCACCAACCGCATGAAATTTAACGAGCAAGTGCGGGGTCCTGCACCTGGGACTTGGCAACCCTGGTTATATGTACAGACTGGGGGACAAGACACTGAAGAGCAGCCACACAGAGAGGGATCTGGGGGTCGTGGTTGACAGCAAGCTGAACATGAGCCAGCAGTGTGCCCTGGCAGCCAGGAGGGCCAACCGTACCCTGGGGTGCATCAAGCATGGCATGGCTAGTTGGTCAAGGGAAGTGATCGTCCCACTCCGCTCTGCACTGGTGCGACCTCACCTTGAGTATTGTGTGCAGTTCTGGGCACCACAGTACAAAAAGGACATTAAACTGTTGAAGAGTGTCCAGAGGAGGGCGACGAAGATGGTGGAGGGCCTGGAGAGGAAAACATAGGAGGAGCAGCTGAGGTCACTTGGCCTGTTCAGCCTGGAGAAGAGGAAGCTGAGGGGAGACCTCATCGTGGTCTACAACTTCCTCGCGAGGGGGATTGGAGAGGCGGGTGACCTATTCTCCATAAACACCAGTGATAGGACCCACAGGAACGGGGTGAAGCTGAGGCTAGAGAAGTTTAGACTAGATATCAGGAGGAGGTTCTTCACTTGATACGGTGATTGCGCACTGGAACAGGCTCCCCAGGGAAGTAGTCACTTCACCAAGCCTGTATGAATTTAAGAAGCATTTGGACTGTGCACTTAGTCACATGGTCTAAACTTTTGGGTAGACCTGTGCGGTATGAGGAGTTGGACTTGATGATCCTTGTGGGTCCTTTCCAACTTGGGATATTCTATGATTCTATGATTTCTTCAAATGCGTTCTGAACTTTGGGTGCAGCACTGTTCTAGCCATGTCATAACATGTCACTTGGCAAATAGAGCAAGTCCACTCTAGTTTTGGTTTGCAAACATTTGGTGTGTGATTGCTGCTGCTGTCTCTATTTTGTTGCTTTGTAGTAGTCATTAACTACATCAATAGAGGTTCCAAAGCTATATTTGCTTTGGTTATGATTGTGGTGGTTTTACTCGAGTGGGCAGCTGAGTCCTACCACAACTGCTCTCTCACTCCCCCTCCTCAAAGAGGAATGGGGAGAAAATACAATGAA
Organism: Nettapus auritus; assembly: GCA_011076525.1. Taxonomy (NCBI): domain Eukaryota; kingdom Metazoa; phylum Chordata; class Aves; order Anseriformes; family Anatidae; genus Nettapus; species Nettapus auritus. The sequence goes on from CM021766.1 coordinate 47,180,900, forward strand.
AAGGGCTCAAGGGTTGAGATAAGGACAGGGGGATTGTGCAGTAATTATCGTGATGGGCAAAACAGACTCAACATAAAAAGACAGTAAGATTTATTACCTATTACTAACAAGCTAGAGAAGCGAGAAACGAAATAAAATAAAAGTACCTTCACCCCCATCCACCTTCTTCCACCTCCTCCCACCGAGCGCCATGGGGGAACGGGGGTTATGGTCAGGCTATAGCGCTTCTTCTCTGCTGCTCCTTTTCAGTCACTCTCTTCCCCTGTGCTGTGGGGTCCCACCCACGGGATGCAGTCCTTGCTGAACTGATCCAGTGTGGACTTCCCACAGGCAGCAGCTCTTCAAGAACTGCTCCAAAGATATGGCTCTGTACCACGGGGTCCATCCCTCAGGAGTAAGCTGCTCCAACCTGGGTCCCCCACAGGCAGCAGCTCCTGCCAGGTCACCTGCTCCTGCGTGGTCTCTCCACTGGCTACAGGTCTGGCACAGAATCTGCTCCAGCAGGGGTCTTCCACAGGCCACAGTCTCTATCAGTGCAGGTCCACCTGCTCCACCCTGCTCACCCCATGGGCTGCAGGGGGACACCCTGCTTCACCATGGTCCCCACCACAGGCCGCAGGGGACTTCTGCTCCGGCGCCTGGAGCACCTCTCCACCTCCTTCACTGACCTTGGCGCCTGCAAGGCTGTTTCTCCCTCCTCTCACCCTCCCAGCTGCTGTGTGGCGCAGCGTTTTTTTAAATATGCTTTCTAAGAGGCACAAACAACATCACTTACTGGCTCAGCTCTGGTCAGCATTGGGGCCCTTACCTAACATGGGGCAGCTTCTAGATTCTTCTCACAGAAGCCACCCCTATGGCCCCCTGCTACCAAAACTTTGCCATGTAAACCTACTACAATGATAAACATAATTTCTTGATGTATATATACATATATTTACAATCTGCATGAAAGTTCTTATTCTAAAATAATGCTAGTGGAAGGCAACGTGACTTTTTCTAAGTTCTCTTTTTTTTTGCAGTGCTGTATTTAGTGATGCAACATTGGAGTCACAGCCCCAAATACATTTTTGTGCTTCTTCAAAGAGATTTTCATTTATCAGATGGAATAAAGTATGTTTACTCAGTCTTTGGTGTTACCATATCACTGTTTTGGTCAGGTGACACTTTTAAGCATAACACATAAATTAGCAATTACCTTTTAAACAAAAATCTGGGAAGCATTTTCTGATTTTATATTTTTCAGCATGTGCTTATGACTATATATTACTATAAATACATTTTCAGAAACAGAAAGTGTGCAGCTATTTGTTGTCATTCTTATAACTCAGTTCTGGAGCATAGATGTATTCACTGTAGTGTCTTGCACATTATCTGTGTAATCTTAGTCTTGAACCAGCAGCCTACTGCAAATTGTTGTCAAAATACAAAAAATAAGGCTACCTCCACCAAAAGAGCATATAGTTTAGCCTATTTGACAAGAGATGAACAGTGAGTACATAAACAGTAGTGTGAAAAAAAGGGGGAGGAATAAATAAATGGAAAAATTGGGACAGAAATATAAATGTAGTTCAAAAAGTATTTTAGTTCTTCTGGAAAGAATATGCATATATCACTCCAAATGTATTTGTTAGCAAAATTTTCAAATTTATCCTAACATTTAAGTCTTTTCCAGATCTGATTTAAAAAAAAAAAAAATGTTAATTTAATCTTATGATTGCTGTATCATTTCTCTTTATTCTCAAAATCAAATACGGTATTGTTGATTGCAGACTATACTGTCTCAGAATCTTGGCTGTATTTTGTACTTGAGTGGCCTCTGGTTGATACATTTCACATGGTTTTGATTTAAACTAAAAAAAAAAAATACATACTTTGGCAAAACAGTAAGGGTAATAGGGAAATGCTTGGATGCTAATTTTGATTCTTGAAACTTGGGGGAGTTTTACAGGCATTTTGAAGAAGGTGCTACTATAGATCCGAGGTCAGATTTTACCCTGGTATTTTAAGTTACTGGAGAGGGAAATGCCTAATGTAAGTAATAATAGTAATTTTTTATATTTGACATGAAAAAGGAGCAGGAGTTACTCTAAAGAGGAAACTGATGTGCACTTTGACAGGAGAATTTCTGGAAAATGGTTTTACAATAGGAACTGTATTACTGCATGTTCTAGAGGGAGAAGTGAACAAGACAGATAAATGTTAATGAGCATGGAAAACAGTGAAACTTTGTGCTCAAGCTCTTCCATTTCCTAAATGTTTCCAATATTCCACCTTGTCCGGTAAACATTTGATGAAAACTAACTTGCTTTGTCTGTGCATCCAGTACCAACAAACTTGTTGGTACATCCAGTACAAAAAAATAAGAAATTTGGATCTTTAATTATATGTAGTATTGACAAAGTTGTGGCTTCTGCTTTTTTTCTTTAAACTTTAAATGGATTCTTTAGGTTCTTAAAAAGGAACATTTAAATAGATCATGGATCCATGATTACCACAGTTAACATAAGGGTAGAACAATTTTTATTTTGCAATGTTTTTATTATTTTCTGCCTGAAATGGGGAAATTCTCTGTTTTTCAGGCTTCTTCAAAGAATGATGTTTTAAAAGTCTGCAGAAAGGAATATGAGGTATGTATGTGTGTGTGTGTGCATATATCTTATTAAAATCATCTGTTTTATAAATTCTGTGAGAAGTGCCCTGTAGAAGAGGGAAATTCTAGTCTTCTCATGTAGTAGTATGTCTGTATATACTCACTTTCATCCAAATGTAAATTACCTCTCTGCATTTTTTGTAAAAGTACAATCACTTTTCGTGAAAAGGGGCTTGCCTTTTTTTTTTAGACTTTCATATATCTTAATTTGATTGATAAAGATGCAGCTTTCAAAAGGGAGACCTAGATTCTAAAATAGTTTGTTTAATAGGAGTTCTGATGAAACTAGGCATTCATTGTCAGGAACATTTTGAGTTCTATAGTGGGAGATTCGGCTTAAAAATGACCTTAAAGAAATAAACTCAAGAAAGAGTAATCCTTTAAGAAGTCTATCCCAATATATGTAATTCAAAATGAATAATTTTAGTTAACATCAGTGAAACTACAAATGCTAGCAGTTATTTCTATTGTTTTACTCTTAAAATTAATTGTTAGGATATTGTCAGAATTCTGCCTTCATCTGTATTCTTTTTAATACATTTTGTGGAAAAGTTATTTTGCTAGGACTTTTTTCATTTTCAATGTTTCTTAATTAAAAGCCAGATTCCTCCTCCCGCTGCACATTCATCCATCCCCTTTCCTCCTGCCTAGTGCCCTGTATTAGTTAGTCCTATGTAAATTCAGCTCTTAATAAACAGTCCAGGTTATCAGACAATTCTCTGTTTTCTTGGTTTGGGCAGAAATACAGCAGGTTTCCTGTTTTCCAAGAAACAATAAATTCCCTGTTTTTTGTTTTTTGTTTTTCTCTCATATTTCTATCTAAATCTACAGAGTATTTTCCTAGATTCTTCACTGTTGAAGTTAGCATAGTTTGTTCTCTTAAAAATGAATTTTAAGTAGTTCTGTCTTCTCTCATGCTGTGATATGCTATACTGTCAACATCTGTAAACTTCTCCTCTATTATGCTGGTCTGTTTCCTTCTTTTTTTTCTGGATTTCTGCATTGCTGTAGGAGGTTGGCCAATATGTGTTGAAGGAGAACGGGAAAGGAAAGGTAAGAGATTAAAGAACACCTACCAAATGGTGATAGTCATCTTATTTACTTTCCTAGGCCTTTTTCCAGTTTTTTATCTGGAATTTTGGAAAGTGGGATCTTGCTGTTATTGCACAGAAGACCTTAGCTCTTTCCACCTGTGCAACGCTAAAAGATTATAGAAGTATATATCAGTTTTCCGATTGGTGAAGAAGCAAAAAGAACTTTTTAAATGAGCACTAGGAGCAGTAGATACCGATACTGTGTTAAGGAGAGAAATTAAGTATGTGCAGTGGTAGGTCTTTAGTTATTACATACTTCTGTACAAAAATAGAATTTCCTATGTATCTAGGCTTATAAGTACACATGAAAAATAGCACATGCTATGCTCTGAAGGTACCTACTGCAAGGTATAAAATAAAATTCAGGGAAGTTTTGCCGAAGGTATGAAATTTGAAAAGCTGCTTCTGGAAGGAACCTGCACTTTTTTTTGCATCCTAGCCATTTTTCTTTTTTTTTTTTTTTTTTTTTTAGTTGATGTCTCGGTGAATGTGGCCTGCTCCTTATGTAGTCTTATGAGTAGTTTCCTATATGTGTGACTAGTACCATACTTTGTTTTCAGTTTGGGAAAAAATGAAGAACTGGGAAGGGAGTGCCAAGTTAAAACACTAGATGACAAATAAGATCAGAAGCAGCTTGTGAATCACATAAATGCAATGTTATACATGCTGCGTTGCCTTTTGCTTAAGAATACATATTTGAGTCACTTAACATGAGGATCCAGTTTGAGAATTAGTTTATTAATAATTAATTATTGAGGTATTGAATATAATAAAGATATAACTTCTAAGTAAAAGCTAGCTGAATTAAGAAATATAAAGGTGTAAATCCCTTTTTGCAAACACTGTCATAGCTTACTAACTTTTTAATGTTATACACTCACTTAAGGATTTCACAGAGAATTTACAAAATCTTCTTGCAATAGTTGACTGAACTATTAGTATAATAGTACTAGTACTAATTAGTACTAATAGTACTTTTCTGTGGTGTTTAGAGATTAGGAAAGCAACTGAATGAGTTACACTTCAGCTTCTCACTAAGTTAGTGAGAACAAAGAATGCAGTAAGTCTTCAAGGGTAAGGCGCAGGGTTCAGAGCAGTGGAGGGAAAAAAACACAAACCTCCAGATTGTTGTTGTCACAAAGTTAGAAGATGCTAAGCAGTGTCTCAGACTGTGCAATAACAGAATCACTTGAACACAGATGTGCCAGCTGTTCACAAGATAAATTAAATATGCTTTTTCTGCTGATCATATTTTTCTGGATTACTTTTACTGTAAATGTTAATGTAGCTTGTGATTCTTGTCATTTGGAGACTTTACACATTTTAGAAATTGATCATGGTGTAAAAATCTGTTCATTTTTGATCAGTGCATTGAGGATTTTAAGCAAGCCCTATTAAGTGTCTTTTAATTTCAAGTAGCACTGCATACAGATTTTTTTTTAAATAGCACAGCATCCTTGAGTATTTTTGGATGTTATTAGACATTATTTAGCTTCCTTTGAAAGATGTTATCCTGTTATTCTTTTTCCCATCTTCTGCTTCTCAGATACTCATTTTTGTCATGTTCCTTTTCTCTCTAGTTCTGTGCATCTCATCACCTTTATCTTTCACTACTTCTTCCAGCTTTCTACTATCTTGCTCTAAAAAGAAGGTAGGTAATAGTCAAAGAGAGAAGAAGAAAGAAGTGGAGGCTGTACGGATTGTATGTAGGATTTTCTGATTTTTCACTTTTTAAAAGTTTTGTGTAAAGTTAAGGTTCATTTTTGAATATAACAAACAGAGTATACACTTGGAGGAGTAACTGAAAATAATTCATAATGCATGAAATAAACTGTGATATGTTTATTACTGAGTTTAAAATCACATTTATTTCTGTTGTGCATGGAAACAGGAGAACAGGAGAGCTAAAATTTTTATTAGATTGCAACTCATGAGCCTTTGCACTGCATACTGAGTTCCCCTCTCTGCACATTAAGGACTTCAGTTCTTACTTTTTTTTTGGGACACAGTGGTGAACACTTTTGATGTCCCTGGACTGTAAAAAGGTATTTTTGCTCTCACAGATTTGAGCAGTGTTTAGTTTAAATTGGCTTGTGGTTTTCCAACAATTTTTAAATACAGAAACTTCAAATGCAAAGCCTACAGCTTCAGTTGCTGCAGTAAGTATTCAGAAGTGTATTAATTGTGCTACACTACTGGCAAGTTTAATCCTCCAGGATCATATGATCCTGCTTTACGCTGAGGTTTTAGTGAATTTTGGCTACTGATTAGCCCTTCTAAAAATATGCTGCGAGAAGTTTTTAACCCTTCTATAATTGTAGGGATTACTCACAGACAATAGATTGTAAGTCAAGGTTCTGTTTAGAATGTAGTTTGGTGAAAGGTTCCAAAATGGTTTTAATGAACCCCTAAAGCGCACAGCTTGTTTGTGGCTTCTGGAAGTACTGCTTAGGAATTCTGGGCAGACTTTGACTCTGTATACCACACATTATAGCTAATAATATTATGATCTTCTATTGCGTTTTGTTTCTGTTCCGTACAGTTCAAAGAAAGTTGATACAAAACCCAATGATCTTGCCAAAAATGAAGTTCCAGTGATTAAGTTCTACCTTACTGTGCTAGTGTTTTCATTTTTTTTACTGTTTAACATAATTGAGGAAAATCTTAGCCTTAATTATTAATTTTTGCAGGTTTAAAAAAAATCTAAACAGATGTCCACCATCATCTGAAACTTCAGCTGCGTCCATTAAACCTTAGTATGTTAGCTTCTGACTTTAACCTGTATTGGTAAATTCTAAGTTTAAATGAAGTTGAGAAAAGATTAACAGAATTTGAAGTGCTTTGCTCCGTGACAGTAGCAATGAGTTTCCTGCTATATTTGTAACTGAAAGTAATATTTCTAAATTAAGATGTCCTTATTTGAATACAATCTGTATTCAGGTACTTAACGTGATTAGTTTCCCCAGTACAACAGTACTAAATGTATATTTCCACCAGAGTTAATAGAATACAGATACCATTATAATTTTCAGGAAGAAAAATAATATTTTTTGGGGGGTGGGCTATCAGGGGCATTCTCTATATTTTCTTGTGCAAAAGAACAGCTTCACTATTATTTTTCATTCAAGAGGCAGCCATTTGGAAAAAATGGACATGTGATATGAAAGCATGCCTTATGATGCAAAAGACTTCCTTCTTTTTAGCAAAATGGTTTGCTCTATTTGTATTTGTGTTTTGGTTTTTGAGCCGTTACCTGCAGCTGATGAGCTCCAAAAAGAGCGAAACCAGTTAGGTCCTGCAGTACTGGCTGTGGTGAGGAAGACTGGAAAGTGTTCTCTAATAGATAAACTGCCTTTTTCAATTTCCATAATGTGACTATTTTCTTAAGACATACACACTTGTGTTGGCTGAGTCTGCCTGTTACTTTCCATTCCTTCTGCTTGTAGTCTCATTTGTTTTGATGACCAATTTCAGCAGTTGTGGGGTTTTTTTTGAACAACCAACCGAAGTATCTTTAAGACTTCTCAGATGAGATCATTTTACAAGTAGAATAAATAACTCTGCATTTGTTCTTTAAATTTCAATATTACCATCTTTGTTCACTTAATATTTTATTCATGAATTGAAAATGGAGTTTTGGGGGTAGAGGGTTATACTATTGGCTTTTTATACTCATTTTCACAGATCTTGGTGTCGTATTTTTCTTTAAGGCACATATCCTTTTCTGCACTGTTTCTTTTTCTGTTTGTTTGTTTGACTTTACATATGTCTTTGTTTTCTCTTTTACTCATGTTTTTTCTTTGTCTGTCTTTTCTCACAGTTCACTGTTTCAAGAGATTTTGGTAGGCAATTCAGAAGGAAGCTTGAATGGGCAGAAAAGTTGCTGATATCTTAAATATGATTGCTATTTTATAAAAGAGATGGGGATTAACCCTGTATTCTGTAATGAAGTTATGGTTAGTAAGTCAAGACAGACTATGATGGTCTAAAGCTGTTATTAGCTTTATTTACAGAGGACTGTACATTAATTTTTCTAAGATTTTCTCATGTCTGTATAGCTATGCTTCTCGCACATGCACCTGTATTTTCTGGAAAACTGAATAGTTGTCCAGAGCTACATTAAGTTGTCCAGAGCTAATTCAGCATCTTAATTATCACTGTTACCTGTGGTGGCTACAGGTTACAGTTTCATGATACAGTGAGTTGCTTCAACAACTCAGTGCAGCTGAAGTTCTTCTAGTCATACAAATACACTTTTGCGTACCTTATTCTGGAATCTGACATCTTGCAGGTCCTTCTAACAGGTTATTTAAATTGCTAGCACAAGAGAAAAATGCTTTCTGCAGGGTTACTGAGAAAAATCAGGTCATGAAAAGAAGAGTAGAGTCAGAGCTGGTGTGAAGGCATACATAAATTATACAACCAGAAGCATGGAGAGAAGAGTTGAAAACAAAACGGAAAAGGAAAGTAAGACAACCTCATTTTAATTGCACTATTAGCATTATTACAGTGATTCATCAGTCTGTGGAATGGCAGTTTCCAAGTACAGAAGGAGGATTGATTACCTGGTAGGGGATCGTGTCTGTCTTACAAAAACAGAAAGGTTTTTAAAATAGGTAGAAGAGGATAATTTTGTCTCAACTTGAGCCCTTTTTCATAAGAGAAATGTTGGTACTCCATAATCTTCTCAACATTCGTCTCTATTTTTGTCTGTGGTTATAAGCTGAGCAAGAATAGGTCAGTGATCCTGTTATTCCAAACAGCTTTTTAATAACTTACTTTATAATATTCTACTTTTAATAACGTGACAAATCTTACCTGAGTTTATAGCAACTTTACATCATCATTCTACACATCATTAGTGCTAAATGATAGTGTGTTCAGTACTTAGGCTGAAGTCTGTCTGTTGTCATGGTTATACCTTTTCAGCAGCCTCTACTGTCTCTGTGCATTAATTCATACACAATTAGTGTTGCTTTATGCCAGGCTGTTTTGTTCACCGTGTTCCAGTGCTTGGTACAGGATGGGTGCGGAATCTAATTTCAGAAGCTTCTGAGGACAGTCGGTCTTGGATCAGACTGATGTGGTGTGTGGCAGCAGTTCCTATCTTGACAGTTTTTTTCTTCTTTAATAAACCAAAGGTCCCAAAGAAGAAAGTAGGGTGCTACAAAAATGACACGACCCTGTAGGCAATAGTATAAATCAGTTATTTACAGATGTAGGATGATGATTTTGTGTACACACAATCATAGAATGGTTTGAGTTGGAAAGAACAATAAAGATCACCTAGTTCTAACCCCCCTGTGAAAGGAAACATGTTGTGTTTACGTGAGTTCCCAGCTCAGTGTAACCAAATACGAGCAAGCTGCTTCAAGGGAAGTCCTCAGCATTCAGATGTTGCAATTACTAGTTATGGTTAACTCATAAAAATGAGTTAGCCGTGGGGAGATTTAGTTACTTTGATATTGACTTTGCTTTGCTCTGTAATCCTACCTAGATTAGACTTCAGGGGAGAAAATAAGGATGCTGCCAAATCAGATTGACCCAAATGATCTCCAAAAACAATGCAAATAAAGAATTTGAACTTGGGGGGGGGGGGATGTCCTGTACTCTAAACTGTCTCTAAGACAAAAAGAAAAATAGAAAATATGATTCTTAATACATCTTCACTTTAAAAAATTTAACATTTCCATCTGTTTGTAGCAATAGAAATTTTCACAAAAATATCACAAAGATTACTGGGGATAAACCACTTCTCAGCAATGTAGTAAATACTAGTAACTAACACAGATGAAAATTCTGGGGAATTTTCATGCCAGTTTTTCATAATAAAAGTACTGTTCACTTTTCCTATTTTAGACCTAGACTTTTTTTCAATATTAATCTGATGAACTCTTAGAACATTTTATTGTATTTAAATAGCGGTGTCTAACTTGTTTCAAAATGAAGCAAAATATCTGCTACTTTTGTAAGATCAAGTTCTACAAGCTATTCAGCTTGAGACAACCATTTTGTTTTCAGACTTGAGTAAGGTTGGGTGTTTTTGCTAGCTGGTGAGCTATCAAGCTGATGTTATGTCTGCATTTTGAGGTCTTTTCTTTAAAGGTTGTAGCACATCTTGGTTTAGTACAGCAAAACATCAGATTTTAATCCCACACTGTGTGAGGATCAGTATTACAGTGTTTGTTTTATTGTCTAGATGTTGTAAAATACAACAAATTAAAAATACAAATTTATATAATACTGGTGATAGGGGAAACGAAGGTGGTCGGGAACTTTATGAAGATGTGGATTGTGTTTTGTCACTATGTTAATGGGTTTGATCACTTAATAATCTTACTTCATGTTTGAACAAGTATGGAGAGTGTTTCAATTTTTTCTTTTTCTCAATCATGTAATTTTAAAATATTTCATAACCGGTAGTTGAAATTTTAGAATTTCAGCCTCATGGCTTCATCTTTCCTCTGAGTTCTAGAAAGTGTATAAGTGCTACCTGTTTTCTCAAGAAGAGATCTGTTTTTAATGTGCGGAAGATGATGATTGTTCTGGGCAGGAGTTCAATATGTAGTTTTTCAGTTTATTGTCCTGTGCATTACAGTCCTCTGAAACCAAACAATTGGGTATATGTCTTCCCCCATCTGTATTTTAACATTTTATATAACTCCCAACTGTACCATAATAGTTTGAACTTGGGTGTAATTTGGGTGTTGATAGCATGCATTAGATTTTAGTTGCTGTTTAGTAAAAAACAAGTTTTTCTGTTTGCATGTTTGCATGTGCAGAGCTCTTATTTTCCACACAGATCCTTTAAAATTATCATACAAAAACATTTTGGTGCATCCAATTCTAGCATGTTTTTTTCTAAGGTAATCTAGCAGAATCTTCCTATTACTTGAATGTATTTCAGTAAGAGTGTACAGAGAACTTAGGTGACACCCGATCTTTTCTTTCATTTAGTGTATAGTGTTATTTGTTCCAATTAAATTGTATTAGATGAACAAAAAAAAAATGTTAGTTCTTGATAAGAAATGACTGGGCACCTAAATGTTTATTTGAAGTTTTCAGGCTTGTAATGCTATTTTTGTTTTGATTTCAGAATGCTCTCTTTAGTTGTATTAACAGAAATGAAAGTAAGTATGTAATGAATAGTTTCTTTTTTTCTTTAAAATATTTAAAACTTCTAGAGGTGTACATATAACAAATCACATCGATTCAGTTCCATAGAACGGCTAGCCACATGCATAATTATTTTTGCTCAAGTGATAAGAGGATTGAACTGTTTATATAATTGCTGTAAATTTTTAATTTATGTATCTATATTTGTTTTTTGTCATATTTTGAAGACTGCTTAGAAGATCATTTCTCCTTCTGCTTTATTCACTTGATGACTATTTTATTCTGCTTTATTCACTTGATGACTGTTAAGTAACAAAATTGGGTTAGATATAGGTGAAATCTTGCACCATACAAGTGTCCTGTTGCCTGATGTCTGTCTATAGAAAATGAAATATCAGGGCATAAAGAATTCAGTATCTCAGAATTAATTTCAGTAATAGTATTTCTCAAGAACAGTGTATTTAATAACAGGGCAAAAATGTATGAATCACAATGATTTAATCTTTTTTTTTTTTTCCTTGACACAAATTTTGGGATACTGCTTTCATATTTATTTGTTTACCATTGGTATTTGTCTACTAATTCACTTATAAGACAAAACTAGTTACTTTAAATAAGAACAAAACGTCTGAAGATAAAATTCAGCTGGCTTGTTTGTGACTTGAACTTGAATTTGAGATGTATTTAGGGACTTTTTTTTCCAGCTAAACCAGAAAAAGGTGCTTTGGCTAGTTACAGGTATTTTCACTCATTCTGTAGACAGATTATTTTAATGGAGTTTAGGAGAATTTGGTCTTTTGTGTTTTTTTTTGTTTGTTTGTTTGTTTGTTTCTCCTCCAGTAATATCTTGAGCATCATTGTGTGGGTTACAAACCTGCTCGCTAATTTATTCCTCTGTGTAGGAAACCATAGATTTTTGTTTGTTTGTTTCCCCAGTGGGGTCAGTCTGTTGCAGCTATGCAGGTCATCACACGAACTGTCGGGAATACTGTCAAGCAATTTTTCGGACAGACTCATCTCCTGGTCCTTCACAAATAAAAGCAGTTGAAAATTATTGTGCAACTATTAGCCCTCAGCTAATACACTGTGTGAACAACTATACCCAGTCATATCCAATGAGAAATCCTACAGATAGTAAGTATAAAAATTCTTTCTTTTCTGAAAAATTTCTTTAAAAGTTTGAGGATTGTATAGTTTTTATATAAATTGTTATTGTATAAGTTTATTATATAAACTGTATTGATACATTTCAATGTAATGTAAATAAATGAATTTATGCAATAACTTTTGTTTGTAGGTACATTACTAATTTTTCTATTTCATTTTCATTTTTTTTAATTCTACATGTCAGTTCAATTCAGAGTTGATTCTGTTTGATTCAAAGAAGTGATGGTATTTTAAATAGAATAGAATAGAAAATAGTTTCAGTTCAAAGGCTCCTACGAAGATCATGAGACTACAGTGGGGCTGACTCAAAATATAAGCCTATCATTACGAGCATTCTTCAAATGCCTCTTAAACATGGACAGACAGAGGTCATCAAACATTTCTGTAGGAAGCCTATTCCAGTGTCAGTGTCGGACTTCCCTCGCAGTAAATTAAGTTTTACCTAATGTGTAGTCTGAACATCTTGAGCTGCAGATTTGAGCCATTACCACAGATTTTGTCACTTGATACCAGAGAGAAAAGATGAGAACCTCCCTTTCTATTTCCCCTCATCAGGAAGGTGTAGAGAGCAATGAGGTCACCCCTCAACCTACTTTTATCCAAGCTTAAACCCAGTGTTCTCAGACGTTCTTCATAGGACATGTCTTCCAGCTCTCTTACCAGCGTTTTGCCCTTCTCTGGTCACGTTAAAGTATCTTGATATCCTTTTACATTGTGGAGCTCAGAACTGCACATAGTATACAGGGTGAAGCCATACCAATGCTAAATACAGATCACCTGTTTTGACCAGCTGGCTATGCTGTGTTTAATGCACCCCAAAATGCAGTTTGTCCTCTTGGCTGCCAGAACACACTGCTGACTCATTTCAAGCTCACTGTCAACCAGTACTCCATAATCCATTTGTATGTGGCTGCTATCCAGCCACTCATCCCCCAGTCTGTACCTGTGTCTGGCATTACTCTGTCCCAACTGCAGAATCTGACACTTGTTCTTATTAAATTTCATGGCATTACCCCAATCTATCTAGGTACCTTTGCAAAGCCTCTCCTCCCTCAAGTTTCAACAGCACCTCCCAGTTTAGCATCACCAGCAAAAATTCAACTCCTGCATCTATATGATTGATAGAAAGCACTGAACAGAACTGGCCCCAAGAGTGAGCCTTGGGGAACACCACTAGTGACTGGCTGCCAATCAGATATAGCCTCATTCAGTCTGAGCTCTACCATTCAGCCAGTTCATCACCCAGTGCATCGTGAGCCTGTTGATCTCACAATTGGACAATTCCTCCAGAAGGATACTGTGAGGGACAGTATCAAAAGCCCTACTAAAACTAAATCTACCACCTTGCCTTTGTCCACTGTGTGGATGATCTTATCCTAGAAGAATATCAAATTAGTGAGGTAGAACTTTCTGTTCATGAACACATGTTGACTGGGCCTGCTGATTCCATTATCCTTTAAGTACTTTTCAGTGACACACAGGATAATCTCCATAACTTTTCCAAGTTCTGAAGTTAAACTAACAGGTCTATAATTTACAGGATCTTTTCTCAATCCCTTCTTGTAAACTAGGATAAGGTTGACTAGTTTCCAGTCAGTGAGGACTTCCTCAGAATCCCAAGACGTTTGGTAAATTGTTGAGAGGGGTCCAGCTATAACATCCACTAACTTCCTCAGTACTACAGGATGAATCCCATTAGGCCCAGTGGACTTATAAACATTCAACTGGTACAAGTGGTTCCTTACAATTTTGATGTCCACAAGTGGAAAGTTTATGCTCCTTCTGTTACAGTCCTCCAACTCAGAGGACTGGGCAAACCAAGGGCCTATCATTAATATTAAAGACTGAAGCAAAGAAGGCATTAAATGCCTCTCCTTTTTCATCATCCCTATTTGTCAAGTGAGTACCTTCATTGAGTAATGGTCCATTGTTTTCCATAGACCTCTTGCTGTTAGCATACTTAAACAGCCTTCTTTATTATCCGAAATATCACTGGCCAATTTTAACTCTAGTTGAGCTTTGGCTGTTCATGTTTTCTTCCTGCAAGTGTGAACTGCAGCTTTGTAACCTTCCTGTGTGGCCTGACCTTGCTCAGAAAGATCCTATTTTTTCTGCTCAAGTTCTATGAGTTCCCTGTTCAGCTTGTCTAATGCCCCACTTGCTTCACTTGCAATGCACTGGAGTTGCCTGCTCCTGAATTTGTAGAAGGTGGTTCTTAAAAGGCGACCAGCTCTCATGGTCTCTCCCCTAAGCCCTCATAAGCAGGTTCCCAGGGGATCCTGCTAAGTCCCTGAGTGGTTTGAAGTTTGCTCTCTTAAAATATGGGCTAACGAGTCTGCTGACCATTTTTCTCACTTCACCAAAAACTTAATTGTTTAAAAAGAAAGAAAAAAACTCATATAACACTTTTTTCTCTGAAGGCTATTATGTAGCGTATCCTGGTGGTTGTGATATGCTTGAGAAATAACAGTTTTTAATTCTTCAACAGGTTTGTATTGCTGTGATAGAGCAGAAGACTACGCTTGTCAGACTGCTTGTAAAAGAATTCTAATGTCAATGAAAACAGAGCTTGAAATTGTTGATGGACTTATAGAAGGCTGCAAAACAATGCCTCTTCCTCAGGATCCACTTTGGCAATGTTTTCTTGAGAGTTCAAGATCTGTTCACCCAGGAGTCACTGTGCACCCTCCACCTTCAACAGGTCTTGATGGAGCTAAGCTCCATTGTTGTTCTAAAGCAAACTCTTCCACATGTAGGTCAGTATCTCTCTACCTTTCTTTCCAATTGTGAAAATGCTTCTGAAGTTGTTTCATGTCAGGCCTTTGCCCAAATCCTACTGTGTGAGTATGTGTGAAATGAGTTTTGTGAATTCTTAGAAAGGAAATAGGTTTAGGTAATCTGATGGGTGTAACATTCTGTCCAATACTTACTATTTATCTAAATAAAAAACATTGTTCTATCAGAGAAATCACACTTTTCTCATTTTTAGAACTGGTTTCATTTAGCGGACACACTAAGTTAATAAAACCTATACCTTACTTTACTCCTGGTAATATCCAGTATTGCAACAAGCTGAAGAAGCCTTTAACCAGATGCTAATGAGAGCCAAGGGGACAGTGAACAGTATAAACTGTCTTCTCTTTGCAGCATGTTATAACCCTAGCAGTATTCTGTACTATATACTGTTTAGATTTTTATCAATAAAAAATAACTCAGGATATCCATTAATTAAATAATGAAAGTAACTATTCCTATATTAAAAAACAAACAAACAAAAACAACAACAACAAAAAAACACAGTAAATAGGTGTATACTTGCAAATAACTGTTATTGGGGCCTTTTTAGTTTGGAGTGGTCATCTGTCTGCTTTAAAAAGATGATTATCACATTTTAAATTCATCAATTTAACATTGATTTTTTTGAGCAGTTACTACTGTTTATATTGAAGTTTTCATTAACAGTGCAGCAGATCTGACTGCAACAGGATCTTACAGTCAGTTTCATTGCAGAGCTCTAGAATTATTTTACATAGAACATTGTAGCATCAGACAGTTGATACAGTATCTTTTGCTTATGTTGATCATCTTTTTTTAATTATTCTTTCCCTCACATTTTCAATATGCAAATAACTTTAATAATACAATGAGGCTCCACAACTTCAGTTGTGCTGGGGACAATTGTAGTTTGTGGGATATTGCTGTGAACAAAATGGACGTGGGTATTGTTGACACCAGAAAACACCTCAAACAAACAGTACATCTTTTTCAAATACCAAGGCAAAGGAAGAAGTGTTTTGCTTGTCAGTCTTTTCTGTAGTGGGAGTAGGTGTGATCTGAAGTTGAAGGATGTGATTAGTTGTTTGTCGTTGTGTCGTGATTTATTGTATGTCTTTAGTTCAGGTTTTCTGAAAACTCCAGCAGCATATTTATGTTGGATATTACAGTTTTATATTTAGAAGTCTTTCAGTCTTACTAGTTTAAAGATTTGCTAGCATTCTTAAGCAAAACTGGAAAATTTAGAAAACAGTGGAAAGTAGTTACTTACTTTGAGCACAATATTTGGATACTCCTGCAGACTTTGTGGGCACTAACATGTTTCTACAGTGAGTGTAGACTGTTGGGATCTGAAAGAGACTATAGGCTCTGCTATAGCTGAACAACAATTGCTTCTTTCATTTGATTTTTTTTTCTTACGTATTTTTTTCAGAGAGCTCTGCACAAAACTTTATAGCACAAGTTGGGGCAATTCACAGAGTTGGCAAGAATTTGATCGGTTTTGCGAGTATAATGCAGTTGAAGTTTCCATGCTGACCTGTTTAGCAGATGTACGTGAACCTTGCCAGCTGGGCTGTAGAAATCTTACTTACTGCACCAATTTTAATAACAGGTAAGAGAGAGACACTGAATATTTTACAAAAGGAATTTCTGTGCTTTGATTTAAAAAAAAAAAAATCAGTCTTGTTTTGAGATTGTATATAATTGTCTTTCTGATATTTTTTCAGATAATTTAAAAAATATATCATTTTTCTTTAGAATAAACTTTTGGAATTATAGTTAACAACCAACATTACAGAACTTACTAGAATAAAAGCTATCTTGAACTTGTAAAATGTCATCATATATTACTAGTATATTCCTCTGCCTTAACATATTAATAAGTCATAATTGCTGCAATATTATATATTATAAATAAGGTAGAAATGCTTGTTGAATTTACATGTTACTTACTAACATTTTCCTAAGAGGGTTCATATGTCTTCCTTTTTTTTTATTATTTTTTTCAAAATTCCTTTTCTTTTAGAGATGTTTCTCTTTTTCTTATACTCTGTGGGGGAAAATGCGTAATTTAAAAGTGTTGTCTGAATTTGTAATTGCAAGGTTATGAGCTAGTGTTTAATTTTCAAAAGTACATTTAATATTTTATCAGTTAGCTTTTAGGGATCTCTGAATTTCTTTGAAATACTTAACAGACATGCCACTGTATTCTCAATAGTAAAGTATATATGTGATAGATGCAGCCTGGGCAAAAATAAATGATAAATCAACTTGCACTAGAGATTCACCAAGAAACATTCATACAGATTTTCGGAATGTTCAAAATATTTGCTTTTAAGTCAACTTTCTTCAGGTATGAAAAGCTTAAATGATATTTGAGCTAAGAGAGAGTTGAAAATGGTATTTCAGCCTTGAGGCTTAAAGAGCTTACTATCCTTAAAGATAAAATTGAAATTGATTTTGTTCACGCTTAACTGTGGAAGGAATTCATGTTTTTTGAGAAAAAATGGTAAACCATATCAAGGTTGTACAATTCATATGGTGAAAGCTAAAATATGTGGTGTTTGTTTGTTTGTTTTTTTCCTCTTAAATGCATGCCATATTTTAACTTCTTCTTTTAAGACCAACAGAACTTTTTAGGAGCTGCAATACACAGTCAGACCAGGGAGCCATGAATGACATGAAGCTTTGGGAAAAAGGGAGTATTAAGATGCCATTTATAAATATTCCTGTTCTTGATATTAAAAAATGCCAGCCAGAAATGTGGAAGGCAATTGCCTGCTCACTTCAGATTAAACCTTGCCACAGCAAATCTAGAGGAAGTATTATCTGCAAGTAAGTACCATGGAAAAAAGCAGTTGAGAGGTTCTGCTAAGGATTTTAATGAGAACTGAAAAGCTACTGTAGGACTGTGTATGACTTGTGTTAGGAAGACATGGCAAAGCAAGCATGGGAAGAACATGAGCATGCGTAGTTGCTATTGCTTGAATTTCCATCACTGTAAAGGGAAGATGCTTGTCTGTATACATGCCATACATGGATGTATGTCCTTTCATTGTAAAGTTGATTTTTTTTTTTTCTTTTGACTCTGTGTTGTCCAGAAAACTCTTCTTTCTCGGTTTTTGGACCCATTGGTGATTTTAACTGACACAGAGCTCTGAAAATCACAAAGTTTGTTTTAAAGAAAAAATAAATTTTGAAATAGATGATTGGGTAGAAAAGAGACCGGTTAATAGGTGCAGGTAGAGAGATACATGTTTAATCTGTGTTAGATGTTAAATCAAGGAAATGCTTGAAAGACACATGCGTAAGAAGCCACAGTAACAAAAAACAGCAAACCCAAAGTAAGTAAAGTTTAGTGTAATAAATAGTTCCTGTCTTTGTATTGTAATTTTGTTCTTACCTCTGCGACACTTAATGTTCAGAGATACGTGTGTGGTTTTTATATATATACATATACGTGCATATATATATATATATATACACGTCTCTTTTGAGGCAGTAGAGGAAAAGGTGTGGATTTGAGAAAGGGAAGAATATTAACACAAGGTCTTTTTTTTTCAAGTGATGTTCATGAAGTTCTGTTTATTTATTTATCTGAAGATCAGATTGCGTGGAAATACTGAAGAAATGTGGAGATCATAATAAATTCCCTGAAGGCCACTCAGCCGAAAGTATTTGTGAGCTCTTATCTCCAACAGATGACTTGGAGAACTGTATCCCTTTGGATACATACCTAAGTAAGTATCAACATACATAAGCAACAAAACTAGAAACCAAGATACGTTGAAGACTTATTGTTAGTTTTAATATTTTTTGTTATTTTTTTCAAATAAAATTGTATTAAATGTGAAACATTGTTTATTATATTAGATAAAATTGTGTTGTTCAAATTGCCATAGCTCATTACATTTATTCCTTCTTGTACTGGATATATATGGTGAGATTTTTAGTAGCAGTGGAGGCTGCAGGGCCTGCATGGGAGGAAGTCCGGGACTGCTCTGTGCCAGCCAAAGCTGGCGCAAAATAAGGCTTAAACTAAAAGAGGGGAGATTTAGGTTAGATGTTAGGAGGAAATTCTTCACTCAGAGGGTGGTGAGGCATTGGCACAGGTTGCCTAGAGAAGCTGTGGTTGCTCCATCCCTGGAGTTGTTCAAGACCAGATTGGATGGGGCTGAGGGCAACCTGATCTAGTGGGTGACATTCCTGCCCATAGCAGGGGGTTGGAACTGGATGATATTTAAGGTCCTGTCCAACCCAAGCCATTCTATGATCTCACCTGACAAAAAGGTACTGAGCAATAATAAAACCACCAGCACAATTTATTTTCAGAAGAAAAGGTGGACAATGCTTGGGAGGACTGATATCAAATAAATATCACTTAAACAATAGCATCATTTTGAACACAAATCCTTGATGTAAAAAATTATGCTTTTTTCTGATATATAAACTGTGTTAATGTTCTTTAACTGTGCAATTAGAATAACCAAAAAATACATTAGCTGCTGGGGTAATAGAACATGAGTTTAGTAGGCATGTTAGGCCTCAATGTGGAATACAAATGTATTAGTAAAATTTTATCTTAGTTCTAGATTTTATTAAATGCATCTTTTTTACATTCTTTTCCAAATTTGCTCTTCCCTTTTACTGATTCTTACTACATACTTATATCTGTAGGACTCAAACTTTTTTTATTGTTACAGGATCTATCGGTTTTAGACCTTCACAATTAAATTTTGTTATTTCCTTCTTAGAATCCCATGAACTTTGAAAATAATAAAATTGCGTTTAAAGCTTCAACTGAAAGTGTGCCTCAACATATGCATATTGTTCCCAGAGAGACAACATATTAAAGCTTTGGGTGGTTCTTTCCATTTAACTGCTTCATTTCCATGTTGTCTTTCCATTCTTTAATCTTGTAACAGGAGAATATTGCTACTGAGTTAGAGGGAAAACAGAACCAAACTCTATCTATGATGCCAAAGTTGGTTAAACATCAAGTCTACTCCAGACCTACAATTTCTTGATTATTCACTGAACACTTTCTTGATTAGACCACTGGTCATTGTCAGTTTGTATTTTTGTCATGTATAAAAAATTGTTGGGAAAACAAGATAGGGAAATAAGTTTTTCGTATGACGAAACACCTGGGTCGGTGTTTCCAGGCTTGAGTACTAAACTTTTTAAGTAAGTTTACAAACTAACTTGTCAAGTTTTTAAAAGTATAATTAAAAATAAAAAAGATTTCACAGAGTTTTCAAAAATAGGATTTTACTGAACATAAGAAATGCCTTGCTTTCCTGAGGAGAAATAAATCTCATTTAAATCATTATATATATTGTATATTCTGTTTTCAGGTCCAAGTTCCTTAGGAAATGTTGTAGAAGATGTTACACATCCGTGTAATCCAAATCCATGTGCAGCTAATCAGTTATGTGAAGTAAATAGGAAAGGATGTCAGTCTGGAGAATTGTGTCTTCCATATCTGTGTGTACCAGGTAAGGGATTTGAATTTATTTTGCCTGAATTTTGGTAATAAAAATGTTACTGAAATTTTGATGAAAGCTTTAGAATAAATTGCCAATATTCCCCCCCAAAAATATTATCAACATTATTTTGTCTTTTCAAAACCTGTAGCTTGCCTTGTAGCTCCTTTCATTTATTCATATGTTCTTATTTTTATTGTTGACTGAAACATAATGTCTCATTGGAAGATATATTACTTATTTTAGTTCAGAAGAAATAAATGTCCAGACATGGTCTCTAAGCATCCTGCTTGCTATTTAAAATTACAAGCATGAAGTACTGAAAACACAGTGCAGCTTGCTGCATCTCAGGGCACAGTGCCGTGTATTGCCTTGTATCTCCACATCTTATTAGACATATCTGCATAATTTTCCTTATTAGTAAAACGAATGGACACAATGTCCTTGAATTGCCTGCCTTGAAATTAATGAAAATTAGGATCAGTCTTGGGAGGACATTCTGAGAGCTCGGAGAGTCTGATCAAACGCAGGGAGATCAAGGATGTGTGTTTGCATTGGCAGCAATTCTGGTATTGTATTAAAAGTTCAAGATACAGTTTCTTAGGTGCAGTTATTCCAAATCCCTCTTCAAAGGCCAGAACAACTTCTCAAACTCTGGTAGCCCACAAGTAACCACTTCAGTAACTAAGTAAATTAACACCCAAACTTTCTTTTATGAGCTCTTCACTGTTACTACAACCTCTTACTTCACTGGATTCAGAATGCCCAGGCTCAGGGCTTGAGAAGCAAGTGAGATGGCATATAATTTATATCTGCCTCTCCTTTTTTCAAGTGGCACTTGAAAAAATATTTACTAAATATGAACTTAAATTTCTCTTTGTACGTAGGCTGCAAACTGGGAGAAGCCTCGGATTTTATTGTCCGTCAAGGTACACTTATTCAGGTACCATCATCAGCTGGTGATGCTGGTTGTTACAAGATTTGTACCTGTGGACACAGTGGATTGCTAGAAAACTGCATGGAAATGCATTGTGTTGACCTCCAAAAATCCTGCATTGTTGGAGGACAAAGAAAAAGTAAGTTTCAGAACAATTATTATATCCATACAGGTCCTGTTCTTTAAGCAATGAAATCTGGGGTATACGATGATCCAGAGAATCTGAATGCAGAGTTTATCAGAAAATACAAAAGTTAATGTCTACATCCCTATAATACTTGCTTAATTCTTTTATATGCTGGAGGGTTGCATTATTTAAATCAATACCCAACAGCATCTGTCTAAACCAATCAAAGTCCTATGTAAAGCTTGTTCTTAGTATACCATTTTTCAACAAAACGGTCGTTGACTTGCCTCACATGCTCTGTGTTTGTTTTATGGTATTTGATAATACCTAGCTTCTTTTCTGAGAGCAGAAGTTAACTTTTGAGAGCTCTGGGGACTGAGAAAGACAAAGGTTTGAGGGGAGCAAGTAGGCAGCAGGGATGAAGCAAGAACATTGAAACAACAGTATTTGTTCTAAACATGCTATATTTCTGAGACTTAAGCACAGTGTAAATCACTCAGTTGCAAAATCAGTTGCAAAATCAGCGATATTTTGTGTGTAAATCAACTGAAAAATATCTTGGAAACTTTTTTTGCAAACTGCTGACAAATTCTTTCTTTCTTGGGTAGTTCTGTGGTTTCAACAGCTTTTTGTGCTCTTCCATCCTCATTTGGTCAGCTGCCATTTGTCTAGGAGTACCTCTTCCAAATTGCTCAATGCTGAGGATTTTACTTGTGCCCCTTTAGTATTTTACAAAAATTCTAATCATAGAATCATAGAAACATTAAGGTTGGAAAAGACCTTCAAGATCATCTGGTCTTGAAGATCACCTTGGTCTTCAAGATCATCGCCCTACTAAACCAAAGTAGCAGGTAAATTTTGCTAGTAAGTCAACTGAATTGCTTCTTTGGAACTTCTGAAAAGATTATTTATTGAAACAAATGTTTGGAGTTTCCCAGCTTCCCAAAGAGGTCACAGCAAGTGATTTCATAATTAACCACATAGCATCCACCAGATACATATATACATATATACAGATTGCCATATATAATCCTTCTGCTGAACCTTCAGAGTAGAGATTAGAGCAAAATGCCTTATTTTGTAGGGTAGAGTTACTTTTGTGCTTTCCTGAAGAGCTGTATGTTTGCTAGTAGTCTTTAAAACTGACCTAGTTATGGATAAGCTGGCCGTTATTAATATGAGTTGGTTTTATGTATGACACACGACGCAGTGAAGTGCAGTCATATGAACAGTTCACAAAACCAAACTGGAATTTCTAAACTGAAGAAAAAATCCCTACGTTTAGTGTTTGATTCTCAGATTCGGATGTTAGAAAGCTAGTGAATTAAAAGATGCATTTTTTTAAAAAAAAAAGATGCAGAAATCAGGCAGAGTACTGTATCCTTAAAAAGCAGCTGTGATGGTGTTAGTTGCAAAGGCTCCTTTCTGAAAGCCAGTGGGTCAGCATACACCTCTGTATTTGTGTATTCTTGTACTGAATGCTTCCACTGGGTTTCTGTTTGGCTTTACTAGAACCTTTCTTGTTCCATGCTTTGGACAAAGCTTAAACTTAAACTAAACTAAAACTTAAACTGTTTGCTGAGACTGAAATTAAGGCTGTAATGGACGTTTGCAAAATAACAAAGACATAATGAATGACAAAAATAATGAAGCATTAACACTTTCTACTTCTTGACAGCAAGTACAAACCAAGGATAGAAGTACACACAAAAGGTAGAAGTTGCAGTTTTAAAATAAACTGAATAAGGAAAATTAAGGAAAAAATAATGAAAATGGTAGTATTTGTATAATACATCTGAGTATGTATTATGCAGAAGACCATGCGGTCTTCTGGTATATTTGTATTAATTGTACACGTTTACTTATTTAT
Organism: Nettapus auritus; assembly: GCA_011076525.1. Lineage (NCBI taxonomy): Eukaryota > Metazoa > Chordata > Aves > Anseriformes > Anatidae > Nettapus > Nettapus auritus. The sequence continues at coordinate 47,204,122 of CM021766.1, forward strand.
TTTAAGGTCATGGAACATCCTTTAATATAGATTGTAATGTCTGTTCCTGTTTTGCTGGAAACTTGATATGTTCTACTCGTCAGTGCCTAACTGAGCATAGTTCAGAAGATGAACGTCGGAAGTTTACAGGTAACTTTCCAAACTACAGAAACTGTAAGGTTATTATTCTTAGAGTGAAGGTTAGCTTCTAAATTCTTTCTACAGTATTCATGGAAATAATTTTTATGAAGATGTTCTTTTCTAATGTTCCTGCATTTAAAAAATGCATGCCTTTGAAAAAAATCAGTATTGGAAAATTAAACCTCAGGTAATCTGTGGAAATAAGTTGAGACAAGGTAATGCCACTGGGAAAGAGAGACACTTCCCTTCCTACTACCTATAAATGTATATGTGCTACAGTATTGCTTATTTACAGGAGGAGGGTACCAGGTTCAAGATATTATATATCTTCACATTTGCTGGATGACTAAAATGGCTTAGTGACCTCTTGTTCATCTTCTGTCAGAGAAAATAAGTGTGCACCAAATTCCTGTTTTATGTGTTACTTTTGCAGGTTTACCATGTAACTGTGTAGATCAGTTTGTACCAGTATGTGGTCAAAATGGGCGCACGTATCCAAGTGCATGTATAGCTCGATGCGTTGGTCTCCAAGACAATCAATTTGAATTTGGATCATGTATTTCCAAGGATCCTTGTAACCCTAACCCTTGTAATAAAAATCAAAGGTAAAAGCAGAATGTTTTTAAGCTTTTATTTGACATCTACTCATAAAGCAAATATACCTTTTTCCTTGGTGAATGTATTGTATAGTCCATTGTACTTTAGAATACTCCAATAAGAAGAACTATTTGAAGTAACTACTTTTTTGATCATAGTAATGGACTGTAATAACTGCCAATTTTTGGTTCTGTTCATGTAGCACTATATCATCTAAGTTCATTACGCAGATTTCAATTCTAGCAAGAAAACAGAACTGATGTATAATTTCAAAAATGGGAGAATCAGATTTTGTTGAAAAGGCAATAAATAATTGGACATTTTATTACTTTGTTTCATACTTTTCTTCCAGTATTTATCAAAAAACAAAATCACTTGAATTGAATATCTAGATTCAGTCTTGCTTATTCTGTCAGTAATCTGTGCTTTTTATTTCTGAAATGGGAAAATATTTAGCACTCTGGAAGTCTTAAATTTCTCTTACGTAATTATATTGATATCTTGTTAAAGCCATGTCTGTACAGTGAAACATTAAAACAAGCTTTGGTCTATAATACTGACACAAGAGAGTCAGACCTTTCTTACAGAAATCACTGTCTGCGGCTTCTAATATTGGTCTCTGTTTTCAGTTTTCATAGTGTTGTGTAATCCTTCAGTCTCTTTGAATTTGTACATGTTCTGTTTGGAAAGAAAGCCACCATAAGAAGTTGTGTAATGCTGTGCTTTCATGAAAACTAATTTACAGTAATTTGTTTTCTTTTTTTTTTTTTCTGCCCATTTAAATGCCTTGATGCAGAAAACTGCAGAGAAAACAAAATAGTTTTGCAGCTGTAATTGTAGCTGAGGCATTGAAAACTATCAGTTTTAAAGCTGCATTGTTGGTATACATTCTTTGACGTCTATATTTTTAATTTTGAAAGTATTGAAAGGTTTTCCAGATTTACAGAATAATCATTATGTTTAGAACCTCAACTTGTTTCATTAAAGACTGTACATGATAGATTATTCTTGGTCAGTTTGATATTGTAGCATAAACTAAATGTGTAAAAGCTCATTTTAAAACAGAAGTGCTTAGAATATGCTTAAAATCTTATATTCCACTTCTATTTTTAAAGCATTTAAATCTCAGAATTTCTCAGTCTTTCCTCATATAAAATGAAAATGTGTAATGCATAAAACGGCAACACTCAGATTAAGGACATATTTTACATTATTATTGTAATTTGTAGGAAAAAGGAGATTGCTAGAAAGTCATTTGACCTTTCATCAGTCTATTCTTCAAATTCTGTTGGCTGTCATCTCTGTAGTAGAGAGATGTCTTGCAGGACATACAACAAATGTTTTGGAGATAAGACTGTGGGAAGTACACATTTAATATAAAGGGGAAAGTACTTCTGATGGTTTTTTATCTTCACTTCTATGAAGGCTTGAGAGGGGTGACAAGCCAAAAAGGAAACTATATTAGTACTGGACTTTTCTGTTTCTTTTAAGTCATCCCCAAGATCAGATATGATATAATGTACTGAACCTACAAAGCTAAAATACAATTCGATATTTGTAAATGAATCCTCATAATCTTTTAAGTCTTGTTTTCATTACTCTCGAGAGAGGGGGTTGGGCTATACCTCTATAATGTAATCATTTTCACTTGCAATTCATTGCAAGTTTTGGTACTTTATCTAGTTTTCCTTAAATACACGTTTTAAAAGTGAAGCTTGAGAGTAGGTAAGAAGTTTATTCAAGACTTTTTCAGAAATCCATACTCAGTAAAATACTTGGTAAAAGATTAATTTTTATGGAACCTATAGCTGTGTGCACATACATTGACTAAATGTGGTGTGAACAAGTTCCAGGTTTGTAATGAACTTGTAATTGTCTAATTTGTCTGATCAGCATGTTTTGTCACATGCATTTCCTTCAGTTCTGCTGAACCAGTGCTCTATAAAGCCCTCGAAAAGATTTCACTGTTGTTTTTTTTTCTGACTATTTTGAGAGGGTTTTTGGTTGGTTGGTTAGTTCGTTGTTTTTTTTCCGATGACATTAAATTATTATGACTTTATGCAGGTGCATACCAAAGAAACAAGTTTGCTTGACTAGTTTTGGAAAGTTCAAATGTAGCCAGCATGAATGTGTGCCAAGGCAATTAAATTGTGACCAGACACGGGATCCTGTTTGCGACACAGACAACGTGGAATACAGTAACTTGTGTACTTTGTACCAAAAAGGAAAAAATTTAGCATATCGAGGACCGTGCCAGGTAGGAATTGGTTCTAGCAATATTAAATCTTTGTTCTTTAATGTTCCACTTTGCAGTATTTTGTTTTTAGAGTTTACCAAACATATTCATAGATTGTAGTCCTTCAGAACTGTAATTTCAACCAGAATAAAAAAAAATACTCCACACAAAATGGTATTCAAGATTTTGTCAACTGTTTCTTTGCTTTAGTTAACGAATGTCTCAAAACCAAACAAAACCTTTGCTTCTGCTTTACTGGGGGAAATACTCTGATATTTGTATTAAGTCTTCCTGTGTTTTTCACTACTACTGCAAGCATACCTCAATGCAAGCTTTAATTAAAGCAGTTCCTTGGCTAGTAACACCAATTTTCACCAATTTGAACTTTCTGTAAATGAAAATTAATGCTTGTTTATTTCTCCATTACAGTAAATCTAATTTCTTCAGAAAATGTCAGGACAATTTGACTTGCATGTTAAATTCCCCTTTTATCTGCTTAAATAGTGCAGTTAGAGGCTTAGAGTTGCTGCTGTCTTGGCAGCAATAAGCTTTCTCTAGCAAATCTTTATTTTGTTTGATTGCATTCTTCCTTTAGCAATTCCATTGTTCACAATACTCTTAAGATTTTTTGAGACTAAGTAGACTACAGTATTTTCTTTAGATAGTGTGGATTGTACTGGTCTTTATATTAATCCCTCAGAAGGATTAAGATTAGGTTAGTTCTTCCATCCCACCATTCCCTACAGTATTGGTAGACAGGCTGTTTCTATCACTCTACAGACAAACTAGGAGCTACTGTTTTCGAAGTCACTGGCTTTACCATTGATAGGCTGGTCATTTCCAGATTTTTCTCAAATGATCAAGATGAATTTGAGACATTCTCTTGGTCTCAACTGATCAATGTTCATAGTAATAGAGAACCCTTGTTCAGGGTTTTTCTGTGTAACAAATACACTTTTTATCCACTTCAAGTTTTTGCCTTTCTTTCTGTCATCCTTTTTTATGCCCTTATATGTCTAGTTGCATGCATGTTCAGAAAGTCTTTAACACTGGTAGCTTTAAGTTTTTGCTCTTACAATTTTCCTTTTATGGGGATGAAGACTGCAAGACATGAAACTTCTTGTGGTACTCACATTTACTTGTCTTCTATTATTTCTGTTATTAACTTCAGCATGTAAAAGAAACTGTAATTGTCTTGCTACTTTAGAGCATGCACAGTGATGATAGAGGTGCAGTGACTTGCTTGAAAAGTTAGTTTAATAAAATATTTAGATATTAGCAAGAAATTATGGAATTAACTGTGTAATTTCACAAGAATTGAACAAAAGTATATTCATACCTTATCTGTGAAGAATCATCAATTCCATTTGCTTCTGTCTATGTTCAGAAGCATAAGTTTGTTGGCATTTGACTTCTTGAATGTGTTGGACAAATATATCTGCATAGGCAAGATAGGAAGAAAATTACATTTTTCTGTGATTTTTATGTGTATTTGAATCAAATGACACACTAAAGACGCTTTTGGGAAAGAAAATTGATACAATAAGTAAATGCATTTTTATAGTTATAAAGGTCTGCACTTAGTTATAAAGGTCTCAATAATAAATACTTTTGCCAGAGGTATCTAGTAATAGATTCTGTCTTTCTGAAATAAATGTAGACATGTAGCTTCTCAAATAATGTGTAAGAAATGCATGTGCACACACTAAATTCCAAGAACACATTGAGGTGAATAAATAATTGAGTAAGTTAAATGAAATTCGTCGTATTATTTAAGCATTAGAACAGACTTACAATTTATCTTCCCCAAAACATCTTACTATGTGTTTCTCAGATTCCAGCTTAGATTATTCTTTAAGTATTTATTCTCTGTATTTATTACCTGTACATAAACTGGCAGTTGATTTACTCTAGATTTACTAACAGTATTATCAGCAAGTGAACTTTGCCATGAACGTTGTTCTTCCTAATGTTATAAAATGCTCTTTATTTTTGTTTGTAGCATGAACAAACTGATCTTTGAAACATTTCTATGTGTTTCAGCCATTTTGCAAATCGGTAGAACCTGTGTGTGGACATAATGGGGAAACCTACAGCAGTGTCTGTGCTGCCTATTCTGACCGTGTGGCTGTTGACTACCATGGACATTGTCAGGCTGTAGGTGTTCTCTCAGACTATAGCTTTCATACAGAGTGTGCCTTTGTTAAGTGTCCCCAGCTTTCTGCTACTGCCTGCAAACCAGTCATTGCACCAGGTATGTTGATTCATTGTTGAAGTTTACTGGAGTCTCCAGGCTACACGTATTAATAGGTGTATATTTGGAACTAAACTTATGCTTTAAAATATTGTATTCCATTATGTCTCTGAGACCTCCAAGAGAAAGGATAAAGTGGAGGTCTTTAGTTAAGGCTAGAACAAGACAGTGTCAGGACTCAGCAGAGTAATTCCAAAGTGGAAAGGCTTTTAGTTTTAGGAATCTCTCTCCTTCAGTCTTTAGAAACGTGTGCAGCTGTCCTCATATGACCTGTTTTGGAGAAATGAATGAGGTCTGTGGTGTCTATGGTAGAATGTCAGTGGGAATTGGAAGAGTAATTTTTCAGAATTTGCAGTGCAGATACCACATTGGAATGCCAAATTGTCTTCAAAGTAAAGTTCCCAGAATAACAAAGCTTCTATTTAATTAGAAGACAGAGTAAGATATAGTTGTATTTACAGTACTGTGAAAAAGGAAGACAGTAGGAATAGTTTTTGCAGTTTTTGCTATTTTTTGCTATTTTAAATGTTTTTTCATTGTCTTTACGAATACTTCTCAACAAAACAGTAACTAATCACACAGCAAGGAAAAGTCAGTTTTCAAACAGTTTAATGTGTTTTTTTCTCAATCTCGTTTGAAAAAGGGCCTATGTGCTTTTAGTATTATGTCTAATATTGTGAAAGTCATTCTAGGAATGTGAATTATGTAGTCAAGGGTATGAATTAAACATAAAACTATGTATGGGTCGGCAGAAAGCTGAGGTATTAGCCCTTTTGTTTCCAAGATAGTGAGGGAAAGTAGTAAGGGAAATATGACATGCCTGCATGTTAAACACAGATATGATAGAAAAGCTGGGTTTTCTTTCCCCCTTGCTATATAAAGATTCTAAGTTCTAATATGGTACAACCACGTAAGTTGATGTTTGCAATGTGCAGTTTCGCTTCTGTTATATCCTAGCTATTTCAGCTTTTGAAATTCATCACTACTATAGTTCCATATGTATGCATGTATCCATACAGAACCTTGGCTTGCAATACTTAATGTACCTGTGTTTTTAGCTTACAATAACATATTTAAACAAATAAGAGTTAATCTTGCTGCTTCACTTTAGTAGTAGTAAGTGTCTGTGTTGAAAAGTGACTGTTTTTGCATTGAAAATGTTTTCAACATTAAAAAAAAGTGTGCAATTTTGATATCAAGTTGAAAGACTTGCTTTGCTTTGGTAGTTTTGATATTTTTATTGTCGGTATTCATTTTTTGAGCTCTACCCACTGTAAAGTGAAAAGACAGTTGCTTTTATTTCTGGGATTTTATGGTGTGGGAGTTTTGTTTTGTTTTGTGGTCTATTTGTTTTTTTATCACACAGGAGCCTGCTGTCCACTGTGTGCTGGAATGCTGAGAATATTATATGACAAAGACAAGCTGGACAATTTTGCAAGGGTAAAGTTCAATCATTCCTTATGTTACATGGTACATGGAAAAGTCAAGTTACTTTATACTTTTCTGTACAATGCATTATACAATTAATTACCTTTCAGTAGATACTATATGATTTGATGTTTTCTTTACACTGTTTATACTTCCCTTTATTTCTTAACATTCAGATATAGAAATTGAATGACAATGCAAAGCAAAATAAAATCAGAGTGGCCAGAGAAGTGCTACTAAGATGGTGAAGGGCCTAGAGGGGAAGACATATGAGGAGTGGCTGAGGTCACTTGGCCTGTTCAGCCTGGAAAAGAGGAAGCTGAGGGGAGACCTCATTGTGGCCTACAGTTTCCTCACAAAGGGGAGCGGAGGGGCAGGCACTGATCTGTTCTCTAGTGACCAGCAACAGGACCTGAGGGAATGGAATCAAACTGTGGCAGGGGAGGTTCAGGCTGGATATCAGGAAGAGGTTCTTCACTGAGAGGGTTGTCACGCACTGGAACAGACTCCCCAGGGAAGTAGTCACAGCACTAAGTCTATCAGAGTTTAAGAAGTGTTTGGACTGTGCTCTTAGTCACATGGTCTGAATTTTTGGGTAGATGTGTGTGGTGCCAGGAGTTGGACTCGATGATCCTTATGGGTCCCTTCCAACTCAGGATATTCCATGATTCTATTCATCCTTGCCAGTCCCACTCAACCTTTCTGAAGCAAAGTCAGTTTTTATTTCCAGATGATTGCAAATGAAGCTTGGACAAACAGATCACATCCCTCTTGCAACACTTTTGTATTGGTCTGTTTAGATCTCCCAGAGCAATCTATTCAATCTTGCAGAGAAATTCTCATCACAGTTCTCATTTCTGGTAGCTCTTGGAACACCTAGATTCTGTGATGTGTAAAGGAGTGACAGTTTAGGTCTTCTCTGCCGGTTGTTTTGAGTACAAGCAGCTGTGACAAGTAACTATGTTATTTTGAGGGATGTGATACACAGACATACCAACTATGAAGGTGGAGGACAACATATATCAAAACCATGGTTAATTTAAGATGTCATTTATTCCCAACCCCCTTTCTTACCCTTTTCTTTTTGCTATAAATTAGCACTGAGTAGTTTAATGGCTAAAAGATTTTCTAGCATGATATCAAGTTTTTTAAAACTGAAAAGTAGAAATGCAATTTTGCATAATATCACATCATCCAGGAAGTTCTTTGTTTTCTTCCAGGTAACAAATAAAAAGCCTATAACTGTACTTGACATACTTGAAAAAATCCGCCTGCATGTCTCTGTACCACAGTGTGATGTGTTTGGATACTTAAGCATAGAATCTGAAATTGTGATTCTCATCATTCCTGTGGATCAGAACCCTAAACCATTGCAGGTAGGCTATATTCTTATTTTGTTTCCCCAGTATGGATGTATTTATTTATTTATTCATGTATACACTTTATTACTTTCAATATAGCAGTTTTTAAATTGTTCATTTTCTTGTGTGCTGAATGCATGGGGATTTTTCTAATGACTTGAATCCAAATAGTAAGTATTGTTAATGGTAAAATGAGTCTTGAGAATCCTGCTGTCTTGGTAAGAGGCTTTTGAGTGTGGGTAATTAAAGGGGCAAGGTGAATAATGGAGTAACGTATTTTTTTGTTTTAAAATGAATACATGCAAAACCTCCAACATTTTATGACTAAAATAGCAGAAAATATAAACCGATGAAAATATATTTATTACTAAATGACATCTTAAATTATATTAATTGTAAAATAATTGGATACTTGTGTATGAAATGGTGCTCTTCTGTGTCTAGTATTAGGATTAAAAGTAGGTTGAAGTACATGGGATATTAGACTGAAGCACATCATACATATTGCTACATTGTGCTTGTCTTGATGTTAAGCAGCAGTTCATTCCAAAGGGAATCTGCTGATACTATATTCTGAGACCAGCCTGGTTTTGATGATCCTTTCCAACTCAAGGTAAAAAGTGCAGGGAGATCCCAAAATCCTGTTATGATCTTAAAAGGGAAATGTGAGTCCAATAAGTTGTCCAGCATGCTGTGTCATAGCTACTTCATGCTAGCAAGTAAGCACCAAAAGCTCACAGTACTAAACTCTGTATGTAAACCAACAAATGCAGGTCAATGTTCTTACAATATTTTCTTAAGAATACTTTAGAACAGTAGAAGTAGGACTTTGGCTATGTATTGCATTTTTATTAGCTTGGAGATCTTGCTTCATTTTTACTTTCTGATCATTAACCTGTGCAAGACCAGTGAGGATATCTTCTTCCTATTAAAAGCAACGTTTTAATGCCATTTTTAATGCCTTGCCATTTTATAGTTGTTTCTAATAGTCTTGCTTGGCCCTGCTGACAGCACATTATAATGAAGTCCCTTTGGAGTGCTCTGACTGGTTCAGTCTGTCTCCTTATACACTGATGTGCACTACTTTAAAATGGAAGATTTAGCTTTGAGAACAAAAAAGAAAAGAGAAAATCTCATCTTTTACAGTTTAGGCAGGTTCACTTCTTTGCTGTTTGTTTTATATCCATGTCTGCTTCCATTTCCTTTTTATTTCTGTGGTCTAATTTTGCATTTTTGGTACTGCTTCTGGGATGGGCTAAAGTTCAGGTATGGTGTGAGTGGGTAGATTTGCTGGCAAAAATTTTGCAAGCTGCAGTATCAAATAGGGCACTTGTTACTTTGCTACTGGAGCAAACCTGTTATGTCCAAGGCTGCTCAACTTTTAACAAAAATATTATTCCTTGAACAGAAATAGCTCAGAATTTTACCAGAACTTAAGAGACAAGGTCTTGAGCCTTAACCAATCTGATCAGCTCTCACCCAGTCTGCAGCAGATGCTGTCAGACTGTTGGGGAGAGGAGGACAGTCTGAAAACAAGGAATAGCTGCTCAGCTCACTACTGACACCTGTTACTGAGCTAGAAGTTCCTCAACTTTTAAAGCTTTGGGCCCTCAGATTTAACGTTTGTCAAGTTAAAACTTTATCAGCAGCAGCCTCCAAAGCTGCTAAAGAGACTTAATACTAAATTTATTCCTGGGATACAACAGAAGCTAGGGTGGAAAAAAATGATTTTATAAATAAATTTCTGATTATCATTATGTCAGTAGGAGAACGAAAAGTGAATGACGTTATCTTGATTTTCTCAGGTGTTCCTATTATTTCCATTCTTCTATTCCTTTCCCATAAAAGAAATCAGATTTCCCTGATCAGGAAGAAAAAGACCAGTAACTAGAAAATCACAATTTTCCACTGCTGCAGATGTTACAGCACTATCTTAGTCTATCAGAAAGGAATTCCTCGGTTTTAGAGGTATCAACTTATAATTTACTGTGAGCTTTTCGGAGTCAACATTCAGAAACATCATCCATTGTATCGAGCTTCCTTATTTCTCTGTGGCTGCTACTCAGGGCTTCTGCAGAAATTTTCCTAGTACCAAAGGCTATGATAAGAGCTCCAATATGTTGTTTAATGAGTACTTCAAATCATCGATTTAAATTTTACATGTCGATTGGAATAATTCAGATTTTTCTTCATGAATTTTGCTATCTAGGAACAGTTTTACATTGGCATTTTACGTGACAAGAAGAGAAATAATAATACTTTTCTTCCTAGATTGAAGCCTGCAATAAAGAAGCAGAAAAGATAGAGTCACTGATAAACTCAGACAGTCCAACATTAGCATCACATGTGCCGCTGTCAGCTCTAATTGCATCCCAAGTACAAGTTTCATTTAGCATTTCTTCTACTTCTGTTAAAGTGTTGTCTGTTCTGCACTCCCTGTTCGTAAGCCTTTTATTTTCTTTGTTAACATTAATGTGTTATATATAGCTGCTTAGAAAATATGCATGAGTATTGAGGGTGTTTTGTATTGTGAAGGACATTGAGAATTGTCGATCGCTGAACCAGAAAACAAAAATTCCAGAACACTTGGTGTACTAATATTTTTCACTGAAGAATGAAGAATATTTGGAACAATGTGAAACATGATTATTTTATTCTTTAGTAGTCAGATGTTTGTTTCAGCACAATTAGATCATTTTCCACTGATCTTGCAATCATAAAAGTACTCTGGAAGGTTCTGACATTATAGATTTATGTATTTTGAAAGAAGGGATCTTACAGTTTTGTTTTGTTTTTTTTTTCCAGAAATGAATAGTGTATTGAGTTTATTGAAAAATTTTAATTTTATATTATTGAGATGAATATCAGTGACAACAAAAAGTATGCACCTATTCTAAACATCATTGTTGGAAGAAAAAATATGCTGCTACTTAGTTACCTTACCAAAAATATGAGAGTTTATTCTCATGTAAATACACTTTCATATTTTATTATGAAGAAAACAAGCCCTGGGCCTATTTCAACAGACATCTTTACTTGGAACAGTGAAGATTTGCAGGACATTGGGCTCGATGCTTGTGAAATGACAATCAAGCTCTATACTAGTACCTGACTTCAATGAAGAAATGTGTTCTTTTTATAATTTTGTACATTTCAGAATCTCATATTGAATGCAAAATTATAAAGAATTTCAGTATCTATATTTAAGTGCCATTTAAAATATTGCAGTATTTGCATGTTATCTAATGAAATTTATACTTTAAATATGTTTAAATGATTATACAAACAGTATGTTTTATTACTTATTTTATTTTATGCACATGACCTTAGTCTACATGAAGTATTTTATATCAGTATTATGATAGCCAACCTTTGAAGTATATACAGAAAAACTTATTTTTGCCAAAATGCTGAACGTCGAAAGAAAGCACTGAAAACTTTTCAAACATGTATGTTACTGTAGCATGTCTGTAGCAATTATTTTCTGCTAAATCTTTTAAACACAAAAGTATTAAAGCTTTTTTATTTTAATAAAACTGTTGTGTGTCCTTATATTTGAACATATGTAATTTTATAGAAGTCTGCATTACAGTGCTTCTTTCCTTCTTTCTCAAATCAATGCTTAGAACTAATTGCAATTACATACATTTGTCTTATATAGCTCAATCTTTCCGAAGAAAGTAAATTTCAAGTCTTTGTTTCTTTTTTTTTTTTCTTACCAAATTTCTTTGTAATGTCACATGCATGCAAATCAATGCAATGCGTCAGACTTGATTGATGACAGAAGACAAATATAAATATATTTATGGGACCCTCTTTGTCCAGTTGTCATCCACAGTTTTGATTTGGAAGTCACTTTTCTCACCCTGTACAGCTGTAAATCTGCACAAACGTTAAGGACATAATTAATACCTTATTTTTACCTAAACTTTAAGGCTCAACCACCTCCAAAGCAAACTAGTCTGGTGACTAAATGTGAATTCTTGTAAGGCCACAGAGAGAATGTATTTGAAACCTCCATCAGCTGCTTTTCTATGTATTATAAGTTGTTGTTTGTGAATAAGTGGACAGTAGTTTTATATTTTAAGTGCTGTTGTGCTCTCTATATAGTTTCTGAATTCTTACAATAGGTTAGTATAAATGCAGCTATTCTTGTGAACTGTTCTCACCAAGTATCTCCAAGAAGACTGATGTACATAATCATCAGTCTTGACAGAAAGAACTTGCTGAGTAGTATCTTCACCTGCTTCTAAGAATCTTTTGTGTATGAAAAAATTGGACACAAGTATAACGAATACGTTTGAAAAGATTTGTTTTTCCTAACTGGAGGGGCTAAGATGATCTCACCAGAAACTGCAAGCAATTCAGAGTTATTGAATTCCTCCCTTTTTTCCAAATCATTAGTAAGTACTCAAACATCTATCCTATTGACTTGCTCAGTGCTTAGCTGAAGCAATCTGATGTCTACTGAAATTAAATTTATTCCACACTGGAAAAATTAAGTAAGACTTTAACAGCGTATCTTTAGTGGAACAGCATAAGCATATATTGTGACTTTTTTTGTGTGTGTATCTGTAAAGATTTTCTTTGATGAAAGATAATATAAAAATGGTTCTCAATTTGTTCCCAGTTCTTAATGAATTAAGAATCTGGAAAAATCAGAATTTAAATCCAGGGATTTTTGCAGTCACATGTGAACGTCTAGTACTTCATGGAAAACAGTGAAACTCTTGAATGGTTATGTTAAATACAGGCAGAACCGATGAAACTTAGTATAATCCTGAACATAAATCCAGCATCCAAGGCATACAAGGCTTAGGTTCTTTTTGCTGAATTAACAAACTTACTTGAATATTTTATAGGTAGTCTCAGGATCTCGGGCTCCCTCAGAGGAATGAAGAAACTTACTTACTTATGGTTTTTGAATTCAAAAGAACTAGAAGAGACAGAGCAAACCAAGCACAATTTTACTTGCAAGTTGTGAAATTTGAGCTTACTGAGAGGACATTTGATAGAGGTTTCAGATGATTTTCCATTTAACATTAATGAAGTTCTGTCAATATCTGAATGGAAATCTGGGTTTTCTTAAGGGATGGAGAGCAATTCAAAGCAGCATAAGGCTGTTTGTTGTTTTTCTACAGGATATGCCTGAAACATATACAAAACATTATTTTCTCGTCTACTGAACACCAGAGTTAACATCAAAAATTGGCTCTAGAGCGATGCTTCAGTCCTGATTCTGCTTCTTTAGTTTGATTCTTCTCAACAGAGTGGTAGTAAGGCTGAGATGCCAGCAGTGCATGTTCATATGCCCCCTAGGAGTGGACCAGCCAAGGGAACAAATACCAGAGTAAGGGATTTCTGGCTTACAGTTGCTATTGAGTTTTGAGCCCAACCAGAGCCAGGATCTCTGAGTTTTCAGCAAGGTAATAGTTCAGTTCTGTGAGAAGCAGTTCTCTGGGGAACTGGAGGGCATGAAATCTGCACTTAGAGCCACAGTGTCATTTCATAGCCTTGCTCTTCATTCATGCTCTAGCACACACACACACACACACACACACACACAAAAAAAAAAAAAAAAGGAGGAAACCAAGTTATAGCTGGAGATGCCAGTGGAGAAGACAAGAACAAGAGAAGTTAAACCTTCTACAGTGTATTTGGCAACATCTCAAGTTGCTGGACCATTTATCTATCATTCAAAAAGGCCATCATGTGTTACTGGTATTTTAAAATCTGAATAATAAACTCTAGGCACCAGCACCATTTTCTTCTCTGACATTAGGGACCTCTGTAAGGGGCATACTGGGAAGACTGGTGTAGGGTCAAGGACACAATTTGGTGTGTGTGATCCAGTTCCAGTTCACAAAGCTAACATTCCACCCCTGCTGATGGCCATCAGGGCAGAGGGTTTTTTTGGTGGTGGTGGTGGTGGTGGTTTTTGTGGGCTTTTTTTTCCCAAACTGCAGTGAGGTTGTAGCCCTCACTGAATCCCTACTAGGTTGAATTAATCTCTTCTAGCATAGATGACTGTAACAGTGGTAGAATGATCACTAGACTGCATTTCAGATCAGGTTTCACATTACAGCATCTCCTTCAGTTCCAGCAGCCACTTCTTTCTCACCCCTGGAAGTACACCACATCACTGTCACAGCTGTGTCACAATGACGGCAGGATAACTGAGACAGCTAATATACTCAGGGAAGTACCCAAACACGATGCTGTATTAGATCTCAGCACTTATATTCTTCAAATATGGTACTGGCTCTGCACTATATAGATGCTCACAGCCTTTCTTCCATTAACAGGTTTGGTTAACACAACTGCATTTTTCACATTGTTAACATTAGTAAGATCTGTCCTAAAAAGTACCTTAAGAGTTCTATTCTAGAATAAGCAAGCCAAGATACAGTAGATTCAGCTGTACTATCCATGGGATCCATGCTCTACCTTCCATCTCTGCTAACATACAGTCCTGCTACTTGCAGGGTCGGTCGTTATTGACCAGCACACTTTACCTTTAGCTCTACTGATCACCGGAAGATGAAGTGCAGTCACTGTGGCATTAACCAGACAGAACTTTATTGCATGCATGGTCACACATACAGCTGACTGGCATTACTTGCAAAGGTAACTACCTCTTTTGGCATAAGTAATAACCTAGCAACCCTAACCCTCTACCCAGATCAGGAGAGGAAACCATTCTGAAAGCTCCAAGAAGCACGTAAATCAATCCTCAGGCTCTACCATAGCACTTGATGCCAGTTCTCAGGTGGATGGATGATGCTGCTTGGTTTTGCCACGCAAGATGAATTACGTGGAGTTTGTTACGGAGACTCGTCCTTCACGATGTAGAAGCTATACCTCACAACCCATATTCTGAAACTAGGTTTCTATGTGATATGCCAAACATAGTACCTTATAGAGTCTCCAATAGCATCCTTTCTTCACTACCTTTTCTAAAAAGTGACCTTTTGGTACACCACGTGCATGGCAGCACGGCTAACAAGCCCAATCCACAAATGACAGTCTTCCACATCTCTCAGTGGAGCTGTGCGTTCTTCGGTTATACAACAGCTGCTCTAAAACCACATGTCCCACTCGCAATGTAGGCCAGTCAAGAAACATGGAGCAGCAAAGACTACAGCAATTACACCAGGAAGACTGCCAAAACCCAAATCTTACTGTTGTCTTTTCCTCCACGCAATACAGCATGCTGAGGACAGCTATCTAAACGCCATCAATGTCTTCCTTAGCAAGCCTGTCACATACCCATACAGCAAACAAATAGCAATACTTCTTTAAAGACATTTCACTTCATTCAAAATTATCTTTTTCACTTCCAAATGGATTGATCGTAAGCTAAAATGACACACTGACTCTGACAATGCAATTAATCAGATCTTTCTCCAAAAACGTCCATGCCCGATGGCTTTCAGTCAAATACTCGAACTGTCAGTTGTTCAACACTTTGCTATCTCGGTGAAGGTCAACACATAAAAAACCTACCAGTCTCAGTCTTTAAGAGTTTATGTTATTGATGGCAAGAACTGCTATTTCTTTGACAGACAGCCAAAATAAAGTAGGAACAGTACTTTAAAAGACACCCAAAGCCTAAATAGATTTCATTATGAAGTGCATTTTAACATACCACTAATACATAACACTTTATGCAGAATGATAAGATAGGCATCCAGTCCATATTAACGTTCCAGGTATCTGCAGAACCACGTTCTTCTTGAACACATAGGGCAGTACTGTAAGCACACGCTGCATATACCCTCTGTAACTCTGAATGTTAAACTAAAATTCAAAGGAAAGAGATACAGACTACATCATAAATGTTTGGGGATGGTGTACTTAAGTAAAAAAAGATACACATGGTCACAGTTGCAACTTGCCCCTCAAGTCAGAGCAGCAGAAACAGTGATGGCACTAAAGCATGTTGTTAGGTCTGACTTTAAATGCAGCACCAAGTTCTGCTTCAGTCATTAATACCCTTGATTTATCATTTTCACATATATTGTGCAAAGGAAGGAGTGAAAATTCATATGAACTTTAAAATAAGCCATGCATAGCTTTGGAACTTTTTTTTGGTATTTTTTTCCCCTTGCTATTTATTAGGCTGCTTATTTCTTTTCATATATCTGTACTTTGCTTCTTGACTTCAAGCATCTTTCCCCCCCGCAAAGTGCCCACAGTTAAGTTTGACAATTTTATGTTTGAAAACTGCATAGCCAGGTGCAGCAGAACTAGACTTAGAGAGGTGTCCATTAGGAATTGCAGACCTGAAATTGCATATAGCAGCTACTTCAATAAGCCCCTAATTGTTGCTGAACAATTTAAAGCAGTGAAGGACGAAAAGCATTTAATTCTGTGGTGAACTATTGTGATTTGAAAACTAAACACACTGGTGTTTTTTTGTGCCTCAAGAAAGTCAGTTTACCAAACACTAAGAACTTAACCCCTAGAAGTTATGCAGAACAGGTGCAACCAAATCCCCTTAGAGTAACAATCCTTCCTATTACACATTCAAATAGGCCATCACAGCATTTCACAAGCATGATTTTTCCTGCTCAGAAACTTGAGACCACAACAAAGTATTTCTCAAACACAAACACTTCTATGAAACCAATAGATTCCAGAAGAATAAATAGTTTTGTTTGCTTTATTTCCATGAAGAACAAATGCTTGCCACAATCTTCCTGTGAACCAACTAGGCACTCCTTCCAAATGTATTGCTTTTACAGTGGATCAGAGCTTTACCTGCATGCTTTAAAGATCTGCATTTAGAAAGCCTACTGCAGACAGAGCAGCTCATGTGGTTAGATCCATCTTGCCCAACAGCAGATACCAGGAGCGTTAAGCTCCTTCCTTACAGAGAGACGCGCACTTACCAGACTACCCACCGTGTGCTCCTAGACAGGTGCAGCAGCATCTTCCCAGAGTAACAATTTCTCACCAAGTGACTTTACACTTGAGAAGCCTAGAGCAACGCTTAATTTAGGTTATTTTTTTTTTTTAACCAGGGTTCTCAATCACAACCATATTGTAACCTGCGCTTTGATATTTCAGATACTTGCTTCACATTTTAAAATGTATGTTTGTTGCTCATTTTTGGAGTCCTAATTTAATGAAGAAAGGAGCATTTAGCAATAGCAAATTAGTACCAAGACTTCAGTTTCCTGGAAAACAGTCAGTATTTAATGCACAGTATTACTATAAGGCACTATTTCATTTTAATATCTACCTCAAGCATCTGCATCTAGGTCCTACTTTACTTTTGTGTCTTTCAACACCAAGTTCCCTGAATATTTTATTTCATAAATAAATAAATGGCGGGGGGGTGGGGGGGGGTGGGGAGCAGCACACACAATTATTTGCGCACACACCTAAGAGAAGGTTAGAAAGCTGGTTTATTTAAAACTGTGAAATCCAATATATAAAATGCTTAACATCACCACTAGATGCTATGTAGGAAAACTCTGGTAAGACTGGACTGTTTCCTTGATGCCCCAAGCGTAGGTGAACTCTGATACGACTTCCCAGCTACCCACTCCAAGCAGCACTCTCATCTCAAAGGTGAATCTTCAACCCTTTATCATACGCCTTCCCCAGATCCACACTGGCAAATTCCTTCCTGACGGAGTCTCACCGATATCAGCAGAACTACCCCAAAGATGACACAGCTCAAAGTATCAACATTTGAAGACTGAAAATGAATGCTTAAGATTTCAGGACTTTTACAGCATCCCTCTTTCTCACTTCAGAGTCTTTCAAACTGCTTCATAAACTGTGCAATGCCTAATCTCAATGTTGACCGTTTATTCACTGACTTTTTAATGAGCTAATATTAAGCCCTAAGAATGCACTACTACTTGTTGTAGCAGGGTGGCAGGTGTGGGCAAACCCATAGAAGGCAATTAAGTTTGTTCAACTAAGTCTTTTTGGTGTTAAACGAATAGATTTTTGTAAATAGACTGTTTAAGTAACCGCATGTTACATATACATTAAAATTCTTTGAAGGGGTCAATATGAAAATATCAAGATAGTATCAAAAATATAAACTTTAATTGCTTATAGAACCTCGGGTAGGCTGCTACAAAATTATGTCAAAATTTCATATCCTTTTAGAAACAGCACAAAAACAATCCTGCATCTGCTTTAAAAATACTGCATAGGATAAACATAGGCCTACTAATTAAAAAAGATAGAAATAGAGTGGGGACATTACCTTTTCCTTATTAACACTGGCACAAATTAACCGATAGAACAGTTTCCTTTTTTTTTTTTTTCTTCTAGGAAAGACAAGGGGGAGGAAGGAAAATAATAAAAATTATAGGTTATTACTAACTGGCTATTAATGAATTTTGGAAGCACTGTCTTACAAGCCAGCTGAAACCAAGCATATCCAGAAAAAAGAAACAGAACTAAAGACCTCAGCGTAACCACCGGTAATTCAATATACAATTTCTTCTAACCAACTAGGGATATTAAATCATACTGAACAATACAACCTATTAGAGTTTTATACCATTCTTATGCTCTCTGTAATAAAAATAATCACTATATATATATAGTTCTGTTTCAGGAAATGAACAATTTAAAGTCTTAATGCCACCTATCCTCAACCAGCTTGTGTTTGTATCATTTCTCCCTTCAAGCACTTAAAGATATACCTAATATGCTGGGGAAGAAGCACTGCTCAGTTACTACCTCATGCAACGCCCATTTAAAATCAAAGTAAAAATCAGATTTTCCACCAAACTTCAGTGATACTTGGATAGGGCTTCTAGAGAAGAGTTATGTGCATGGAAGTCATATATTCCACATCATCAGAGCAATATGACACAATCCAAAGCAGTTGTTTTTTGTTGTTGTTTTTTTTTGAAAAAGGAAAGAAACTAAATGCTGGTACCAAGCTTTGAACACCATTTAAACAACCAGGTTTCAACACCTACAAAAAAGAGTAAACACTTCTGGTTAGCGAGATCTATTTAACAGATAACAAACACAACCATTTCAAGTCAGTTAACTGTAACACTTCAGTAGGCACCCCCAGCCCCTCGAATCCCCACCACGTTAATACTAGTTAGGTATCATGAGTCACCAGACTTCACTGGCACAGGTATTACTATGTCTGAGAAAAGAGAATGCCAGGAACTTTATTGCTACCAGCACATTCAGAATTTGAAGGGACCAATGGATGTAAAGGCTACAAGCAGTTCTTCAGCAGATTTAAAAAAAAAAAAAAAAAAAAAGTTAAAAAATTACAAGGACTGAAAAATACAAATAATCAAATAGATGTATTTCATCTAGTTTACCTCGGTATTTTAAACATTATACATTTTATTGTTTAGAAAAGATGATGACATTGCAGAAAAATAAAATAAAATTTGTATTTAACAGCACAAA
Organism: Nettapus auritus; assembly: GCA_011076525.1. Lineage (NCBI taxonomy): Eukaryota > Metazoa > Chordata > Aves > Anseriformes > Anatidae > Nettapus > Nettapus auritus. The sequence goes on from CM021766.1 coordinate 47,223,530, forward strand.
AGTTTTACATGGTGGTATAAAAAGTCTACTGGGAGCCTGGAGGAGCAAAAAGGGAAACAGAACAACAACAAAAAAAACATACTCCAAAAAAAAATAAAAAAGTAAAAAGCTAAAACAAATTCCAGAAGTGTAAATCTGAAGGTTTTAGCTGTTTCAAACACACAACTACGTGTGCCTTTCGCAATAACAGTCACAACTGAATGAGACTTTCTGTACTACTGCAACCCTTCAACAGGCCAGTCTGCAAGTTAAAACAAGTGTTTCAATATAATAAATTGCAAAATTGTTAAGTATGCAATTATGGATTGCTTTTAGTTGTTATAAAAAGCTTGTTTACATATCTAACGCTTCACCTTTTATATTCAAACTGTGCTTAATGTTTTTTAGTTCAGACATACTGAAACCCAGAAGCACAGATGGTTTGTGATTATTTATTGCCTTTAAGCATGTATTCCTCCTTTTCCCAAAAAATGACGCAACATCGATTTTCCAAGCACACAGCAGCGAGGACAGCAATTCCAACTCTTTTTTTGAAGGATAGGGCCTCTCGTGAAAGTAGTCTGTCAAGAACTGTTTCTGAGCATCATACGAATTGTAATCATACTGTTTAGGATCTACTGCTAGAATATGCAGATCCTCACTGGAAGGAATCTTCTTCATCTCAGTCCTATTAATCTTCTGTCGTTTGAAAGGCACTAGCCCTGAATACAATTCTTCTTCTGGAGACAGAGCTACGCCAGTACATAAGCTCAGAGGCTGCTGTTCCTTATTCCTTTGGTCTTCTGCAATGAAACAGGAATCAGATAGCTTTCTTTTAAGTATCACGGAATCATGCTTTTCACCATTCACAAACAGGAACTCTTTCTTCTCAGTACGTTCAAGCTGCATCTTCACGCTTGAGTTGCTGTCTTTGGGAGCACTTCTACAACGGAGCAAATGCACAGCAATAGCTGTTAGAGTCATATTTCCAGTGTACACACCACAACAGTGGATGCACTTGAAAGCAGGAGACTTTAAAATTGTATGTACAGTTGGCATAATATGATGCCTTTCTTTCAAATGCATTTCATAGGTTCTTTGACTAACAAATGTTCCAAAACAAAAGGGACAGGTTAACACTTTTTTGCTGCACCTGTTGTTCACTTCTGCTGCCTGAGGTTTCACTTTGATGTACACGGGGACTAGCGTCCTCGAATTTACTCCAGCGAGCACTGCCAAATGTACTTCTCTTTCACCGATGTCTTCTTTTGGTAACACTGTACTGAAATCAAAGTGAGGAAATACAAGATCACCCTGAGCCTCGTTACCTAACTGAAATCCTCTGTTGCTATAATCCGCATGTAACTGCTTTTTCCCATTATGAGTAGTTTTATTGTGCTCCACAAGGCTTTTTAAGTCATGGAAAGTAACTGTGCAAAACAAGCAAGCTAAGCCATGCATCAGGAGATGTTTCATGAGCTCTTCCTCACAGAGAAAACACTTGCAAGAAAAACACCGGACAGTCTTCTCTGTCATCCACCTTAGAAAGGGTGCACAAGCAGCAAGTTTGTCAGGTTGCTGTGTATCCTCCATTTTTACTTCACCATGTTTGTGGGCCACTTCCATGTGTACCTCATAGACATTTGACGGGAAGAGCTCATTGCAAACAGGGCAAGTCTTCCATTGCTTAGCCTGCCTGACAGCCTGACTTGTTTCAGGACCGGGTGGGGGAGCTTGTAATGATATATTCTGAGATGTTAAAAGCACAGGCGGAGAGGGTGCACTAGCTGGTGACTGAGATAACTGAGTTACTGCTCTGGACTGCATTAGTTGGATAGGCATTTGTGGTGGAGTAACTGTTGCTACTCCACCACCAGGAGGTACAGGCAAAGTAACTGAAACTGGGGCAAGTGTGTATGTAGGTATCCCATTAACCTGCTTCCCAGTTGGAATCAACTGCCGAAGTATAGAACCTGCAGTCAAAAAAGCTGCATTTTGGGAAACTGCAGGTCTAACTGGCTGATTTACAGGGATAACTGCTGGGGCAACGGGTTGATTAAGCTGAAGAAACCCAGGTCCGACAGGCTGTCTGACAGGAACAACTCCAGGTGCGACAGGCTGATTAAGCTGGAGAACCCCTGATGCAACTGTCTGAGCCACAGGAAGGACTCCAGGACCAGTGGGTCTATTCACATTCCCAACCGAATGGCTGACAGAGAGAACTCCTGGTGCGACCAGCTGATTCGCAGGGCTGACGGGTTGAGTAAGAGGTAATGTCGCAGCTGCAACTGGACTATTTATAGTACCAATAGACTGATTAATAGGAAAGAGTCCGGGCCCGACAGGTTGATTAAGAGGAAGAACTGCAGGGGCCACGGTTCTACTCAGGGTCCCAACAGAATGATGAAGAGGAACAGCCACAGTCCTGACAGGCTGATTCAGAGGAAGCCTATGAGAAACAATTATAGGCTGAGAAGGTGATGGCTGAATATTAACACTATCCTGACCTACAGGAAGATGACTGGATACAAGAGTAACATGTGATGGGGTAACAACCGGAACAGAAGTTGTATGTGGAACACTACCAGAGGCACTTGGAACAGTCAGAGATCTGACTGTGTTCTGAACTGGTTTTGACTGCACCACAGTCTGGTTTTGATTATTCTGTGGAAATGCAAGCTGGATGCAGGGCGGAGCTGTGATGGAACCTGCTGGGGCTGCAGGAGGCCCTGAAGATGGATCAGGCGCAGCCACACTTTGGGGAGGCTTTGGAGCAATATGCATTTGTTTCACAAGTCCAGGTTTCTTAATATGTTCTGAAATCACAGACCGAAGTTTGTTCTCCAGGTCTCTGTGTATTTCAGCTGTCAAGACATGGTACATTAAAGAATCTTGGCTGTTTGCAGAAGCATTACATTTTTTACAGTAGTGCTCAACAGAATTCTCTTCACTTTCATCGGATTTCTGGCCAAAATATATACTTATTAAGTTTTGAAAATGGTTCATCAGAACATGTTTCTTCATATTATAATACAATGTGTCCGTAAAATTACATTTTAGACACGTGAAGTTTATGATATCACTCCTGAATTGTTTCATGCCATCCAAAATGCTGACCGTATAGTTCTGTATTCTCTTATTAGATGAATGAAACATCCGGATATGTTTTCCCACTATTTTTGGCTCAGAAGCAAATGCACATTTTGGGCAAGGAACCACAAGCTCTTGGTCCATTTCATCCTCATGGCAACGGTGCAAGTGATTCTTGAATGAAGTAAGCAATTTTGACGAGAAGTTGCATAAACTACAGCAGTACGGCTTTGTTCTGTATCTCTGCAAACAAACAAAAAACAAACAAAAAGTCCACTTAGAAACCACCATTTCCTAAATCCCTCTTATGTGTTTTAAAGTAAGTCTGCTCTATCACCTGCCAAAAATGCCTTCACTGTATGCATAGCATGTATCTTCTCAGTTTCATGGAGATCTGTTTTTGTTGAAAAGCAGACTTAAAGATGACATACTTAAAGGGAGAAACATTTGTGACCACCTTCCTCCCTTGATAATTTATTAAACCTTAACTGGGTTCATTTCTACTCCACGTCATACAAGGTAATTATGAAGCCATTTTTAAGAAAACAGACTTGACAACTTTTTCTCCCCTATTGCAGCAACTTTGGAATAGGACAACTTGAAGGACCATCTTCTTTTCTCCCAAATCTAGGCAGCATGAAACCAAATAAGTGAATGCCATAGATCAAAGAACCAAGGTTGTCTGAAGAGAAAGACAAGCTTAGCATTCAAAAGACATAGCTTGGCAAATGAGATCAACATCTGATCCTAAACGTGTGAATCCAAGTTCAGAAAAGGAAAACTAAGAACTAGAAGACAAAGCAGACAAAGGTCATGGGAGAGGGGGGGATTCACTTCCTACTAAATGAGTTGGTAAAGTCTGATCGATTTGGTCAGCTTGGATGCTGAAGGCTTTGTTATTAAAGGCAACTACTGTACTTGAATGCATTAGTTCTTATTTTAAACACTGTAAATGCAGAAAAAAAAATCCTGGCAAACCACCACCCTACAATTCTAAACCATTTTTTTTACTAGGATGAAAAGAGGAGACCTACTACTGCTTACAAATTGTAAAGGCCTTCCTGATGGAAAAGTCTCAAGACTCTTCAGCAAGACTCAGAAAAGACTACATTTTCCTCTGGATATGCTCCTATGCTTTATACAGGACTTCTATAATTTTATACTCCGATGGGTTTCTAAGATACTTTGTTTTGTCCATCTCAACCCTGCCTTTCTTGCAGATTCTAGCTTCACACAAGATTCTATACAAAACATACACAAATCTAACTGGAATGTGTTTTCCCCTGCAACCCTATCCCAAGGTGCTAACAAGAATTTTAGCTTAATCCACTTCTACCTATGTAATCCCATTTTCATCCTTCCGATGAAAAAAAAAAAAAAAAAAAGCATGTTTTGTACAAAATCATGTTAAGACTACACATCAGATGAGGCTAAAGGCAGAATGTTAGCATGAGACATGAAATATTGATGTTCAGGGTAGTATCCTTCAAGACTCCAAACAGCATACAGAATAGTCTTTATAACCTGATGAATTACAGAAAAGAGTATAGACAAAAGATTATTACCCAGCAGTATTTAGAAAACAAAGCTATTTATTTTTACCCATAAGAATGTATTTTAGCTTTAGTAGGACTTCTGAAATTGGTAAGATACAGCAATTCCACACGTACATCTACTCAGAATTTCTAATACAAAAACATACCTTCCTTTTGCCCACAGACTCCCAAGGAGAGACATCACTCCATGAAGTGTTGCAAAAGTATTTTTCACCTGGGTCAAAACTTTTAAGACTCTAAAGAAAAAAAAATAAGAAATAATCTGCTTTTGTAGGTCTGTTCTCAACACAAAACAGTCTCAATAAAAAGCAAGTGAACAGGATGAATGCAAAGTTCATACAGTATTCAGATACAGGTTTCAAAACTCAGGTCAAAGTTACTTCTCTAACTCAACTTTGATTTATTTTACCTCAATTACTAGCTCAAACGACTGCCTCCTGTGATAGTGGGAATTCTGAGAACTTCGTAGTTACTTAAAATAATATAGGAGCAAAAATATTTATACTTTAATTCCCTTGCTTCTAGCCAAGTTCACAGTGAACAATGAAAGACCTTTTCTCCCTCTGCTTTCTCCTAAAACTGTAGCATTTCAGCGTTTACTTCCATTTATTAACTTATCACTACGGTTTACTTTGCAACAGGTTTTAGTATTAAGTTTCAACAGCATTACTATGCTTTTAACTTGCAAAGACAAAGACATTCCCAGAACCTTTTCTCAAGGAGTAGCAGTATTTTTCCTAAATCTGTAAGAATAGCATTATTACTTTATCTGGAACGACCGTATTAGAGTGAACAACTTTCCTAACAGCATTCTTCTAAGCAATTATATTAGAACAGTAAGTTCCCCAACCCTTTAAGTCATCTACTATAATAAAATTCTTCTCCAATTTTCTGAGGCCCATATACCTCCAAATGCAAACTTCATGAAAACTCCAAGTACAAACTTCATTAAAAAAATAAAAATAAAAAACCAAATTCCTGTTTACTAGGCATTTCTAAGGAACCTTGGCCAACTCTAGCAATACACTACAGTGTCTTAGGTGAAACACAGGCTATAAAACCAGGCTTAACCCACAGAACCTAATCTAGTTCCTCCCCTCACATTCCCCTTCCGCCCCACAAACCACTTTTCACTTGACATTTCTGCAAGATGCTTAAAGAGGGTACAAAGTTTTCCTTTATGCACCAAAACCCACTGAAACAGCAGAAGCAGGTAATTAAGACTAGCTAAGATTAGCTCACTGTCAAGAGAAGTGGAATTTATGCATCCTCATAGTTTGTGGTCAAAAAACATGATGCAATACTTACAAGCAACACAGAATATAAATAGCAACAAGAAAAAGAAAATCCTGCAGCAGTCCATGCTACTTAATGCAGGCCTTGTTTGCACTAGGTTCCTGCCTGCGTGGTGCTAATGTGAGCATTGCTACCTGTGCAACAGAAAGGCATGCTAGTGATAATTTGATTTAAATGAACTTTTTCAAGGATTTAGAGAAGTGTAATCAAGTCTGCAGTAAGCTTTCTAGCTTTTTCAACCTGTAAGTTGCCCCAAAGAGAATCCTGAAAAGCTCAAAACAACAATGAACCATTTTTTTCCATTCTAATAAAGGTATTGGTACTACATAAATTTACTTCTTAAGCCAAACACTCCTGAAAGCTCATGAACTTACAGAGAACCCTTACCCTGAGCAAGAGAAGTTCCACACCCTTATGCATACAGTGATTTTATTTTAAGTCTTGATAGAGAAAAAAACTCAAAACTTACTAACAATTGTTTAGTTGAATACACCAGAGTGAGCTTCCTGAAGTTTATGGCCTACCTGAAACATTTTGCTTCTTGTTTGAGTACCCTCCACCAAGAGACGCTCCTAGACTTGAACACCAGACTCCTACAACCCAGAGGTGTGCTAGTAGGTCTAGATCATTTTGCTGAAATGTCTATTTTGTACAGAGAAATATTCACTGACGAACCTTTCTTATCACTACAACTGGTAAGTGCTGCAAATGGCTTACTCTGAATTCTTGCTTGACGTCCCAGAAACAACCTGTTATGCTCTTTCCAGGTTTGTTTTCAAGAAGGGGAGGAAAAGAGAGAGGAAAACTGAACGCGTGAAAGGTAACAACGGAACAATAAAACCCTCTGAGAAGCTCGATTATTCCTGATGCACAGTGGGTACATCTTTTAAGTTGAAGATAAAACATTTTAAAATTAAGAACTGTTTTCTTCTATCTGGAAAACAGTAATTGTTTTGACAGAGAAAAGCAAGTGTCCAGGGTTTAAATGAAAGATTATATTAAAGATCATAGTACACTGAAGAAACCGAAACAGTTTACCAGAGGAAAAACTCTGACATTACAGAGTAATCAATAGCGTTACTTTGAGAAACAAATGTAATTTAGCACAAAAGGTTGTTATCTTCCTAGCAGAGAGCAATTAAGAACTCTGAGCCTAACACCTAATGCTGCTGGTCTGAGCTACAAAGAGATAGTGAGCTGTACATGAAGTTCCTTCACTTTCCTCCAGCTACTGTGCATTGTCATGCCTTATTCGAATGGTTTAAAACCAATCTTAAGCCCAGATAAGAAGTCAAGTCTGCATCATATCACTTCATACCGTTTCCTTTATTGTCCTGCCTCCTCAAAAGCACGATGTCCAGAAATCCACCTTAATATTTGAAGAAAAAAACAAAAAACCTTAAACTACTTCTCTCCTACTAAAATATCAGATACCCCCTTCTACTAAAAAGACAATCTGTCATCATACAAGCCAAGTACAAATCAAGTTCTAAAAACAATCCTTGTTGCTGGTTAAGTCATAAACAGACCCAGATTGTCTGTAAAAACAAAGTTAAGTTATAAGCTTGGTTGAGAGAGAATTATTTGCAAAATATACTAAAATACTATTTTGCAGGCCTGCATTTCACATCATTTCCAGAATCAAAATGCTCACTGGGTTCCCTGCCACCACTTTAAAGGAAAAAAAAAAAAAAAAAAAAAAAAAAAAAAACCAGAAAAATGTATTCCTTATTCACCATTAAGCCTCAAAGAGCTTTTAAAAAACTTAAGACTGTAATCGATTCCATATCAAAAAATAACAATCAAAACATGTTTACTTCCAAAATAGAACAGCTTCTGAATGTTAATTTCAAAACAATATATAACACAATGAAAACAGTGCACAACAATTACTAGACAAACACACTTTGAGCTCTTACACTTATTTAGAGCTAACATTGTTCAACCACAATAACCAAAAGTGTTCCAGAATTAGATATGCATGTCGATCTTAGGTAAATGATTTGAAAAAAATGCTCATGCTTTTTTTTTTTAAAAAAAAAAAAAAAGACAACAGCACCCCTACACAGAGTTAAATTATTTTCGTACCATCACAGAGAATCAATCTAAACTCTTGCCTACAGTCAATGTGAAGCTATGAACATATCAAACAGCCAAAAAAGCCCACTTACAAGCTGTTTGAAATACATTGCTGTTTAGTAACTGAGCTGCATTACTAATACTTGCATTTTTTCTGGTACTAGGCTTGCCAATCCGATGGCGTGAATTCTTCATGCTTGTTGCACAGTACCTTCCCCTGGAAGTGGTGACAATGGCACTAAATTCACTTTGATCACCTCAGTACACTTACGTATGCTTTTGGAGATACAGAACTGAACTACAGCTCACTAAGACAAGTTTGGTATTTCTCCCTGAAAACAAGTTTCAGAGGCCTGCAGCAAGATTACTTGTATCCAACTGCTTGTTGGTTTTAAAAATGCCAGTAATTTGTATATCATTCAGAGATTTGATTCAAGTCTTCATGTGCTTGTGATTTTAAAAGAACCATAAAAGTTTTTGTGTAATACACAAGTGACATTTCATTAGTCTGTCGTGTTTTTCTTCAAGTTGTAGTTTCCTTTTGTTGAACTATTACTAGCAGAGAACATGTAGCACCACGTATAACATATCTTGTTGAGAAATGGAGCTTCTTTCAGCCTGATGTACTAAAAAACTAAGTTCCACACCTAGCAAGTAAGTACTCATACTTAAGTAATCCTTCAAGTCAATATGAAATTTTCTTTTCTTTACCCCATCATAAAGATCTAGGGCAGAAGAACATGATATATACACTAAACACTGAAGCATTTTTCAAGTTTGTTTTTTTCCAAGATTGTTTAACATTATTTCAAATGCTTTACCTTCAACAACTCCCTGCAGCTGTCAAGCCCAAGATCCACAAGAATGCCCTTCACCTTTTTTCGAGCCTTCCTGATATTATCAAGATTTTGAACAGGAATTTGAAACATTTTGCACTTTTCCTGAAAAAGAAATATTTTAAAAGTGATGTCATATTTGAACACAGGCACTTGCATTTAACAATATTACATTTGAACAACACAAGTATCAACATTTAACAATAAAAGTATTAAAACATCAAAATCTCAAAAATATATTCCTGAAAATATAAGAGCAAAAGCTTTAGAACAAAGAAGTGGTCTCATTAATACTAGCCAGTAGATCAATTCCTTCTTCAGGGTAGGAAGTGAAGGGATAAGAGGATGGAATGCTATGGAATTGGTTTCTTCTCTGCTATCTAAACAAAATTTCAAATTTCTTCTTTCAGATCTCTTCATGTCTACATGAAAGCTATAATGCATTCTGTGGCTTTTTTTTTTTCTTTTGCTGGAGAACATGAACATCAGAATTTTACTAAGCTGTCTTCAAAAAAAAAAATTGCCATCATTTCTTCTAGAAAAGAAGAAGATCAACACTTTTTCACCTTGTATGTTACAGTGTCTAGATGCGATACTCTGATAATCTGCTATGTTGACACATGTATACATGTCTTAAATACCACTGCTAGCAGGACCTCAAATTTCCTTTTTTCTCCCCTCTCTAAGGAAATCTGCTACTGTATGGGCTCTGACATAAAGCAAGCTATTGCAAGATTAACGTAGTAGCAAAAAAAAAGTCATTAAAAACTACAGCTGTATGGCATTGATAGCTAAATATGCTAAAGCAGGGCAAATTTCTGAAATGCATATATACTTTCAGTGTCTTCCTCTGAGGCATACACAGCTTTATTGCCTTGCCCTTCTCCAGAATTTGGATTTACACCCTATCTCAATCCCTCCAGAAAGGTGGGATAGCTGGAGGTCAATATATAGAGGAGGAAGATGACTGCAGTCCGACTGCAAAAGATAATTTAATCTGCTGATGGTCACCTATTTGAAGGGTTGTTGCCAAATGCGTTTGTTCATCTAAAACATACCACAAGCAATGGTCTAGTACTTCCCCAACAGCTGGGCTGGGGGGGGCATCATTTGTATGAAAATCTTAATTTGTGGATATACAATCTGAAAAAAAAAAAGTCAAAGAACTCACATGCTATTCTTCTCTTCTTCTCCCCCCAAAGGAAAGGTGTGTAGAGAGAAATGGGGAGGGAGCCCCATTTGACAGATGCTAGTCTTGTTTTCTAATCTTTGTTGGCAAGAAGTCTGGAAGACATTTTGATACCACCATGGGTGTGGGTGAACAGGAACCTACATGGAAGGGAATAAATCACAGTGACTAGCCTGACATTCTACTATCAAAATCCAAGCAGTAAAATGAAGATTTGAAATCCTATTTTGAAACTAAAGTCAACTGGGCATTTGTATTCTCTGGTTAAAGCTTTATTATCAGTCACCCTAGATAGCAGGTTACGTGCACCAACCCCATAGTCCGCTGCAGATAATGACAGAGCTGACAGGATGCCACCATGCTCAGATCAGCAAGAGGGAGTTGTAGTTCAATACATTAGATTCCACTGGCAACAGTTCCTTCATCTCAGTCCTTTAACTTGTACACGGATGCTACTGAAGAAGTAGACATCTCTTGAGCCAAGTCTATCTCACAAAACAGAATTATTAGTATATAAAGGTTATATAGTACATCACATCCACATATCTCAGTTTTCTTAACCAGCAAACTTTCTGAAAAGTGACTTCCAGTCATTAATCCAGGAGAAAGACAAGAAAAAACAACAGCAAAAGAGAATCTTGAATACAGGTGACTCATTTTCCAGTTTTCAAGCAGTTGGTCTTCAATCCAAACAGATGTGTTCCTGTACCGCGTACAAGGTTATTCAGCTGGTCTTCAAACAAACTGCTTGGCAGTAAGGTTTTAAGTTATTCACCTAGTGTACTCATATCCATTAGGCACAGCCATGTCCTACCATAAAGGTCATGAAATTTCAACTTTAAGTTATCCCTTCAAGCTCCTAGTTAATACGTAGATTACTACACAGTTTATTACCCATAGTCATTTTCTATGTATTTATTTCTCTTATTCTGGACATTCTTCAAGCCTTAGCTTGTACACTGTTTCCACGTGTAACTTCATCAACCTTTTGTCAGTATACATCCCATTCTTAACAAGCAGATCGAACATAAAAGCACTACGGTAAAATTAAACCTGAGCTACTCGAGCAAAGGAGTCTTGATCTGTTTCCTATGTTGTTGAAGGTAAATTTATTTTAAATTGTTCCCAACCGCTGTTACCAAAAACTACTAATCCACTGAGTTTTCGGAGATAGCACATTTCAAAAAGGAAACAAGTTAAGAGCATGACAGAAGAATCATTATAGCAGCTTATGTCCCAATCCAAACTCAGTTCATGTGAACAGTTCTGAACAGGTCATTCAACCATTTCCTGGGCATTTTATCCGTTGATCTATTCCTGCATCTAGTGTTCAAGCAGATAATACAACCATAACAATACACTTCACTGGAGCTTTACATAACACTAAAGGTTCCCTTCCCCTTCTACAAGATCTACAACATTTGGGACCCCTCACTAGAAGAGGGACACGGAGGTGCTCAAGCGAGTCCAGAGAAAGGCAACAAAGCAGGTGAGGGGTCTGGAGAACAAGTCTTAGGAGGAGCAGCTGAGGGAGATGGGGTTGTTCAGCCTGGAGGAGGCTCAAGGGGAGCCTTATCGCACTCTACAGGTACCTTAAAGGAGGCTGTAGCGAGGTGGGGGTTGGTCTATTCTCCCACGTGACAGGACAAGGGGGAATGGGCTGAAGTTGCGCCAGGGGAGGTTAAGGTTGGATATTAGGAAGAACTTCTTTACCGAAAGGGTTGTTAGTCACTGGAATAGGCTGCCCAGGGAAGTGGTTGAGTCACCATCCCTGGAGGTCTTCAAAAGACATTTAGATGTAGAACTTAGGGATATGGTTTAGTGGAGGACTTGTTAGCGTTAGGTCAGAGGTTGGACTCTGTGATCTTGGACGTCTCTTCCAAAATAGATGATTGTGTGATTTCTGTGATCCCATGCTATAATGTACAATTACATTCAGTTTTTCAAAGACCACTACTGCAGCTCTACCCCTTTCAGTAATAACAAGTATTTTAACAAAACAACAAGGTAACAGACAGGACAGTCTCTTACTAGCCAAAGGCAAATACTAGTTGTTCATCAAGTAACTGTGTTTAACTTCTCTGCATTGCAAAAAAAAGTAAAAATGTTAACATTTCACCTCTTGAAAGTGAGAAGTCACAACATGAAAGTTCCTGCTTGCCTTCCTTTTAGACATATTTTTTAGAACAATTCTCATTCACCGAGGAGGTGACCCAGCCCGGCCTGCTGTACAAAGCAGGCACAACAACAAATCGCAACCATGGTACTCGGCGTCTTGGCCATTCAGGTCTTGTAAACCTCCTCAGACAAATTTCACAGACCCTCTATGAAACCTGTTCCACTGCCGGACTGTCCTCACAATGAAATGTGTTTTTTTTTTTCCTTATATCAATCAGCACCATTTTAATTTGTTTCCCTAAGGAAACTAGGCATCTGCAATCCAATTAAATACGAAGCTAGACCAAAGACGTACAGGCAGGCCTTCCTCATGCATGCAAGATGTTTCCAGAAAATTAATGCAAATGGGCAGCTAGATACAAACCCTATTAGGGGGAAGAAAAAAAAAAAAAAAAAAAAAAAAAACACATAGAAGAAAAGGCCACAGCATGGCCCTTTTTAGACATCAGATAATCTACACGGAAATGAGATCTGCAGACATGCTCTTAAGAAGCCAACATTCACTAGCCCAATGCTCATAGAACTGTTTATAAACATTTCACAATTTTGCTATTACAGAATTTCATCCTTTCATATCATCTGCTTTGGAAATTCAATAATTTTTAGTTTTTGTATCTTCTCAACTGGGAAACTGCTTAATGAGTACCTCAGGAAGGAGAGTTGTAAAGATTGGTTTTATGAAGTCAGCTTTGAGGTATTTCAGTCAGAAGCGTTTTAAAAGGTTTCTTTGTGAGGTTGTATTTCAGTGATACCCAGAGTTGACAAATGCTAAAGAATTCTTTATTCTCATTTTAGTAAACTCATTTGAAGTTGGTAAGTCAATTTTAGTTGAGAAAACAGTAAAACCAACTCCATTCCTGAAATGAAATGAGAGCAAGCAATCTACTAATTCTCAAAATCTAAACAAAAAACTCTGAATGACAGAGACAGCAGATAAGAGGGGTATGGACATTAAGAAACTGCCTCATAGAATCCAAGGTCAGCTTGGACATGCCCAATTGTACTTTCATCAATTTTATTCTGTCAAGGACCATTCTAAAAGGCATACAAGCCCTCAAAGAAGTCATACCTGGATATCTGCTCAACCATGGGTTACACGGATGGCTCCATTCCCTGGACTCTGATCTGTGCTTCTGACATGCCCCTACCCAGATTTAATAGTACTTTGCCACCAAAGCTTATCCAGCCTTTGGAGGGAGACAAGAAATATATATAGCTTTCTATCAACATCTGCAGGTGTCTTAACAGCTTTGAAAGATTTGATTCCTGAAAAAAGAAAAACAGTCAACTGATTAGAATGGATATTTTTTTCTTTAATATCTCATTTGCTGTAAATTAATATTAGATTGACTACAGGGAAAAGACTTTAATAAAACCTACTAAGAGTAATTCTCAAACAAGATAATGCACTTTACCTTCTCAAATTTTAATTTTTATCCAAGCACAACTTGATAAAAATCTCAGGTAAAAACTTCTGTTTTCTTGCAACTAAATCAGAAACTTTTAGGGGTCTGGAAGTATACATCTCTTCTAGTGACAGTAACATTGCTCTTTGCTTGGCTCTAAGTCATATACCACTTAAAACAGTCATCTAATCCAACAAAAAGATGGTCATCAATTCAGCATTTGCTAACAAAGTAAAAAGCACTGAGATATGTGATTATATATATAACAGTATCAACCTGCATCTTATCTGCAAAGTCAAAACAAATTTGGATCACTAACTTTAGCTACTTTGGCTTAAATAAATACTGCAATTAATATGAGAAAGGGATGACATCTCTGAAGAGCAAGAAGCCTTCCTAGAGCGCTGTAGTATCACACAGAGCTTGACTCCTTTCCAAAGGTCAGCAAGTCAGCATTAGCCAAAGATGAAAACCAGCAGAACACAAACTTCTTCTGGAGGCCTGGAGCATCTATTTCTAGGTTACTCAAATCCAGCAGGGCTCATTAACCCCAGGCACATGAGGAGAAGAGTCACATGCAAAGCCCAGTTATTCCAGGAAGAAGCACAACTGTGTTTGTACTTCACTCATTGGTATGGCATGACTCAAAGACATTTCACACAGATGCATATACAGATTCCACGGCATCGATAACCCACAACCTGAGTAATTCAGCTAGGGGACAGAACTGAAAATTATTTAAGACAGTGCTACAGGTTCCATTTGAAGGATGAAATTATTCAAACACAAACCAGTTCTACTAGTGCTCAGCAGGACTAACCCCGAACAAGGGATTTCCAGTGCTAAAACATAAGATAAGTTTTTATATCCTTTTTCGTTGTTTCTCAATATTTGCTATAGTTTTTATCCTATTAACATCCCTTAGAATTTCATTCATAACTTTGCACACACAGTAGTCACGTGGACATCACAGCTTTCTGGAAAGAAAACTATTTCGAATATCCATTTTGTCTAGAGTAATTAAAAGTTATCATCCACAGACTTTCAGACATGTAAAATCAGTTCCCTTGTTACTCCATCACTCAGTGTAGGCAGAAACTGGAAAAAAAAAATGCGGTCCTAAGAAACTGTTTAGGAAACACTACTCATAAGGCATTAAAACTCTACGCTAAAAAAACTCATTAGACTAATTTCTAGTTCTTGATCACAGGCAAACCCAGAAGTCCCTCCCTTGGTCATGTGCACTGCAACATGGGAAAGGGAGATCATTCTGAGACAGAAGGCTGTCTGCAAGAAGAAACAGGTGGACATCACTATTTTAGTGAACTATGGCTGCAGTCTCCCCAGGGGACGGAGGCATCCAGCAGCCACACCAGGATGCCAAGGACCCCGGAGTCATGCCTTGCCTACCTCCTGCTTCAGTCTTCTGCAGCTAGCTACATCCCCAGAAGCATACCAATCAACGAGTTACACCACACTGGGATTGTTTAGAAAGCCTCCCACTGGAGGACTGGGTGGGCTTTGGGGTGCTGGTAGCCGACAGGAGCCAACCTTGGGCCTGATGGAAAGTATGGCTGCCAAAGGGCCACAGCCCCTCTGACAGGTGCTGACTGTGCCACATGGGACGGCTGAAGAGGCTTTGGCACAACATCCTCCGGTACCTCGAGGTGCTTCACCGGGATGTACGACTCAGGAACCTCACAGCAGCGCGCCGGCTTACCGACATCAGCGCCGACCTTCCCGCTGCACAGAACCTGGGCAGCCGGTCCCCTGCCGTGCTCCTTCATCCTCTTCTCCCTTGGGAAGCGAGCCCAGAAGCGAGCCAGGAGCATGACACCCCCCTCTCAGCCGGCATCCCCATCCCGCCGGCGGACCGGGCTGCCGGCACGCCCCCGCCGCCAGCACCGCCCCCAGCTCCCCGCGCCCCCCTCGGGGCGTGCCGCCCGCGGGCTGCTCGGGCTGAGCCACGCTGCACCTACCCGGCCGGGCTGCAGGGGGCGCCCGCCGCCGCTCCGCCGCCTCGCCGCCGCTGCTGCTCCCGCTGCCTCCGCCGCCTGCCGGG
>CM021766.1:47239600-47317115 GCA_011076525.1 Nettapus auritus
GCGGCTCCTCCTCCTCGTCCTGGTCCTCCGCCGCCTCCTGCCCGCCGCGCTCGCCCCGCGCCCCACGAGGCCGGCGGCCGCACTAGCACGGCCCGAGCCCGGCCCCGCGCACAGCCCGGGCCCCGCGCCTGGCCCCCGGCCTCCGCCCGCTCCTCATCCGCGGCCAGAAAGAGAAAATGGCGCTCGATTTATCGCAGGAAGTGACGTCGCGGGTCATTTGCATGCCAGGCAGGCGGCCAATGGGGAGAGGGCTCGGGCGAGGCTCCCATTGGCTCCCCCGAAGAGGTGGGCGGGGCCTGAGGTGGGAGGGTGGGCGCCGCGCCCCGGGGCGCACCTGAGCCCTTGCACCTGCCCCTCCTGGCCGTGCCCCCCGAGGAGCACCACCGGCAGCTCTCGCGAGATCTGGGGCCGTGACGTCATCCTGGGAGGGGCGGGGCCTAAGAGCATTGATGGAGTTCACCTCCATGGGTGAGCATCCAAGAGTTCACCTCCATGGGCTGGTCCCTTGAGTCGTGTCCATGGCATGTCTGCATCAACCAGCCCTACCACAACCAAAGCCGCCAGACACACCACTGGCGGGGGTGGCCTTCCACCGCTGAGGCGCCTGGGGTGGCTTTGCGGCTGGTAGAAGTGGGATGCAGGTCATGGCAAGAGTTGCGTTGCAGTAGGAGTGCGTGGCGCCATGCTGGATCCCATTCTGGGCATGCCACGACACACTTCCCACAATCTCTGCTGCCTTTCTGGGGTGGCCTTCAGCGTCGCTTCTCTCTACAAGGTTGTTCTGGCTTCACTCAGCCTCTCTTAGGCTCATCTCCAAAGTGTTCTTAAACTAAAGACTTCATTGTCAATGAAATGCTCATCCCAAAGAAGTGAAAGAAAATTTTGCCATTTGCCTAGCCATAAATTTCACTGTACATGTAAATATAGATCATATGCAGGTCAAGGTGTTGGACACTTCCCATCAAAGGCTGTGAAGACTGAAGCAGTACACTGACTGGAATCATCCCAAAAAACAACACTAATAAAATTTTCACCTTGACAGGCAATTATCCTGCTTGTTGTGTTTTGTTGTTGTTTTTTACAGTAATGACCACGAAAAACATTAATCTTTTTATTAAACGTTCCAATAATTATATTGAAACGTTACTTGTAGAATGTCTTGTATGACACCTTTCCGATATTAAAAAATGGTAAAATATAATTTAATTAGTTAAGTATTTTAGGCACAATTGTATAGTCAATAATGGTGTAGGTAAGTCAAGTCTCAGAAAATTTAATGCCCCCCAAAAAAATGGCAGCCATTTATGAAAGATAAATTATTCATAGTAGATACATGGCCTCATTATAAAAAGTTGTTAGTGCCAGGAGTTACAATTTGACATGGTAAATTAAAGCATAACATTTTTTAATAATGTTGTTAGCTTCTTTTTAATACGTTGCTATCTAATAATTCATAAATAACGAAATATGGCACTGCCAACATGCAAATACCCAGTGGCTCCCATATAATCAACAACATTAAATTTCTGTTGCAATAAAGCATCACCAAATAATTACAGGGTGTTTTAAGCAATGGAATTGTTAAAAAGATTAACTCAAATAGAGAACAAGGTTGTGAAAGGGGCCTTCCACTGCTGAACTGCAAAATTAGAATATCTTTTGCAGAATCACTGAATTGTTGAGGTTGGAAGGGACCTCTGGAGGTTATTTGGTCCAACCCCACTGCTCAAGAAGAGCTGTCTAGATTTGGTTGCCAAAGACCATCTCCAGACAACTTTGGAAATCAGCCTGTTTACTGTAGTAAAAATGGGAGGTACTTTATAAAATGCATAAATTAATCTACCTACATGGTAATTTCAGTTGTAAATCTGTTACGTACTTATCTCCAGCTGTCAAATCCTGCAGTGTGCTCAATAAACTCAGCTCCTACTTGAATTAATTTGAGTTATTGCTCATTTACTTGGAACAGGAGGTTAGATTTTCACATTGCAGGACCAGCACTTAATTATACACATTGAAAATAGGTCTAATAGCCTCCAGCATATGCTTAAGACTTTCTTAAGTCAAACTGGTGGGTAGACTTCAAATTCCTCCAGTTACAGAAGACAAACGGGATAACAACATGCAGAATTAAAATATGAGGATGACATAGAAGAATACCAATGGATTGGGATAAAAGGGAGACGCCATTTATTTTCCCCATAAATCAACAAAAATGTCAAAATATAAACAATATTTATATAATTAATAAAAATAAGTGGTTCTGAGGACAACAATAGAGTTAAAGGAGAAGTCAAAACCACACAATATAGAGAAGAGGAAAAAGTAAAAAGATCAGTTATTGTCTCTTAGATAAAAGTAATAGCTTTGAGCAACTAAATACAATGGAATTAGACATTGAAATGTATTTCAAGACAAGTAGTTATCCAAGGCACTTTCTATGGACATAAGAAATTGGTGGACTGTATTTTATTTACAAATAACTTTGCTCTCATACCAGACTTAAGTATTTGTTCAGCTAATTGCACCCTTTTAGTAGCATTTTTATTAATACTTAACAGTAACATGTCAAGTCACATTTTTACTTATCCTACATGGCAGTTCAGGTCTGTAGAAAGGTACAACAGCAAGTTCTTTGGCAGTTCACAGTGACTTCTGAGTACTTTAGTCTTGTCTTCTTCTTGAAGGCAAGATTCATAACTTCAGCTCTTTCACACTAGTTGTACTCAAACAGAACAACGGGAGCAAAGAGCACCTACCTGCAGGTGTACAGCCAACAGTTGTGTTCACAGAAGGGAATCATCAGTATCTATAGTAAAGACAGAAGGAATAAGTTCTATAGCTGCCTTCTAGGTCCTGGAATATGATTCCAAACTGGAACCGACCTAGATGCCTCAGGAAGAGTTTCCAAAGGGTCCATGCACTCCCACTGTCACCCCCACATTACTCCCTGCATTCTCTATTCGGTACTTCCTAAGCAACGATACCCTAAAGTCATAACTCCTGGATTCTTCAGTTCAAACAAAACTATGTATTAAGGGCTGAAGTGCAGTTTTTCAGTTCAATCCAGTGAAAATAACAGAATATCTACTGTGCTCAGCGTTTGGTGATGCTGATAGAGCCTGTTTCCTTAAACTCACCCAAGATTCCACTGAGTTCTAGAAAGACTATTGCAGAATTCTAGAAAGACTATAGCAGTAAACAATGAAGTAAGTTCTTATTAAAGAATGAAAGAGCGATAGCTCTGGAAAAAAAAATAATAATTAAAAAAAAAAAAAATAAGACAAGAAGCAAAAGACAAAGAAACAGTAAAGCAAAATGAAACACAAACAAGTTACGCAAAAAGTAACCATATTCAAAAAATCTGCTTTCACAGCTTAATTCACATTACCAAGTGAGTGCTGGAGAAGTGAAAAGGCTGACAGAGTTGAAAAAATTGATTATCATTGTATAAACAAACAAACAACAACAACAAAATGGTTGAGAAGCTCCTTCCCAGGAAGCTATTGTGTCATTTGCTGTAACATCCCAATTCTTTGAGTTTCCACTCTTTGCTGCAAGCAGCTGTCATAGCTAGAGGGCATGTGACTTTTCTGAGAATTCTTTAAAACTCAAACTCTAATTTGGAAATTGCGCAATGGATTTTCATTTCTGTGCTGAAGTTAGATACATTAGTAACACAAGAAGAGGCATGTGCCAATCTCTAACCTCAGTCCTCATTAGGCAATTTTAACAAAACATCATAGGCGTATGTCAAAATACAATATCTAGGTAAGGTTAACTTGTGCTTGATATTTATCCCTAAAAGAATTGTATTAGTTTGGATACTTAATGAAATTACCTCTCCTCAGATTCTATACAAATATTTTTCTATATGAGCATACTGCAAAGGTTTCCAGAAGAAAAAAAAATATAGAGAGAGATATTGCAATATTAATTATCAGCTGAAGTAAAATGATCTTATTTATTAAACAATAATTATCAATGTGTTTTTATCTACAAATATAGATTTAAAATTACTCCTAGTAATTCTAAATTGTGTGTTAGCACACACAATTCTGATATTTTATTCTTCACCTATTCACTATAATTCAAAGAGGAAATAGAATTAAAAAAAAATAAAATAAAATAAATAAAAATAAACAGTTATAGCAATGTATTACATCTTTCCAGTCACTGCCTTTTTAACCAGCCATCCCATTTCTTTCAAGTTTGGTCCAAATTTCCCAATGTAATCCTGAATGTACATGGAATTGTTTCTACCAACATCAAAGGGATCAATACTGAATAACACTTTCTTTAGGAGAACATATTCCGTTCATAATGTGTGATACTAATAAGACTAATAAAGCCTATTAGAATTTTGACATTTCTACTCTCCTTTGAATTTACTAAATTCCTTTGAATTTACTAAACTAAAAAGGAGAATACAATATAAAGAATGGACCAGTACTATTTCTCCTTGTTTAAGTTTTATCAGCAAATAGGTTTCCTATAGTGCTTAATGTTATCCCACATGCACATGTCACATGTCACATGTAATTTGTGTGATAAATAAGTGTTTATATATGCAGATTCTTACTAACCTACTCAGCTTTTCTGCTATGTTCCACTAAAAACGGTATTTCCATCAAACAGTTATTAGAGACAGCTATAAGCCAGTATATGCAAGCTTCTATTTAAGGTGTGTACACATTCCCTATGCAAAAATATTTGATCCTATGCTATTCACATGTTAAGGAATTTTCCCATTGATTTGAAAGGCAATAACTTAAAGTCAAAAAAAAAAAAAAAAAAAAAAAAAAAGAATTTTATTAAATATGGAGACCATGAGTCTTCACAGTCAATCTCAAAAAGTTAAAAGTTTCTTCACTTTAAAAACATAATATTTGAATATTTCTAGTGCTAAAGTTCTTTGCCATTTGCACAAGAGAAAAGACATAAATATGCAATTATAACAATATGGCTATATAACACCCCACTCAATCCCTGCTCTTGCATGGACTCAGAGGCTTCGTGAAATATTGCTGGGAAAAAATAATAATAATAAGACAGAATGAAAGGTCACTTTGGAGTTGTAGCAGTCTGTCTAGACAGTTTAGCCAGTGTCCTGCACCGACGACTTGCAATCTGTTCTTGGAAAAGAACTGTTTCAGCTGTATAAGTGAAAAAATGGTTGAAATGTTGCTCCTTCTCCCAGCATTGACAAATCACAATATTTAAAAGGTTAAGAGAGAATTCCATGGTGCAAGATTCAGAGATGCCTGGTTTTTACATATTCCTAAAGCAAACACAAAGGTTTGCCTTTGCCTTCTGTTTTGTGAGAGATTAAATTTACATTGAGTGAGTGAGGTACACAGACAGCTGATAGTACAGCAAGAAGATAATTTGGCTGCTTTTGATGTCAGGTCTGGACTAGAAATATCTGGGCTGGAAAAAGAATGGATTGGCTCTGTCAATGTAGCAAAGCAAATTCTGAATAAGTTAGGTGCATACAGTCTCTTTTCTTCAGATTCTAGGTATTGCTTGAAGAGAAGGCAAATTATGAAGTTGATTTAGACAATATTCTGAGACCACCTTATGAAAATCAGGGTCTTCAACTTAGCTTATCCTGATAGTATTCTACTGTGGTGGTTTTACTCAGGCGGGAATCTGAGCTCCACCACAGCCACTCTCTCACTCCCCCTCCTCACAGGGAAAGGGGGAGAAAATAGGGTGCAAATGGCTCAAGGGTTCTATTAAGAAAACATTTCCTTAGTTCATCTCTACCATGCACAGAAGGGTGGAAAACAATTGCTCACTTGGTAATTTCTCTTACTGTAAAAGAAAAGAGACTGTGAATACTACCTGTCAATTATAACAAGGCATTCACCACAGCTTTCACAATGTGAAAGTTACTGAACATAAATTATTTTTTCCAAATATAAAATGGGGAAAGAATTAGCACTGCCTGTGTACCTAAGGTTAATCTTCAACGTGTAGGAAGTTTGGACATTCCCACTATCAACAAAAGATACATCTGAGTTTAGCTGGCACACCCCCACCCCCACCACCCCCAGTAAATAAATAAATAAATAAATAAATAAATCTTTCTCTGCTGGGGGGGGATGAACAAAAAAATAAATAATAATAATAATAATAAAAAAAAGTTAACTGCTTTTTTCTTTGTCAGGTGGTTTATAAGCCGTCATGAATAACATTGAAAATAGGACTCCAGCCCTCACCCCTTCTACCTCTCTGGAACCTACAGAGTACTGAATATGCCAAAATGAGCAACAGAGCAGACAGTGAAGCTATTCTGGACTCTTTGCACTGCTACAGTCTGCATCAAGAGAAAATGCATCAAGAGAAAAATGCTTAACAGGAAGACATGCTACCTGTGACTGTTCCTCAGAGGCTGTGTAACACTGACTCAGGTGGAAGAGTTCCTGTCCACAGTGCTACACCATGAGCCAACTCACCATTAAAGTGCTACTTCATTTACAGACATTCAGGTGGTTAAAATGACTTTTTTTTTTTTTTTTTTTGCAACACATTTACTGAAATGCAATTGTGCAATTGAGTTCCTTTTTGTAAATCACACACACATATATATATGTATATACATATACATAGATTGGTATGTCCAGAGCAATTTAAAAGTAACTGTGACTCAGATGATGCTCATTATTTTAGTTATATACACACTCGTTATACACACTCATCTTAAGACCTGTTGGGTTTAATATTTTAAACTATGGGACAAACTAACCTAACAGCAGAGTAGTGCCAAGTGGATCTGCAGTGGCAGATGGCCCTCCTCTGCTACTTCTCATTAAGTAAAAATCGTATCATCTTGGTCTCATGCTGCCTCACATATAAAAGATTCCCTACACATTTCATTATGGAACACTGGTTACTCATCTTCTATCCTATAAATCATCTGTATTGTTTATTTTATTCCCTTTTAAACAGCAAGGAGTCTGTTTGGATTTTTTTTTTTTTTTTTTCTTTTTCCTTTTATGATCAGTTCCTAGTACAACCACTTCAGGTGCAGTTAGGCTGAAAGGAGTAGGATGCACGTAGTTGTAAAATAGGAAAAAATGTATCTGTTTTTCCATATTTGGAAAAGCAACATAAGTGCACTAATCATAAAACAGGGAAAGGTCTATAGAATTTAAAATTATTTGTGTTTTTATTTGTGTATGAGAGACTTGAGAATGATTGTAGGGATGGCCATTTCAGAACAGAAATAATTCGATCAAAGTTGTAAGTAGCTTTGTTGAATAAACGACAGGCACGAACCCAGTTGTCATTAACATGACTGAGAATAAACATCTGATGGAACCTCTTTCTGGATTATCACCTACCTACCAAAACAAACAAACAAAATAAAACAAAACAAACTAAAATAACAAAACGAAACACCAACAGCAACAACAAAACAGGTAGAACAGGTATGAGTGAAGAGGTCAAGTCTCTTGAGCTTAAGTTACTTGCATTCACAATGCTCCAAGTCACCAAGCATGCTAGTTCAGCATGTCTCAATTACACAGTTACAGCTCAGCTTTAAAGCTACTGAACTGAGGCCAAGACAAGGCATTAGTGGTGTTATCTGGAGCTCATCAGACAGAACTGACACTACCGGTAAAAAACAAACAAATGAAAAAACCAAACCAAACCAAAATAAAATAAAATAAAATAGTAAAATAAAATAAAAGTAATCACAGAATCATTAAGGTTGTAAAAGACCTCCAAGATCATCTGGTCCAAACATCACCCTACCACCAATATCAAACACTAGAACATGTCCCCAGGCACCACATGCAACCTTTCCTTAAACACCCCCAGGGATGGGGACTCCACCCTGGACAACCCGTTCCAATGCCTGACTACTCTTTCTGAGAATAAATGTGTTCTAATTTCCAACCTAAACACCCCCTGGTGCAACGTGAGGCCATTCCCTCTAGTCCTATCACTGGTTTTCTGTGAGAAGAGGCCAACCCCTGGCTCCCCAGAACTTCCTTTCAGGTAGTTGTAGAAAGCAATAAGATCTCCCCTGAGTCTCCTCCAGACTAAACAACCCCACTTCCCTCAGCTGCTCCTCATAGGACTTGTGTTCTAGGCCCTTCACCAGCTTCATAGTCCTTCTCAGGACAAGTTCTGTCCTGAGATGTCCTTCTTGTAGTACGGGGCCCAAAGCTGAACACAGTACTTAAGGTGTAGCTTCACCAGAGCAGAGTACAGGGGGACGATCACCTCCCTGATCCTGCTGGCTACACTATTCCTGATACAAGCCAGGATGCCATTGGCTTTCTTGGCCGCCTGGGCACACTGCTGGCTCATGTTCGGGCGAGCATCTACGAACACCCCCAGATCCCTTTCCTTTGCACAGCTTTCCAGTCATTCTCCCCCAAGCCTGTAGTTCTGCATAAACTGTTGTGGCCAAAGTGCAGGACCCTGCACTTAGCCATGTTGAACCTCATCCCACTGGTCTCTGCCCATCGACCCATCCTGTCCAGGTCGCTCTGCAGGGCCTTCCTGCCCTCTGGCAGATCGACATTTCCCCCCAGCTTGGTGTCGTCTCCAAACTCACTGAGAGTACACTCAATTCCCTCATCCAAATAATCAATAAAGATATTAAAGAGGATAGGCCCCAACACCTATCCCTGGGGAACACCATTCATGACCATTCACAAGCTGGATTTCACTCTATTCACCACTACTCTCTGGACCCAGCCGTCCAGCCAGTTTTTAACCCAGCTAAGAGTGTACCTGTCCAAGCCACGGGCTGCCAGCTTCTCCAGAAGAATACCGTGGGAGACCATGTCAAAGGATTTGCTGAAGTCTAGGCAGACTATGTTAACAGCCTTTCCCTTATCTACCAGGTGGGTCACCTGGTCATAGAAGGAGATGAGGTTAGTCAGGCAGGACTTGCCTTTCATGAATCCATGCTGGCTGGACCTGATCCCCTGGATGTCCTGCGTATGCTGCATGATTGCATTCAAGATGACCTGCTCCATCACCTTTCCTGGCACCGAGGTAGGCTGACAGGCCTGTAGTTCCCTGAGTCCTCCTTACAACCCTTCTTATAGACGGGCATCACTTTAGCAAGTCTCCAGTCATCCGGGACCTCTCCAGATGACGACGACTGCTAATAGGTGACAGAAGGCAGCCCAGAAATCACATTCACCAACTCCCTCAGCACCCTTGGGTGCATTCCATCATGGGCCATAGATTTGTGGGTGTCTAGCTTGCCTAAATAATTTCTAACCCCATCCTCTCGAACTAGGGGAAAGTCTTCCTCTCTCCAGGTTTTCTCTCTTGTTTCCAGGCTCGGTAGTGCGTGGGAGCTAGCCTTAGCAATGAAAACGGAAGCAAAGAAAGCATTCAGTAACTGCCTCTCTGTATCCACTGTCACCAAGGCACCCACCTCATTTAGCAGCAAACCCACATTTTCCTTAGTCTTCCTTTTGCTGCTGATGTATTTGAAGAAGCCCTTCTTGTCCCTGATGTATCTTGCTATATTTAATTCTAACTGGTCCTTGGCCTTCCTCATTGCATCCCTGCATTCTCTGACAATGTTCCTATTTCCCCCCCAAGTGGTCTGTCCCTTCTTCCACATCATGTACACTTTCTTCTTTTTAAGTTTTCCCAAGAACTCCTTGCTCATCCATGCAGGTCTTCTGCCCTACTTGATCGACTTCTTTCTCTGACGGATGCACCAATCCTGAGCTTGGAAGAAGTGGTGCTTGAATACAAGCCAACTCTCCTGGGCCCCATTTCCCTCTAGAGCCCTGGCCCTGGGGATTCCTCCAATTAGGTCCCTGAAGAGGTCAAAGTTAGCTCTCTTGAAATCCAGTGTTGTGGTCCTACTTTTTGCCCTGCTTTCTCCTTGCATGATCTTGAACTCCAACATCTTGTGATCATTGCAGTCCAGACTGCCCTCAACCTTCACATTTCCAACTAGACCATCTCTGTTTGTTAGTATCAGGTCAGCAGCACCCCTCTCCTTGTTGGCTCACCTACCACCTGCATCAAGAAGTATCCTTAGCATTCTTCATTCACTTCCTAGACTGTTTGTTCTGAGTTATGTTGCCTTCCCAGCAAATATTAGGGTGGTTAAAGTCCCCCATAAGAACAAGTGCCTGTGAACATGAGGCAACTTGCAGCCTGTAGAAGGCCTCATACACTTCTTCTTCCTGATCTGGTGGCCTGTAGTAAACACCCACCACAATGTCATGTCTGTTGGCCTGCCCTTTAATCCTCACCCATAGGCTCTCAGCTCACACTTCATCCCCACATAGGTAGAGCTGCATAGATTACTGTTGCTCACGTAAAGCACTAATGAATTTGAAGAGACAAATCAAGAAGGTAAATAACATGTTAATCCTACAGATTACTGCAATTCTCACTTTCAGCTGACTAGAAACCATAGTCAGACTGTAATTATCTAGAGCAGGCTAGTGAGCTTGAAAAATTATGCTGTTTTCAATTCTTTGGAATGGAAGACTCTGCTTAGAAGACAAAATATCAATATACTTTTCCATAAGATAAACACATATATTAAAGTATATCTTTTCCATTAATGTGAGGTGTATTCTTTTTTCACTCCTTTTATAGAGCAGTTTATCATTGACTCTTCTATAGTGTCTAGTTTCCCTTGAAATTGCCAACCTGTCTGAAGAGAAAACTGAAGAATACTGTCAAAGACAGTCATCTGTTAGGATAAGGTAAAGTAACACAGCTGGGAAGGTAGTCTTAAAAAGAAAAGGAAAGGAAAAAGTCACATGAAATAATTAAAAAAAAAAAAATGTTCTTTGGGCACTATCAAATAAAACTTTGCTACAGCTAACAATTACACAGGAGATGACACACAGTCAGATACCAAAAATGGCTAGGACCTGGAGACCAGAAAGGACCAGAACAGCAAAAGGCAGTGTTATTTGATAGGCCTGTTCTGTTCTACCTCAGTTCATGTCATCTCTTTTACTGGAAACTTACTGGAAATGTTCCCAGAAAGATCAAAAACGTAAAGTAATTGCAAAGTTTGTAAAACTGAAAGGCAAAACCTATTGTGAAAAGTAGAAGCAAGCCTAACCTTTTGGGCTTGCAAATTGGGGTGTTTCTTTACCATGACAAACTTCCCATGAATCTGCCAGCAAATAGCCTGTCAGCATAAATAAAAAGTCTGAACTTGATATGCAATGCTATCAGAATAATGACTTTTAAAGATTTTCATCCTACAGATCCTAACACAAAGGGGACACAATTATGAAGAATCATACACCAAAAGGCAAACATCAGCCTGAGGATCTGATCCTTACTAAGTGATACACATTCATTTTCTAATACAAGTGTTGACTCCCACCAACTACTGCTGCTGTGACAGAAATATAAAAGCACAAAATGTCAAGCTCTTTGACAAAGTCGGAAGTACTAATGAGGAAGTCAAAGTTCAGGTATCCAAAATCACAGTGGCAGACAGACAGTACCTAGCTATGTCCTGTGAGCATTCAAACACTGATGACATGATGTGCAGAGCTCGTCTCAGCTTGCTCCCTCATAATTTTTAATGCCATTCTTTGTTACAAAATTTAAAAAGTAAATAAATAAATAAATAAAGTGGGCCTGATTTCCATTGGAATTTTTGCAAACTGAAGAATTTGGAAGAGGAAATAGTGGAAGACATATCCCTTTTCCTTGCAATGCATCTCAGCAGTGAGAAAAAGAAAAATATTGGAACTGACTTTCCACTGAGCAAATAATGCACAGTTTTATTGCTTATGATCTGTTGAATAAATGTCCTTCAACACAGATTCTTTGAATGAACTAAGCTGCCAAATTTTGATTTCAATTTTGCACTAAGACCTGCAGCCCCACCACCCACCTGACCCCCTTGCCTCCCTTACCCAGCAGAGGTAGGGGCTCCTGCAAGCCAGCAGGTCTACCCCATTCCTACCCAGGTAAGGGAAGAAGGATCAGTATATGCCCATGAGGCCAATGGGAACATGTGATTTGTTTCATTCCACATTATGAGTCCTGAAATTTCATTGGGATTTTACCATGACTTACCAGTCTTCATCTTTGGAAATATTTGAAGCCCAGCTGGATATAGCACTTGGCAACCAGCTTGTAGCTGTCCTTGCTTTGAGCAGAGGGTTGGACTCAACAGTCTCCAGAAGTCCCTTCCCACCTCTGTAATTTTATGGTTGCCATTGTGACATTGTGTACACTGTGTTGCCATTGAACTCACCTGGTCAACATGAGAAGAATCCAAGCTCTGTTGTAATGGGGTTTTCTTTCATCAGGAGCCATCCCATATTCCTAAGAGACTCTTATTATTCTGATTGAAACTGAAGAACGTGTATTAGGAGGGAAGGCCTGCAGGCTGCCTAGAGTTCAGCAGTAGCAGCTCCTTCTTTCTCATTTCTTGTTTTAAGCCTCTCTTCAGAATCAGATGATAATTTTCAGTTACAAGTTATCGATATGAATAAACTTAGTAAGGTCTTGTAAACCACATATGTGGACTTTGCACACTGCTGCAAAATCCTGGACAGAAGTTTTCACTGAAAGGGTAAGAATTAGAAACAACAAAGCCTCTGTCCCCAGAGGCACACACCGGTGGAGACCCTTATAGACTTCCCTGTCTAGTATCAAAGCAAGCACCTACCACCCTTGAAACCCTCATGTTAAATTGAATAAATACTGTCTTCTGGCTTAGTGGGAGAGACAGGGACAGATATTTATGCATTGCTTTCTTTGGAAAGCCACTAACACACCGAAGATAACAAAAAGTTTATGAATCTTACTATTGCAGATAATTCAGCAAAAGGCTACTGTTATTGTCTTAACCTGCAGAATAATCTTCACTTGAAATTATGCCAGGTTGTCCTAGATAACTTGTTTAAAACCATGACAGCTCATAAATCTCAGCCACAGAATTTGTCTTCTTTGCAAGACACCACAGAGCTCAACACTCCTGGCATAGTGCTGCCTTTTTACTACACCTCATTCCCTAGGCTTTGCGCTCTCTCTCTTACTTTCCTTACCTGTTCTTTAGAGCCAGAGAGAAATTAATCAAAATTAAATAGAAGCATTCTCAATTGAATTTTATTTTCCAGTAAGTTTGAGCAAAGCCCACAAAGTAAGGTGGACTACCTGAAGGACATACTAGAAGTGTGCCACAAGTCATTATCACAATAGACAAACATCACTGTTTTTTTATTCCAATAGTTTGAAGTGTCATGTTTGAAGTGTAATGGTTAGGTGTTAATGAGAAGTTCTTTAAACATAATAGCTTTTTTAGTATAAACGATTACATCAATGTGCTATCAGTAGTAGTTGAATGCAAGAAAAACACATACGTAGCTTGTTATTCCTAGTTAATGAATATTTTCTCCTTGTTTGATAGGGACTATTCTATAGAACTTTTAAATCTTTTAAACTTCTGTCTTCACTTATCCTCTTGCAGGTAGATAAAATAATAAAAGACAAAATGGCAAAGCATTGAGCAATACACTCCACTCTCTCTCTCTGTTGACCTTTTATTCTTCTTACCTTGGCTTTACATATGCAAGAAAGAACTAAGTGTAAACTGGTTTTCATAACATTTAACTCCTTGGATAAAAAAGAAAAGGTTGGTGAGACGTGCATCTTTGTTATCTAATTTCCCTGGCAAGATGTTATTTTTTGTCAGTGCCTTTTCTGATTCACATGAGTAAGGGGACAGTCCCTCTCTTTAACTGGGACACATCTGGAGAGTGTTAATAAAATTCTCATTGTCAGACTCTTCAGCACAGCAGTTCTGCTGGAGACACACAAAAACGTTCAGCAAAACGACTTGCTAAAGCAAAGTAGAAGAACAATATGACCTCATATACTCATTCAAAATCAATGCCATACAGTAACAGGTATTCAGAGAAATAACCAGGTTGGTCTGTTCTCTTTGTTTCTTCAAAAGCCTAATACATAGATTGTTTATTTTACTTTATTAGGCAAACAGGACAGTCCCACATTTTATACAGCAGAAACTAAAGATAGGGACATGAGTAGTGTGTGGATTCATTTAACAAGTACCAATTAATAGGCGTCTATCATTCATTCAAAATGTTAAGAGCTTTGTTGACAAGTTGCAACAAATTCATGCCTGGCTTTGATAGACAGTAATACTGCACATTAACTGTTTCTGATATGATAAATACCATCACTCACTGGAAAACAAGCTATGGCATCACCTTCAAAGCATGTCTCTCCTGTGGAATTCAGGAAGAACTCCTGGAAAGTGAGAACAAGGCACACCAAAATCACAGGGACATGCTTCAACTTAGGCAAGTACGGATATGAACTGTGGCTTAAAATGTATCCTAATAAAAGTGACGCATATATTTGTAAGACCTCCACCTGTATTCAAAACAAGCTTTAAATACTTATTTAAATTATTTATTTATTAATAACTACCACAGGTTAAAAATAAATAAATAAATAAATAATAAAAAAATATCAAAATACACTAAAATGGGATTATTAAAAGAGAATTGAATGCTTTTTAATTCTCATAGAACTCATTTTTACTACTGAATTAGTTATAACATATATTAAAGTTTAAACACAGAACTTTGAACTTTAAAGTTCTGTTTTTATACACTCATGCTATTAAACTATAATTGCTTTATAAGGAAATCCTAAGCCTAACCAAACCCTAAACCTAACTCTAACCCTAACCGTAATCTTAACCCTAGCCCTTCCCTAAACTTAACCCTACACCTAACTGAAAAATAACACTAACCCTAACTCTAACCCTAGCCCTAACCCTAACCCTAGCCATAGCCCTAACCAAACCCTAACCCTAACAGTAACCCTAACCAATAAGCCAACACTAACCTTAACCATAAAACTAACCCTAAAAATAATCCAACCCTAGTCCTACAATTAAACATAACACTAACCCTAATGTTAATCCAAACCTAAACCTAACCCTACCCAAAGGACTAAACCTAACCATAAACCTTAACCTAACCTGAACTCTAAAACTAACCTTAACCCTAAAGCTATCCAACCAAAAACCTAGTCCTAACCCTAAACATAGCAATGCCCCTAAACCTAACCAGAACCATACCACTAACCAAAACTCTAAACTAACCTGAAGCCGAACCCAAATTCCACTGCTAAACTAACTCCAAAACTCAACCTAACGCTAACCCTAGCCCTAGCCATAAAACTAACCAAAGCCTAAGCCTTACCCTAACCTTAACCCTAACTCTAATACTACCCCTAACCCTAATCCTAAATCTAACCAGAAACATAACACAAACCCAACCTGTAAACACAACCTCAACCATAACCCTAATCCTAGCACTAAACAAATCATAATCCTAACCCTAGCCCTAGAGCTAACACTAACAAAACCCTAAACCTAACCCTATCCATAACCATAAACCTAAACCTAACACTAATCTATACCTAACCCTAAACCTAACACTAACACAAAGCCAAACCCGATATCACCCTAACCCTAACCCATACTCCTAATGCTAAACCAACACTATAAACCTAACCCTAAATCTAATCCAGCCCAAATCCTAACCCAAATACTAGCACTAACCCTAATGCTAATCCAAATCCAAATCCAATCCCTATCCCTAACCCTAACCCTAAAACTACCTATAACCCTAAAGCTAATCCAACAATAAACCTAACCCTAACCCTAATAATAACTCTAACATTAACCCTAACCCTAGCCCTAATCTAAACCTAAATCTAATCCTAATCCTAACCCTGACCCTAAATCAAAACAAAAAAATAA
The DNA here is from genome assembly GCA_011076525.1 of Nettapus auritus. Classification (NCBI taxonomy): domain Eukaryota; kingdom Metazoa; phylum Chordata; class Aves; order Anseriformes; family Anatidae; genus Nettapus; species Nettapus auritus. The sequence continues at coordinate 47,255,385 of CM021766.1, forward strand.
CACTACCTCAAATTCTAAACTCAAACTCAACCGTAACCCTAACACTAAAAAAAACATAACCCTAACCCAACCCTAGTCCTAACTGAAACTATGAACCTAGAGCCAATCCTAAACTGAAACTCTAATCCAACCCTAGACCTAACCCTGAACCTAACCTTAACACATACCCTAACCCTCAACCTAACCCTAAACCTAACCCTGACCATAACTCTAACACTTAACCGAACTCTAATCCTACCTCTAATTGCAATTATAATCCAATACTAGCCCTAACCCAAACACTAAACGTAATGCTAACCCTAAACCTAACTAAATCTAACCCTAAACCTAACTCTAAATCTAACCCTAACCCTAACTCTACCCCTAACCCTAAACCTAACCCTAATTCAACCCAAACCCTAGCTCTAGCCCTAACTCTAACCCTGACCCTGACCCTAACCCTAACTCTAACCCAATCTCATCCCTAACCCTGACCCTAACCCTAGCTCTAGCCCTAACCTGAACCCTAATCCTAACCCTAAACCTAACTGTAATGCTAATCCAAACCTAACCCAAACCCAAACCCTAAATCTAATCCAACCTTAAGCCTAACCCTAACCCTAACCCTAGCTCTAACCCTAACTCTGATCCAGCCTGAACCCTAAACCTAACCCTAACGCTAATCCAACTCTGACCCTAAACCTAATCCTAACCCTGTGAGAAATAAATTTGTGTTTTTGCAGTAGAAAATTCCACTAACCTTGCATATTCAGAAGGGATTGTGCAGGCCTAACAGTGGCATAACAGTAGGGAGCATATTAAGCAGACAAGGGGAAGGTCCCACTGCCCCAAAATAGAGCGGATAGCCAAGAAAAACAAGACAAGCAGGGCAAAATCAGTAAAAACAAAAAATCATGAGGCCCTTCAGTCACGAGAAGGAGAAAAAAAAAAAAAAAAAAAAAAAAGGAGAAATTAATGGGTGGTCAAATAAAACCGTACATACATGGTATAGTAATAAGTGCCAAGTAGTTTGTGAACCTGTAGTACTCAACTAATGAGGAAAGGGGAGGAATGGAGTTTCGGGTAATAGGAATGTAATGTTATGATACACTTTTATTGGGTATTCCTGCTTGCAGGACTCACACCGTTGCAATTGCAAATAAAAACACTACTTCAGAGATCCTCGCCTGAGCCTGTTATTGGTTAACTCTAACCCTACTCTAATCCTAATCCTGACCCTATCCAAACCCTAACGCTAATCCAAGACTAACTCAATCCCACCCCAATCCCTACCTCTAACCCTATACCTAAATCTTAATCAAAACCTAACCCTAACCCTACACATAAACTTAACCCTATTCCTAAAACTACACCTGACCATAACCCAAAAAGTAACCCTAATCATACCTCTAATCTAACCCTAACCCAAACCCAAACCCTAACCCTAATCCAACCCTAACATTATCCCATACCCTAACGCTAATCCAACCCCAAGCCTAAACCTAAACCTAATGCTAATCCAACCCTAACCCTAACTCTAATCCCACTCTAATCCTAAACCTAACCCTAGCCCTACTCTAACCCTAACTCTAATCCTAAATAACCCTGACTGTAATTCTAACCCAACCTGAACCCCAACTGTCGTCATTTTCTAAATATTAACATAAATAACTTGATTTTTCTTTCAGTGTTGTAACCTTAATGACCATAGCCTCAAATTGGTTTTACCTTCTTGGGAATGAGTCCTACCCATTAAACTAAGATCCCTAGAGAACATCCTCTTCTGATCTTCCTGTGCTGAAGGCTGATCTTTGAACTCCACTATCAGTATTTCACTTCCCTCTTCCTCCCTGGCCTGATCTTGAAATAGCAGGTACCATCACTTAGTGATTATTCTTATCCAGAGTACTGTAAAAAAAAAAAAAAAAGTCTTCACAGAAACAGTAATTTTATTGGAAATAACAGAACTGCAAGAAGTTTTAGCATACAGTGTTGCACTATATGTTTTGTTATTAAAATCTGCTGTCTAGCTGGAATCGCTACAACTGTGTCTGCTATAAAGCTGCTTAACAGAATGTCCCAAACACCATTTTAACTTTTCTTACACACCATCTTGTGCTAGCAAACCTCCGTGCATGGCAAACTTCTTTTTTGAAAGAGAAAATGGTAAACAGGCTATACAAACGTAATCTTTCAGTACTTTATTTATTTAATTAATTATTTTTACCACTGTCAACCTCCATTTTTAATGGAGTGTCTTTTTCCACTTCACTTCAGCTTAACAGTAGGCTGGCTTTGAGTTTTGCCATCATCTGCCTCCAGTTCATTTACCCCTTCCTCTAATTCATCTTCTATCTCACAGTCTGAGATTGAATCAGTGTTATCATCCAAATAATCAGCTTCGTATCTGTCCAGTAAGTATTTCTGTGGTGTGATGTCATCGTCAGAATTCCTCGATTTTTTCTTTTTCACCTTCTTTTGAATCTTTGACAGCTGCTGCTCCTGTTTTTGTGTCCAGCAAATGCTTTCTGTATCTCTTGACACTTTCAGTCTTTTGTAGTCCATTATCTGCTTATTCAGCAGTTCATGATCGATACCAAAAAGATTAGACCGCATGGGTGAATCAGAAGATTGAGTTGCTGAAGAGAACGATTTACTGTGGAAAGGAAAAAAAATACATATTTTTCCTCCCTGCATATAATTTAAGGAACAATACAAATTGGGACAACTTGAGAAACCTATAAATAAACTGGAGTTTTCATTTTGACTTTATTAATGCCCCGTGTTCAGCACTGTGCTCCTTAAGAAGGAAGCAATACCATTGCACTATGTGTGGACTGGCTATGGATAATCTGGTCAGCATTTCAACAGATTCAGGATGGGAGGCTAACTACACTCCAGATTAAAATTTCATTCCAGAGTGAGCACTGGATCTGGGAGCCCCAAGGAAGTTAGATCACTCCTAGCTTTTTCAAGAAGTGAAAAACAGCTGCCTGTGCCTGGTACACATCAGACACACATACGAATGACCGTGTAGCACCTTAAGCTAGACATAAGTATTCCCACAAGATAGAAACAGAACAAGTTGTTAGGTGCCCTATGGGAAAGTCTGTCAAAATAAGCCATTTCCCCCAAGAAGCAAGTTCTGATTTGCAACTGATAAACAGTCCCATGAGACATTAGTCTGAAAAGTCTTTTCTACCAAAAGACTACAGCACACAAGTGGAAGGCTCCTGGTTTTGAGAGTATCCAGTTCACATAATCATTCTGCTAGTAGACCATCATCATCGTCCCTCAAGAGCCAAAAATCCCTCGTAGAAGAATGCTAAATTAAGTAATATTTTGTTAATTTAGAGAGATTGATCACTAAAATGCATGCAGGTAGGTCTGATGGAAGGTGTCCCTACCCATGGCATGGAATTAGATGCAATTTAAGGTCCCTTCCAATCCAAAGCATTCTATGATTCTATGATTCTATGTACAAGTGTAACAATCCAAACTTATGCAGTATAAAAGTGGACAAATGGAAGGCAAGCAATCTATTTATATTGGTAAATACAAGGCTCTTATTCTCATGAGAAGACTAACAAGAAACAAATATTACTGCTGAGAAACATGTTTTTTAATGTTTAATGATTGCAAACACAGTGAATCTTGAATTCTAGGAACTTCCAAAAATATTTCTCTCTTAAAAGTTAAGACACTAATACCAGAATAAGCACTGGGTCTGCAAGTAAAAAGGTCTTATGACTGTTGCCCCAAGTGAAGATGTTAAACACAGCTGATTTTTAAGACCATGTTCTGTATCACCTTATGGGTTAGTTGTCTCTGAAAGCATATACAGGATAGTGTTACAAATGACAGTTCAGTCATTTTTCAAGCTTAACAGAGGTCCACTTTTATACAAAATCCTTTCTCTATTTGCAAACCTGCAGCAAGGTACCTGTGCACAAGAACCACAGAAAAAATAACCTATAAAAGTGTGTCTGCACTAAAATATGAAAGTAAACTAGAGCATATACAGTAAGAAATATTTTCTCTCAATTTTAATAAATGGGCGTGATGTTAGCAAAGAAAGCTTAAACAACAAATTAAAACGCCATACTTTACATTAAATTTATGGGATAATTACTTTTTTTGGTCCTCATTTATTTTGTATTTGTTTTTCTGTTAATAAAAGGCCCCTCATTGGTAAGGTCTTTCATAAAGTCTCTTTTCTACCTTTTATTTCCTTACATCACCTTGCTGAACTCTGAGATAACAAAAATATATACTTCTAATTAAAATACACTTTGTGTTATGCCAAATAATACCCCATTTTAAGCTGGTCAACAGAGATGAAAATGGACATTTGTATTATTTTGATCCAAAAAATTCACCTGGAATCATTTTGAGATATTTTTTCTTCTTCAGGTCCAAAATCAGCAATTGAAAGTAATTCCTCAACCTGTAAATACACAAAGACAAGAGATGTTAAAGGCACTGTACTAAATTACCTCTACAAGAAACAAATACAAAACAGTACGTTTTTTTCTACATGTTAGAATACTTAGCAAAACCATTTCAAAATAGCCTTTTCCTCCATTTCAGTACTGCAAAATATATGTTAGGGTATAATTCTTCACCGGTTGTAAAATGAAATTACATCACATCAGATCTCGTGAACTTTTTAGTTTCCAACAGTGCCAGGAAACACTATCCTTCTTGCCTAGGAAGTTTGTGTCAAATAGTGTAACTGAGCCATGGGTTACTATTCTTACAAGTTTGTGTTTTTTTTGCCTTATGTATATTCTGAACAGCTGGTTAGGGATTGTGTGATAGATTTTTATTTTTATTTTTTAATATGGTCTTACTTCAGCCTTCCAAATCATTTTTCATAACATCCTTACACCAGGATTTCACAGAGACATCGAATGGTTTGGAAGGAACCTTAAAGGTCCTCTAATCCCAGCCCCCCTGCTATGTGCAGGGACACCTTCCACTAGACCAGGTTGCTCAAAGCCCCACCCAACCTGGCCCTGAACACTTCCTGGGAGGGGGCATCCACAGCTTCTCTGGGCAACCTGTTCCAGTGCCTCACCACCCTCTGATTGAATAATTTCTTCCTTATATATAAATCTCCCCTCTTTTAGTTTAAAGCCATTACTCCTTGTGCTATCACTACACTCCCTGGCAAAGAGTTCCTCTCCAGTTTTCTTGTCACCCCACTTTAAATACTTGAAGGCCACCATAAGGTGTCCCAAAAGTCTTCTCTTCTCCAGGCTGAACTACACCAACTCCCTCAGCCTGTTTCTTTTCAATTTCTGCAAGTTTTTGTCTCTATTACAGGCGAGTTCCAAGTTCCCTTTTAACATCTAACCAGTAAATATTAAAAATCTAGTATATTCAGTAATGACAAACTTTTCACAATTAGGTACAGTTTATCTCATTTAAATTTTTAATCCTCCTTTTCTTTACATTCCTTCTCTTCTAATTCAGGGTTTAATCCTTTTAGTGAGAGTTGAATAGGATGTTCCTTCTCTCCTGCAACACTTAAAAATCAGTTTCAGCTACATTATTTCAAGCCCTGTTATTTGAATCTGTAGATTACATACATCTGATGGTCTTCAAAGTATGAAAATATGATCCAAGTGCTTTCTAGTGCCATTCACTAATAGCAGCTATATATGGAGAGTTTTTGCACATCTTGAGTGGTTAACTTTCTGGGTGCCTGTGCTTCAAGCAACTTCAAGGTAAGGTGGTCCAAGAGTTTTTCATCTTCAAAAAGAGTGATTGTTTAAAGAAGTTTGAGATGCAGTGATTAGCAAAACAGGTTCCACAATAACCACCCTGAAAGGTACAGCCTGCAGGAATAGCTATTTGTAGCTTCATCTAGATATGTTAATAACACAGTGATTGTAAAGACAAAGCACTTCCATAATCACAGGCAGGTTGTGCAGAAATTCTTGTGGTGATTAGATGGAGAGTATGAACAAATACAAACAGCTTTCAGAAGTGTTTAGTTCATTTTTATTCTTGTGCTAATGTAGGTTAATGTTGGCATCAAAGTATCAGAATTTTTCACCAAAAGAAGTTATAGCCATTTTACTGCACTTCTAAAGATATGAAGCTCTTGTTATTTCTTCCAGCTCTGCTAATATGCACCACATGAGCCCATCAGTAACTAATAGAATTTAAATATGATGGTCACAATAGTAACACATCTAAGAACAAGGCACTTCAGGGGACAGAAATGTGAACATAATCTTTTCAATTAATGTCCTTTAAATCCACATGAACAGCTTGAGGAGGCAATTTTGCACATAATTTCACTCAATGGTGTCATTCGTCTAAAATTCTCACTTCATGGTCCTAGTAACAGTCAATTTCCAAATAACAATTCTAAAACTATTTCCACGCCACAATAGAAAATGAGTATTCAGAGAAACAAGCTGCTGGTACGTAAGGAATTCAGGTAGCTATTGTTTCACATTAGTAGAGTAAATTTAGTGAAGCCTTAGACCACAGCATGAGCTCTGCATCAGCTGAACCTGGTATGTAGTGGTGACTGAGCAACTGTGAATGGCATTGTGTGGGTACTGGGTGGCGCCAATGGGGAAGGGGGGATGTGTTGACCAAGGACTGCACCAGATCAGAGCCTGCTGAGATAACAGAAGCCACCCTGCTGTGGGCAGTAAGAGAAGCCATCCTGCCCTGCAACAAAGAACTACCATTCTGAAGGAACATACTGTGTATGTGTTGAGAACTGATTGGACTATAGAGGACAAAAACAAAGATTGTACAAGTACAAGAACCCATGGAAAATTTTGAGCAGAGTCCCTCCTTAGAGGCACCCAGCTTGAAATGATATATAAGTACCATTAAATTCTTGCTGCTTTAATTAAGAGTCAACTCTCTGAGTGAATCTCAAATGCCTGGTGAGAACCATTCTGCTAGGAGAAACAACAGGATCCCCCAACAAATAATAAAGGTAAGCAAAAAAGAAGGAAGAAAATTAGTATGAGTGAGCTTACATCCTCTATGCAAAGATGCCTTTCCCCAGAAACGTTATAACAATTCACAAATAGAAAAAGGTTGGGGTAAAAAAACTGAAACCAATAATCACTGATCAGATTCACCGACATTTTAAAAATACACCACACTTAAAATATGGAAGACAGCTCCTCAGACCTTATTTTATACATAATCACATTTGCTAGACCATACCATATATTGGCTTACATGTATTATTTCTTAAAAATGTAGTATATTTTAGGATTTATTTTTTTAGCCTAACTAATTATCTGTCACAAGCCTCTCAATTCAGAGGTTTTAATAGTAGCCTCAAAAAAAAAATTAATGAGGCAACGGCTACAAAGGTTCTTTTACATTGCATATAATCATCAATCTTACTAAAGGTTCTTCGCTAAAATGCTTTGGAACATGAAGTACAACAAGTATAGACAAAGACCGATTTTTAATGTAGAAATTAATATATAGCTCTTGAGCAATCGGCTTTCTCAGTATTCCTAAACATTATGATATCTAGGTCCTACATTTGCATGATATTTGTACGTTGAGTCAAGGACTACAATTACCTTTTTTACAGCTGCAGCTTCTTTGTCTTTTACAAACACTATCGGGGGTACATTTCCTAAAATTTGCTGACTCATCAGGAGATACCTGCAAAAATACAACATTCACCAGTATGAATAACAGCATAGCACCAGGAAAGGTAAAATACATTAAATTAATTCCAACAGTACTACACGTTTAAGGAACGTAACTGAACAGTCTGACCAGTATTCATTCTGGTTAGTGCTAAGGCACTAAATAACATCACTGCAAAATCCCAACTCTGAATGTGTAACACACAAAAACTATTAGCTGTAGATCCCTAAGTAGTGGTGGTATTAGATTTGTCTCTTATGTGCACAGGCTGGTTCAAGTCTTTCCAATCTTGATTTGGCTTCTTCATCTCCACTGTAACAGTGAGAACAGTGGTGGGATAGAGCCCAGCATGGCAAGATAACTAGCCCTATATGGTATCTGCAAGAGGGGCTGACTGAGCTTCCTTTGTCTTCTTCCCAGCCAGCAACATTCCTTCTCAAAGTGCAGAAGCTGTTGAGCTTTAAGGAGGCCATTGTGATGGAGCAGGAATTACAGGCCTAGGGAAGAGAGGAAAAAGAAACAGACCTACAATTATGCTTCAATGACACCTTCCCTGTGGGCTGAAATAATGACCTTCCAACAGAATGGCTGGATAGCAGAGGGCTAAGCCATGCACAAAGGGAGACAGAAGTCTCCATGGTATCCTGAAAACTCATTGGACCCTCCACCAGAAATGAGTACATGTTTCATAATACATGGTAACATCCTGACATACTTTTTTGTTATTGTTTTGGGGATTGTGAAGGATTTCTGTAAAATCAGTCAAACCTTCTAGAGGTCCAATGTGTCTCTAGTGATCAGAATTGCACAATGAGCCTGTAAGGAGGTAACTGCTGTAATTGCCAATCCTCTTGTGCAGCATCACATTCTGACCTACTGTTAAGTACAGCATATTCAGGCCACCATCACTAGTACAATGAAGTGATACTTTAGCCAAACTTTCTTTCTGCTCAGTTCAGTCCAACCCTATGAAAGCAGAGAAACCAAGTACACCAGCTGCACTCCACTGGGAGAATTCACAGCTGGTCTGACCCAGCCATCCATCCCTGTGAGGCTCATCACAGGAGATGCTCTGACTTCAAATGTATAAAATACAAAAGCATCCTAACACGTCAGATTTAGTCAGTCAGAAATACTCATTTGTTACTATAACACAGCCAGGAATTTATGGAGCAGCCTAACTGTTCCTCACATAGCAGTACCGTATACGTGGAGCACTCTTCTGCAGTAAATCTTCAACATAACTTTCACTCTCTGTAATAGCAGCAGGATTCCAGTACACACGACATGCTGAGAAGTTTGATGCCAGGGACACCTGCAAAAAGACAAACGTGACTTTAAAACTTGGTATCTATATACACACATATACACTTCATATACAACAAAGCCTCTGGTTCATGAACAAACATGCAGTGACTCTAACTAGATATCTAAATTCTGAAGAGAAGCTGTTCTTTCATCCCTGCTTCTAAGAACCAAAATCACATGGTGCCTTTACAGAGCTATGGTTTATGTTCAGTACCTGAAGATGTGTTGTTTTTTTTATGCAATTCACTGCCCAGTCTCCATTTTAACTGAAATTAAATGCAGAAGCCCGTCAACACCTCCATGTTACTGACAGAGCTATATTTAGTCAATATGAGGGTACTACCACCTCAAAGGCTGTGGATGTGGTCTATCTAGACTTCAGTAGGGTTTCTGACACCATTTCCCACAGCACTCTCCTGAAGAAACTGGCTGCTCAAGGCTTGGACAGGCGTGTGCTTCATTGCATTAAAAACTGGCTGAGTGGCTGGGCCCAAAGAGTCCTGGTGATTGGAGGCCGGCCAGCTAGAGGCCAGTCACAAGTGGTGTCTCCCAGGGGCCCGTTCTCTTCAATATCTTTATCAATGATCTGGATGAGAGGATTGATTGCACCCTCAGTAAGTTTACAGACACTAAGCTGGGCATGAGTGTTATCTCCTCAAGGGTAGGAAGGTTCTGCAGGAGGATCTGCATAGGTCAGACCAATGGGCCAAGGCCAACTGTATGAGGTTCAACAAGGCTAAGTGCTGGGTCCTGCACTTGGGGCAAATGACCCCATGCAATGCTGCAGGCTGGAGGAAAGAGTGGCTGGAAGGCTGCCCAGCAGAAAGGGACCTGGGGGTAAGAGTTGATAGCTTGGTGATCATGAGCCAGCAGTGTGCTCAGGTGGCCAAGAAGTCCAATGGCATCCTGGCTTGTATCAGAAATAGCATGTCCAGCAGGCCTAGGGAAGTGATTGTCCCTCTGTCCTTGCCTCTGGTAAAGTCAGCCTTGAATACTGTGTTCAGCTTTGGGTCCTTCACCACAAGAAGGGCATTGAGGTGATGGCATGTGTCCAGAGAATGGCAAAAAAGGTAGTGAGGTGTCTAGAAATCAGGTCTTAGAGGAGTGTCTGAGGGAACCGGGGTTGTTTAGCCTGTAGAAAAGGAAGCTCAGGGGAGACCTTATCACCCTGTACAATTATCTTAAAACAGGCTATAGCAAGGTGGGGATTGGGCTCTTCTCCCATGCACCAAGTGACAAGAAGAGGGAAAATGGCCTCAGGTTGCACCAGGGGAGGTTTCGGTTGGATATTAGGAGAAATTCCTTTACTGAAAGAGTTGTGCAGCATTGGAACAGGCTGTCCAGGGAAAGGGTTGAGTTACCATCCTTGGAGGTCTTCAAGAAACATGTAGATTTAGAACTCAGTAGCATGGTTTAGTAGTGGACTTTAGAACTAGGTTAAAGGTTGGACTAGATGATCCTTAGAGTGATCAACCTATATTCTGTGATTCTACAATGCAAGTTACAATATCAGATCAGAAGTAGCTTAAGAGTAAATTAGGACTAAGTCTCAGTGCTACATGAACAATAAGCACTATACTGTTATAATGAAATCTGCACTCCGTTTTGAAAAATGCTGTTTCTTTCCCTCCCTTTTAAGTTAAGTATGTTGTTTCATTTACAGCAATGTCCCCCGAAAGCACTGTGGCTTGCTGACAACAGCCAGTATTTTTATGTGCCATCAGGGTTAGATAAGCTATCCCTGAAGCCCACCAGAAAAACATGGTGTGTAGGACAAGGCACGTACTGATCCACAAAAAAAATAACTTCACCTATGTAATTTTAATCACTTGTTTGGAGACAGAATGAAATCAGCCAACAAAGATCCATTTCAATCGTAAATGACAAATGTTTTGTCACAGATGCGGCTATGACGTATGATTTTTTTTCCACACTTCTAACCAAATAAGCTAAATCTGTCAAGCTTTTGAGCCAAACACTGATATCATTTCATTTGAACAGAACAGCAGACATAGCAGAAAAAACTACTGACAGTAAACAAGAATGTGGAGGCTGACTTAGTTCCTGAATTACAGTTGTAACATCCCTTTTAAGCCTGTGAATTATGACAAAATGAGATATAATTAGCTACAAATTCCCATTTTTTCTGAAACCTTGCTTGTCAATGCCATTGTCTTAAGTCTTGACTTTTTTTGCTCTAAGCTCATGCCCCATTTAGGTCGTAAGGAAGCTGGTAAGAGACTCAAGGATGAATCAGCTCTCACACAGCTGCATAAAGACTCCTGGAAAGATACATTTATGTTGGTAAAAATCAGGCTCTTCCTTCTGAAAGGGCAATATAAATTGTACATTTACAAACAACAGGAAAAAAAACATACCAGCAACACCATTTTTTAGTTGGCCTAAGTGGCATGATACTGACAAAGGTCTGCTAAATGAGGTGCAACAGTGGCAAAACTCTCCTCCCGTGAAAAGTGAGCTGAGGCTCATTTTGCTGTGCAGCAGCAATGCTGCAAAACTCTTCCTGGATGCATCACAATACCTGGGGGCTCCTTCAGCACACCACACCAGCCTCAAGCTGTAGTCACAGCAGCTCAACAGAAACTGTAGCTTTTTTCACTTGCCTTGCATATTTCCAGCTTGAGGTCATAAAGCTCTTGATTAACTTCCCCGGTACTCATCATCTCTGACACAGCTTTATGAATAACACTATTCAAGACTCTACAGCGTATGGTATCTTCTTTCCTGGTTCTTGTACGGTCGTCTTTCATCACAGAGGCCAACTTGGTTGGCTCATACATCTTAAAACAAACAAACAAACAGTTGTTACAAACTTACATTAGGAAATTATATATAGTTTTGTACCTCTAAGTATAGTCTTAGAATGGCACTGTTGCAGCTGTCATGGCTTTATATGGGTCTTATGTATCAGATGTTTAAGTAAAGAATATTTCTGCTCATAAAATCTTTGACCTTCATGTACTAAAGTCAAAATTTCTTACTTTAATATTTTGTAGCTCTATAAATCAGTTTTCTAAAATATAGCTGGTTTTAACTGAAAAACATTGATCACTTGAAAAGCAAACATAATTTGTATTCCAGGTAGGTTTCAGGCACTTATTTTTTGCAGTGAGTTTTGCCGACACAGAGAACTACAAAAACAATTGTAACTAGAAATTAAAGAAGTCCCAGCATATCTAGTAATTAAAGGCAATGAAGTCAGAGGCCTGTTATTCTGTGACTGGTACCACCGTCTCCAGACTGCTGATCTGAATTTGCCTCCTACCAGTAAGAATTGAAAGCAATTCCAATCACTGATACTTCTAGCAGGCACACTAGCATTTTCAGCATAGGAAAACTGGAGAAGATCTCCTGGATCATCAAACCTAGTTCCTTGAAATCACAGGCAACCATGTTACAGATACTTCTTCCAAAGGGATCCACAGAACATCTATTCCACATGCCCCTACGCTTCTTACAGGAGCAGACCACAATGCTGTACTTAACCTAAAAGCAACTTTTTTCCACTTGGCCACTGTTTCATGGTTCTTTGTGCCGCCACAAAGCAGCAACGCCGCTTACATAAGAATTATGTATTATGTAATTAGCTTTCTCTTGTAGCGTATCCCCTTATTTGTGCTAGGCACAGGAAATATGCATCTAAAACTTGCTGAGAACCTTCCTGGGAAATGACCCAGATTAAAACTAACTACATATACCGAAGTTTTAACCTGGACCAGTTTTTTGATACAGGCTCAAAACCGTGAAGGGAAGTGATGGTGCTAGTACAGATTAAAAAATGTCACAAATGAAGAAATGGTCAAAGGAAGAGCCTGACAAACAGCTTCTCTCACAGAAATCCTAGCATGACACAGTAAAACTGGAGCGCTAGCATTCACTAATTCTGCTCTTTCTCCACCCGAAAATGCCTTTCCCAAAGTTATACGTAGTGGAGGAAATTTAAGCTTGTTCTACCTGGAAGAGATGCACACAGCATTTTAAAAACGTGTACTCACCATTTTAGACTCCAGGGCAGGGCTGTCATACCAAAACTTCTTTCTTTCGGAAAAAGGAAAAGCATACAGTTTCATCAACTCAGAGAAACAATGGGCACCCTGTTTAATTAAAACTTCATCTGCTTGAAGACACACACACAGTCGGCACTACTACACTGCATGCCCACAAGTTTCCAGTTTCCCACATAATATTTACGTATTAGGGTGACGTGCAGGCAGAGACGCTTCCCGTCCACAGCAGAAGTTAAACCAGGGAGGCAAGGGGGAGGAAAGCGCTAACATTTCCGTACTGTGGGGCAACTACAACCGGTCTCACCGCCCCCCTGTGCCCGCAAGCCCAGGCCGTGGGTCACCGTTCCCCAGGCCCGGAGCTGCGGCCGACGAGGCCCGGCCCCGCGGCCCCGCACCTACTTGTTCTTGTGGAGCATTTTCTTCAGCAGGTTCCTGGAGCCGCACGACGGGGCCGAGCTGCGCAGCGCCCGGCAGCAGGCCGGCCCTGCCGCCCACCGCACCGCGCTCCGCCACATGCCCCCGGCGCGGCCCGGCCGCTGCAGCGACCGGCGGCGGCGGCTCCTGAGGGGCGGCGGCTCCCCCTGCCGGCAGCCCCCGGGAGGCGAGGTGCCACGGGGCCCCGCCTCGCTGAGACGACCGCGGCCTGCTGCTGGGTCCCTGTTTGGGCTGGGATGGAGTTAATTTTCTTCACGGAGGCTCGCAAGATGCTGTGTGTGGGATTTTTTTTGGTGATAACAGCGGTGTTTTTAGTTGTTGCGTAGCAGTGCTGGAGGCTGCCAGTGCGCCAGGACCAGGGAGGGGGCACAACCAGGACAAACTGACCAAAGGGATCTTCCGTACCATGTCACCTCATGCCTAGCAATAAAAGCTTGGAGTAAAGAAGCAGGAAGGGGGGCACATTCATAGTGATGGCGTTTGCCTTCCCAAGAAACTGTAGCACATGGTGAGCCCTGCTTTGCTGAAGTGGCTGAAGACCTGCTTGCTGATGGGAAGTAACAAATGAACTCCTTGGTTTGCTTTGCTTCCATGCATGGCTTTTGCTTTTACCTAGTAAACTGTCTTTATCTCAGCCCACGAGTTCTTCCACCTGTACCTTTCTGATCCTCTTCCCCATCCTACCTAAGGAAAGTGAGTGAGCAGCTGTGTGGTGCTGAGCTGCCTGCCAGGAGTAAACCACAACAGCAAGAAAGGGGTGACACAAGAAACAGTGGATCCCCAGGCCAGTTTTGATAGCACTGAATTGTCACTTGGGAATGTGTCTGTGTGACATGGAAAAAAACATGGAAAAAAATGGGGGAAAATTCAGACTGCTGCCACACATAGCCAGCCCCAAGCCCTGTGCAGACAATTTATGCACAGGCTCTATTATTTGGATAACCGAGTTGTCTTAGAAGTGAAAAGAAATGTGGTTGCTACATTTCTATAAGACGACTGTACCAGCAAAGGCCTTGCAAATTATTCTCCAAAAATAATAGTTTCATTGCTGCTGGGCTTTCAGGAGCAGTTGGTCTAAAATGCTGCCTGCAGTTTTCCACAGTTTACTGTATGTCATGAGTGGCACCAGAATACAGGGCTACGTCATGATTAAAACATCCTTCGGTTCAGTGTTACGCTGATGTGCAGTTCTAAGAGGATGCAAGCAGCATGAATCGTACCAATTTAAGACTTGACTCTTGAGTATTTCACTGAAGTTCATGACAAAATATGGAAGTTTTTCACACAGGATCACTTTTTGTTATTTAAATAAATTAAAATCACTAACCCCGTAAATTAAAACCATCTAATTAAAATCGTACTTCTACATTTATTCTGTAAAATATATATGGGCTAATTACATGAAAGGTTATCAAATTACTGTTTCCTGACACAAGGATAAACACTAATATGTTAACATTAAATGCAAACCACTTTACAGTAGTACTTCATGAGGGATAGGAAGATTTGTAAGAGCTGCTTGTATACTTTCTGTCATGTTTTCCATCATAAGGTCGCGTGTCTTTTTGGTGGCACTTCCAATGTGAGGAGTTATTAAAACATTCTCCATTTTTAACAAAGGGTGATCCCTGGAAAAAGAAAAGAGATGCTGAGGTATTTGGTCAGAGTGTGCTTCCTCAGCACCTGAAGATGCACAAGGAAGATGCTTAAAATAGTAATTAAAAACTAATTGTATGACTTTAGCATACTCAAAGTAGAGTTCATACTGATACCTGGCTTGCAGCTTTTTATGTAATAAATATTGTAAATATTTATGTTTAAAATGTCAATATTTATGTAATAAACATTGTAAATATTTTTATGTAATAAATATTTTTATGTAATAAATATAAATAATTTGTAACTGTTCCAAATGAGTCAGTGTGGATTTTGTTTGGCTGCTAGAGAAGGACTGGGAACATCATTTCAGTAGGAGTAGTGCACATGCATTATGTATAGGCATGCTAACAAAATTATGTAATTTCTCACATGCCCACAAACTTGTATGCACACACACTAACTTAAATACATGTCCTACCTTGGCAAAGGTTCAGGATATGTCACATCCAGAGCAGCTGCCTTAATAACTTTGTTTTGAAGGGCTTCCACCAAATCATCCTGATCTACAACCAGACCTAGGTTACAGTAAGAAAGATACTCTTGTTTTCATATTCCACACAGTTCTTCCACCATCTTTTTTTGGCACGATGGTTAGGCAAATTGGGTTGGGTTTTCCTATACAAAAACTTAATAAAACTACATTATGGTTCACTGGCAGTTATCTATACTGTACCCGACCTCTGCTGATGTTAATGAGAGTAGCTGTGGGTTTCATCAGCTGTAGTTCCCTCTTCCCAATCAGTTTGTGTGTCTGGGGTGTCAGGTTCACAGCTAGCATCACAAAATCTGACTGCTGGAGCAAATCATCTATCTTCTTACAGTAGATGGCTCCAACAGCATTTTCTTCTTCCTTGTTTCTGGGGGGAAGGGAAGGGAGGGAGAGAAAATTGAACTCTAATAGTAAGCAACAAGTTGTAGGAAAGGTTCAAATCAGCATTAAAGAAAATACTTCTTTTCTTTTTTTTTTCTTCTTTTTTCTTCTTTGCTCTTCATTAAGAAGCAGCTAGCTAATTATCTTACTGAAATCCAATAAAGAAAAATATTAAGCTCTGTTTCCCACAATATGAAGGGCACTATACCAGAATGTGCAGTACTATACCCATGGGAAGAAAGTAGGAAATGCACATAGATGCACTGAATAAATAATAAAGTAAATGCATTTATATCACAGCTTCTGGATGTAAGAATTGGTTCTTTTCCAGCCCAAATGCAAAACTGATGTTTGACATGAATTCCCTTCCCTGTGAAAAGTAACTCATCTGAAAATTGCTGAGGAAACAGATGAGGTAGGGCAGGGCAATTTTCAGAAATCTGTGTCAACAGCACTGTGCTTCCTATGTGTATCAGCACTGTCTCACTGAACCTACCTGCTGTAGGATCGGCCAGCATTTTGATCCGTATCAGGACAGATCAGGGCGTGCATGGCATTGCTCCCACCAGGTTCCCACAGAAGTAAATGAGGCACAGTATGTGGGAGCGGGCCCTGACAAACAGGTACACAGAAGGACACATGCGTTTCATATAGAAGACGGCCAAAGGGCCGGCAAGTCCAGTTCTCGTGGCCAGCTGATTCTAAAAGGATGACTGAGGTATTTCTACCTGCATCCCTGCTACATGCACGTCACAGCAGTTTCATCATCCTGGACAATTTCTCCATTCCTCATTACCTTGCAATGTCACCAACATTACAGGAACGCCCAGGTAACTGGATCATAGGGAAACCAATGAGATTTATCAGTTCTGCTCCTTTCTGACTTTGTTTTTGTATAAAGTGTGCAACCAATGACCATCCTGAAGCCAGTGTAGGTTGCCACTTAAAGAGACGGTCCTAAGAGAGCTGCTTATTGTCATGGCCCCAGGGGCACTGTCAGCCCTGCCTGGCCCTGCCCGTCCTCCAGCGCTCCCCTGACCCAGTGGCCAAGACCCCATGTCAGCTCCCTGGTTTGGTTTCAGCCCAGCCCACTCAGACTTTTGGATGAACCTGGCCATGACCTCTGTGCCAAACAGCTGGGCCATGGCCAGAGAGGCCTCTGCCCTTCTGGCTGTGTTATCACTTAGGGAGCAGCTCCCCGCACTGCTTCCCAACACCTACCATATTCAACAATAATGCGGAGAACACATCATCCTATCCTAACGTGGAGAATACAGGATTAATTTGACAGTGAAAGCTATGAACAACGTTCAAAAGCAGTGATAAAGTAGACTTTCCATGGAGTTGTAACTGTTTTTACCTCTGTTTCCTGTTGTGGTACAAAATTTTCATTTCAAAGGCTTTGGCTCTCTCAGCCACTTTGTAGCCAATGGTGCCCATTCCAATAATCCCTAGAGTAGCTCCAGAAACCTCAGCCCCCAGCCAGTTGGCAGGGAAATATTCAGTGTCAGGGGAAACTGCCATTTGATAGCCTTAGGGGAAAGAAAGAAAGAAAAAGAAAAAAAAAAAAAAAAAAAAAAAAAGGAAAAATGTCATGTAAAGAAAAATTGCATGACTCCTGGCATCTGGTTACTTTTTATCATAACACAACACAGAAACAGAGGAACAATAACATAAGGCTATTGTGTTTCTGGATAAGACTCAAAAAAATGCAGCATTGGCAACACAATTTCTTACATTGATTCCTTGCTTGGGATATAAGCGTATCCAGACTCTTTTTGGAAGACAAGGAAAGGAAGGCAAAGCAACAACCTCACTTTGATGTACAACACCAAACCTACTCATAATCTGTCTGCAGTACAAATTATTGTTCAATTAAAATGCACCTCAGCAATACAGCTTCCTACACATGGTAGTTCATCAGCAGCACTAATGTAACTGACAGTGCCACAGATAGCACCTATGCTGTAGGCACTGAATAATGTAACTGATGAAGTAGAGGTTATAGTATCATCAAAAGACTTTCAGTGAAGCCAAAATATGTTTCCCAGCAGTCTTACAGAAACACCATAGTTCACAGGGAGAAGAAATACAGTGCACGGTGGACAAATTTCTGGACAGTTTGTTCATAATGACTCAAATTCATATCAGGTTGGCAAAGACAGGGTTCAGGGTTCCTTGCAAATAACTTTGTTTATTAGAACTTGAAAAGCAAGACTGCAGTGAACATGTAGAATGAGTAAGTGGCTATGGACTGAGGGAGAAGAAGCCTGAATTTAGGGCCATGTGGAAAAAACAATGCATCTACCTTGATAATATATCTAGAAATTGAATGTACCATGTGCAAGTTCTCATCAGCATGACAGATTAACATCTTCATCTTTGTATTTTTCTGTATTTCTACTATTAAGCTTAACTTCACATCAGCACACACTTTCTAATTCCATGTTTTGAACAGCCAGCTTTTCTTTAAAAAGGCTGAAAGCGTTTCAGTTATTACCTTCCACAAGTCTCCTGGAGGATGCCAGCATCAAAGCCATCCCCAAGTCTGCAGTGTCAGTGGAAACAATAAATGGAGTGTTAGACACTTTCACACCATAGCGGGAGAGGAGGTTCAGGTCCAAATGATCTATTCCCACTCCAGAGCTTGCAACTATCTTCAAGTTAGGTAGGCTCTGGAGTAATTCTTCATTAATAACTGGTTTGTGATACCACATATAAATAGCTCTGATTTTTTTGCCAATAACTTTCTTGTTTTCAGTATATTCTTTCATGGTGATGAGACAAAAATGTTCCTTCAGAAATTCAGCATGTTCTTCGTATACTCCATGCTTCTCTCCTATATGGTCAATTAGCACACAAGGCAGCTTCTGATCCTCCATGCCCTACAAAAATGAGAAACCAAAAGGACATCTCCTTAAGTAAGTCGTTATAACTTTTTTAAAAAAAAATCCAAATCGATTGGCTCTATTACATGCCTTTCCTTACTTGATGATAGAGTTGGCTAAAGATACTCACTTCCACATGCAGAACTTTTGTGTTCAATTTTTATATAACCTCGTTAATAAGACAAGCATACATTATTGTTTCTAGCATACCAGCTACGCTAACACTTAAGCAAAAGAGCTACATCTGTTACATCTGATCAATATTCAGTCAATTCAGAGGTCAACATCTTGATAATTTACAAATGTGGCCATATGAGTTCAAAACTATCTTTTAGCCCCCAAGTTCTGCCTTCGATTTCCATTTTATGCAGTTTCATTGATTAAAAAACATGAATGAGATTATCTCAGGAAAGGCCTTATTGAATAAAACAGCTACAATTTGTTAACTACGGGCTTTGGAGTTAGCAATTTACTTTCTCAACGTGAGGTTGCCCCTTTTCTCCCCTTAAATCTCCTTCAATATCCTGACACCTCTGCAGTCTGCTGACTCTGGAAACCAAGTCCCACTGCTTTTGCCCTGGCCCCTCAGAAGGACAAGCACCCTCCTTCTCCCACCCAGACCCTTTTATGGCTATTTTGGCAGGCAGGGCGGGCTGAGCCCTTCAAGCAGCCCCCTCTGCAGACGCTCGCGGCCTTCCCGAGGAGCCTGCAGGTGGAGCTGAAGACGAGAGCATTCCTGAAGGGCGCCTGGCAGGACTCGTCCTGGCCCTGGCCCTGCGGGACTACCCCAAAGAGG
Organism: Nettapus auritus; assembly: GCA_011076525.1. Taxonomy (NCBI): domain Eukaryota; kingdom Metazoa; phylum Chordata; class Aves; order Anseriformes; family Anatidae; genus Nettapus; species Nettapus auritus. The sequence goes on from CM021766.1 coordinate 47,274,999, forward strand.
CCGGCTCCCCTCTCCCCGGGGGTCGCTCGCCCCCGCTGAGGGAGCGCCGAGCTGCGGCCGCCGCCGCCGGAGCCCTCCCGCCGCTCACCTCCGCCGCTCGCCGCCGCCGCTGCTGGGGAGTATCGGGGCTGCGGGGAAGGAGGAGGAGCGGGAGGAGGTGCTGGCCCCTGGGAGAAGTGCCTGGGAGGAGGTCAGGGTGCCTGTAGCCTCGGCTGCTGCCTTCAGACCGTGTATATGTGTATATATTTGACAGATCTCATTGCAAGCATGAAGAATACTCAGTACTCCTCTGAGATCTAAGACACTGGGACAGGCTAAGAGTGGTCATTAAGGACAGCTGTCACCCCAGTTACAGGCAGTCCTGTGTCTATCCCAGATGAGAAATGCGTAAAAAAATTCCTGTCATGGTTACATGCACCATAAATCACAGGTAATGGAGGCTGCTGAGTACTTCTTCAATATATATATGTTATATGTTTGCTAAATGCATGCTGGAGTGATTCCCCCTCATATAAAGGCAATGAGCAGCCACTCAAGGAGGTACCTGACCTGTGTGGTGAGAGCAGCTCAGGAGCCAGAAAACTCTGCTTCTGCCTGGGGCCAGGGGATCTCTTTTCTTTCCAAGCTGAGAAATAGCTGTCACTTGCAAACTTCTGGGCTTCCCAGAAGTTGAGTACTGCAACACTCTGAGATTGTGCAATCATAGACAATTGTATTCCCTCCAATTCTACCAAACGCATTTTGACATGCTGAACAGAGAAGCAATCAAGCTCAACACAAGATCCTATGTAAAATAACCAAGAAGAGCTAAAGGATAATAAAGATTTGTAATAATTATACAAAATTATACAAAACCATAACTTGTTATCCTTCTGATGACTTTTGAGTATCATTTGCTTACATGGATTTCAAGTTTGCACAGTTAGACTTTAAACCAAAAATTAATTAACTAACAAGATGGAGTTAAAGCATATTAACTGGATTCTTAGTATAAGCTGGGTTTTGATCTTTTTTTTTAAAAAAAAAGAATAAAGAAAAAGGAAAAAGAAAAGAAAAGAAAAGAAAAGAAAAGAAAAGAAAAGAAAAGAAAAGAAAAGAAAAGAAAAGAAAAGCACACTTAATGCTTACACATTCCATGTTTCACATCAACCTCTTGCAAGTCTGCTGTTGAGGCATAATGGGTGATCTTTTAACTTACTGCTTACGTAAGGAAGCCTGAGATCAAAGGACCATTGTAAAGCAGAAGACACAAGTTCGCTCTAGTTATGAGTCTAGGAAGAAAGTCTACTTTAGTACTGAAGGTAAAAAATAATAAAAAAAAAAATCAAAGTACACCACAGTAGTTACCCCTTTATATATCTAATCAACAAATTTGGATCAACAAAATGAAAACACATTTAGCCAAAGAATAACCAAAAATAATAGTCAAAGCGATTTACTGTTTTTTAAGCAAAAATCCGGGATTTACGCATCAAATGTTGAGAAAATGTGTTTGGTTTTATGGCTAGATGTGGAGACAATCAGACAGCTTCAAAGTTGTTTTGTGTAACTTCTAATTGTGAGCATCTAATTTTTGAATTGTGGTTCAGGAGCTGATATGTATGTCATGTATGTATAGCAAAATATGTGACAGAATGGGTCAGGATGCCATTTATATTCTGAATGACTGAAGATCTGTTTGAATTGCCAGCACATTATTTTGAGAACGTATTGAGAACAGCCCTGAGGAGAAGGACCTCAGGATACTGATTGATGAGAAGCTCAACATGAGCTGGAAGTGTGTGCTTGCATCCCAGAAAGCCAACCATGTCCCAGGCTGCATTGTAAGAAGTGTAGCACCAATGCACTATCACATTCTAAGTAAATTTAATCTTTAGAGTACCTTATAGACCTCTGTAGAGTGTGTTAAGCTGAATTACATAGTGTTGCAGTATGCTGTTGGTTTTCAATTGTAGAAAGGGATCTGTTATACCAGCATTGTGACAAAGTACTCTGAAATTCATAATGTCTGGTTATGTAGACGGAAGTATTGCACAGGCTGGGAACTTCATTCCTTGTTTCATTTATTATTAAATATTGCCATTGGTTTCCGCGTAATACTGCAGGGCAAGCTGATGCCTGCAGTATTAATAAGGTATGTGCATAATAATTGTTTCTTAAGGTAAGACTTTTGAAGTTTTTTGTCAACTTAAGAGACTTTTACATAATATAATGTAATAAATTTCCTAGCTGGGATGCGTAGCCTGGCTTAAGCATGAAATTGGATAAGGATATACATTTTTCATACATTTAAAGTAGTGTTATATGTGACCAGGATTTATAGGAAATAAATAAATAAATAAATAAGAGCAGGAAATCTATATTCACGTGAGTTTGTTGTTTCAGGCAAGGCCAACTCAAGCAATACATTTGTTTTCAGTGACTGTAAGTCATCATGAAGTTACCACTAACCTCTCTGCTTTCTGTAAGTAAGGCCTGCTTTCCAAGAAGTTATGTTACCTATGGTTGGTCATCTAAAGGAAGAGGAGTCTTGTTTCGGCTTTTGCACTGTATTTAACTATAATTTAATATAATTTTACAAGTCTCACTTACATTCACAGATCCTGACCACCTGGTGTTCAAGTAGCTTTGGACGTTAGAAGGATCTGTTAAGAATTTATACCGTGCTCTTTTGCCCAAGACAAGAAACAGATTTTTGTCACAATAGAGCAATTATATCAGAAGAGAGGAGTAAGCCCTCCTGGCATGTTAACCTTACACAATGGTCTTAGCTGTACTCATGCAGCTCAGGTAATGGACAGCAATGTCCTGGGCACACTAGCATAACAAGACCCAAGTCCCCTCACCCCAAAACCCACCAGCACAGTTAACTCCATGAGACATGAATCATGTTGGTAGATGTGCCTGTAGCCTCTGGGCCCAAGGTACATGCAGTGCAGTACTTCAGCTTTGTACTGGGGAAACAAGCCTGTGGGGAGTGAAAATCTGCGACAATACAGCAGGTCTAAGAAGGGGTGGTGATTCAAGCCACTTACACATTCATGGTATGTTACATCTTCAGATAAAAGAATTGAGAGAAACACTGATGTAGTTTTAAAAGGTGATTTTGTGGATTGGTTTACTGCTCCCTTGTCACACAAGCTCCCTCCTGTTGTTTCCTGGTGCCTACGTTTCCCTTCACCTTGTTATCAGTCCCAGCATCTGGGCTGCCTCCCATTCTTATTCACAGCACTTTTACACAAAAGCCAGAAGTGTAGGGGCTGTCTCTGCCAGACCCCTGCCTCTGCGAGTCCAGCGGGGCTCACTCACTGTTTCAGATAAATAAGCACAGATGACAACCTAGGCGGTGATTCTGGGCAGGTGATGTCCAAAGCTGTGGCCCCAGTAATACCAGTCTGCAGAACTATCACCAACGTCTTTTGGTCAACTACAGCATCTAATTTGGAATACCAGTCCCTCTGATAGCTGTTTTCAGGTAATGATCTGAGACAGAAAGGAGTAGAAAGGGAGAGAAAGAAATTTTCACCAAATCTGATGTGTCTTTAGTACATGCAGCAGCTGTGTGGTTCATGCAGCATGGTGCTGCACGTACCACAGCAGGAGCTGGCTCGCATTTTGTACTCAGGCCAGAACTGTTCTTGATATTACCTTGGCTGATGTTAATGAGAGTAACTGTGGGTTTCATCAGGTCAATCTCTCTTTTCCCAATCAGCTTGTGTGTCAGACTCACCACCACCATTGCAAAATCTCCCTGCTGGAGAAAATCAACTATCTTCTTACAGTAAATGACACCAACATCCTGCTGTTCCTGCTCTTTCCTGATGGGAAAACAAAGGATCACACTGCAACACCTACAACATTAAGGACCTGATTATCCCATTCATGAAACAAGCTGGTGGCAGATTAAAGTGTGTTTAGTGTCAGCTGGCTGTTTAGTCCCTTCTTCTGCAAGGTAGCAAGTCCTACTGCAGGGAATGGATTGCATGCTTGCCTCTCAGCCACTGTGGTGCAGGGTCCATTGGCTTATTTTAGTGTCTGTAAGTAGACTGAAGCTAGGCACTGCAAAGGATGTCAGCACATGCTCTGTTCTCCAGGATCCTCAGTGGGAAAGGCGCACCTCACAGGATACAGTAATCACTCAAAACAGAGTTGTCAGGTTCACGAGAATTCATCCACGTGACCTCTGAGTGTGCTGGTGGTCCTCATCCTGTTGCCATCATCCAGCAAGCCTGTCATTAGTTGATGAGTGGAATCAGCAAGAAAATTATTTGGCAATTTATGATGGGTCCTGGCTGCTCCAGGACTTTCATGAAATAAAGCATTCAACACAAAATGTCACCACAGCAGACAGCAGAGACTTTTAATTTGAACTTTTCACAGAAAAAAAGAAAAAAAAAAAAAAGAAAAAAAAAGGTGCTTGCCATTTCTGCTGTTCTTTGTAAACTTAGCTGCCTGGACTTTGGGAACTAAGGAAGCAATGATAGGAGACTGCATGTGCAGTATTTTGCTCCTGATTGCAAGAGAATGACTTTGAATTATCTCATCCCTAATCTAGAAATAAAGAAAGAAGTAACATGAAGGAAATAACTTCAGCGTTGCTTAGGACCACATGTCTCCTAACACATCCTTTATGTTGTTTTCATTCAGTGTTGTTGTTTCAGTTTTGTTGTTTTCTTTCAGGTCAACAAACAGTGATTAATCGAGAAAAGAACAGACTGGAATTACAGCCAGTTTTGTAGCACACAGAATGCATCTTGCTTCAGCACACTACCTGGAAATGTAAATGTACTTTAAAATAGGTAAGTTTCTTCTGTTGCGCTGTGCCTGATCATTCATCATTACACTCTTAAGGTGAATATCAAGGAGCAAAATATATTAAATAGAGGGAGATAATGAAGACTAGCAGAAAAAAAATAAAAAAGAATTTGTGCTTTATTTTCTCTTTGTGGTTTCTAAAGTCTGAAAGATCACTTTATAAATTTTGAAGAAATTTTGGAGGGAGTTTTGTAGTACTTTTTTTTTCCAATGTGGTCTTGCGCAGTTGTTTTTATAATTTCTGAAGTAACAGAAATTCCAAATAAGGCTATAAATTTCTGGCCTCATCCAGCCTTGCAGTTTGGTTAGAGCTAGCTAGAGCAGCAACTCTTCAGCTGCAGTCTATGTATGGAGAAAATCGTTAAAGACAGTGGTACTGGTACTGCAGCTTCTCCCTTCAATCAGGGAGGAGTAAAGTTGTTTCAGGGTAGGCCATGGTCTATAGCAGTAAATATTTGCTCTTCTTCTTGACTGCGCCCAGCCTGATTGCAGATGTCTTAAGTTGTACGTGGGAAGCTTTTTCACCTTTACGTCAGAGCCCCTTTCCAAATCTCTAGCAAAGCTCAGATTCCCAGACATGCAATTTAAAAGGGGCAAGTAATAGTGAAATCCAGTTAAATATTTGGCAAAGTTCTTACTGACTTGAAGAGAAACAAGGTTTTCTAAAGATCAGCAATCATTTAATCAGTCTTCATATTTTCCTAAGTATTCCCTTCCTAATTCTTCAATCACTCAGATTTTCAGCAAGATCAATCCTGAAATTTGACATATGGGAAAAAATAAACAAATGGCAGTTATATGTCACTACAGTAAAACATAAGAATAAAAAAGGTATAAGCTTGATTTTCCTTTTTCTGCTCACTTATCCAGGAAACCATGGAAATTCTAACATTAAAGCTAAATTAAATTCTCAAGTGTCGTTTAATCACCAAACAATGCAGTTACAAGACTGTTTTGATGCAACCATTCTTTTTTTCTTTCCTTTAAATCTTGGCCCTATTCTTTCATTCCTTGCTGTCCTGACATAGTTCCTTGAAATGGAAATACTGTCTATCTAAAAGGCAGTTTCTGCTGTAATTAGAGTCTTTACCTCTGCATCCTGTTGTGGTGCAAAAAATCTTCATTTCAAATGCTTTGGATCTCTGTGCAATCTTACACCCAGTGCTGCCCATGCCAATGATCCCCACGGCAGTTCCAGTAACTTCAGCTCCTAGAAAATAAGCTTCACAGTACTCCATACCTGAAGAAACTTCAATATGGTACACAAAAACCATTCCAATATGAAAAATGAATGGGCTCCAACACAGAGGAACAAGAAAAAAGAGTTTGTGCTTGAGTTGCTACTACAACACACATGGTTAACAGTCACAAACACAGTTTTAAATAGCAATGCTTTTTGTAATCTCCTAGGTTATAACCTAATAAATCATCTTTCCCTTCCACATGTGTGATGTTCCCCACTTATTCTTATTGTGCAACAAAATGCCTTTTGATGTAATCTCCCCTAAAAATCCTTTTAGTGCTTTAGATTCAGAAGAATATTGACCTGTTCTGCACCGGTACTCAAAATAATTATTGCCAATAACACTGCAGAGGTTGGAAATGTTATGAGGAGAATAACATCAGATGTTGGTCATGCTATTTAGAATAAGAAAAGGTTGCCTGTTCATCTCTGCCACTTCTCTTTCAGAGGGAAATGTGACTTCTTTAAAAATCACTTCTCAGTAATCTCCATAGATTATCTGTTAAACCAGCAAAATTGTGGATGGTTACACAAACAGAAAATAAACTTATATGCACAAAGAAACAGAGCTTATTAGCCTGCTACTAAGGTGAAAGGCTTCTGATGTTTCAGTCTTCCAACACTGTCAGCTCTTCCAAAACGTAAGTAAAATATTATTAAAATAAAATATATATTTATACGTATATGCTGCAGGATAAAAACTCAGTCATGCCAGAGGAGAACGAGTAGAAATGCTGCCAGGGGTAGTTTTTGGAGATGGAAACAAGTCATTAATCTCCCCTTTAATCTGTCTCCTTCTTCTGAGGTAGAAAAAGATTTGGGGGGAGACAAGTATCTCTCCTTTGAGTTTCTATGAATCCTGTGGTAGAGGAGGCAAATCAAAGGCAAGTAAATTTAATAGGATAAATCTGAAGGACCCACTCATGAAGCAGAAGACACTCTAACCAAGCCAAGGATAGGTCTATCTGGAAAAGAGCAATTCAAAAAAAATATAATAATAATAATAAAATAATAATAATAATAAACAAAACTGGAAAGGATGCTACTAGCAGAAGCTGCAGCAGCCTGCCTTGTTAGTCCCCGATGTCCCTTACTCAATTGCAGCTTCTAAGATCAAGCCCTGTCCACAAATGACAAAGCCATATTTGAATATACTGTGGTAAGATTCTGCTCAAATATTTTCAGCCCAGGCTGGTGACCTATGAAAAATGAACTTCTTTGATTTTATTTTACCTGGTTGAAATATGTGTTTGTGTATAAAGTAACAATTTTGATAAATTTATGATATATAAAAAAACGAAGTGCTGGAGTTGCCATCCTTGGAGGTATTTAAGAGTAATGTGCACATGACACCTAGGTACATGGTTCAGTGGTGGACTTGGTAGTGTGAGGTGATGGTTGGACTTGATCTCATGGGTGTTTTCCAACATAAATGATTCTATGATATCAAAATACAAATTATTTTGTTTGCTAACCCAACATACTTAATTTTTACATTTTATTGCACTATGGATATCTCCAGATAAACAACTTCACTGAAGTCAAATTAATGGTATGTAAATCTTGTATGATTTCTAGAAGCTACAGGAGAACTGAAATGTTACCTTCCACTAGTCTTGTAGCAGATGTCAGCAACAAAGCCATCCCCACATCTGCTGTGCTGCTAAATACAACACCTGGAGCATTAGCCATTTTCACATCAAAACTACCTATAGGTTTCAGATCCAGGTGATCCATTCCTACTCCCAAATCTGCAATCACTTTCAAGTTTGGCAGGCTCTGGTGGAGGTCTTAGTCAATGACTGGTTTGTGCCACCACAATCAAATTGCTTGGACCTTTTTACTCACATGCTTTCTGTTTTCAAGAAATTTCTTCATGGTGACAAGGTAGAAATGCTTTTTCAGAAACTCCATGTGGCCATGCAAGTATCCCAGGTATTCCACCAATTTCATTTACCGAAAGTCCAGAGAGCTCTCCTCCTTCCATAATCTGCGCAAAGAAGAAAGACATAGTATCAGATGAATTACACATAATTATTTCCAGACATTTTAAAGAATCATCATTTTCTTGTCCTGTTTCATGACAACTATGACAAGAGATCATATAAACCACATATTTGAATAGGGAGGTAAACGAGCCAAGAAAATAAAGCACCTCCTTTAACTATACTATCAATTACATGCAACTGAGACAGGGAATAAGATAAAGGATGTTGATTCCATAGGTCTTAGCTAGCACAATTGTATGTTGTATAATTGTATGCAAAACACTGCATGCATAGATAATGGAACCAGAAAGAACTGGCTTGACTGCTGAAGTCTGTCAAAGAAAGGAAGGGTCGGGAGTTGAGCAGCAAGGAAGACCTCTGGCCTTCATCAAAAGACCACCAGAGTACACCGGACCACCCAAGGACTCCAGTACGCATGTGAATAGGAGCAGGAACCTATGTTAATGATTCTTCGGAGACCTGAAGAATATGCAAGAGCCTTACAGGAAATGAGATGAATATGTATTTGTCCCACTAATAGAAGCACACTGCCAGTAACCCTCGGTGTGTCTGTGTTAGGTGGAGCGATGCCCCAAACACCCAGTGACCTAATGAATACCTGCTTCATAACTTTAGTTATTGAGTTTTCACTGTGGCACAACAAACAAGCAAACAGAACAAAACAAAAAATAAAAAACAACTCCCCGGTATTCACGTATTGAGGTCTGAACAAGTTCTGTCCCTTAGGGGCTGTAGTTTCAAAAATCACTGTCACTAGGGTCATAACATGCAATTATTTCTGATTAATTACTGAGTTTCAGACCATAGGTAGTCTGGTGTATAAATCTCCTTTCCTACCCTGAGATCACAAATTACTCTGTCTAAATATCTTACGTTGAACCATATCTAAGATCCCTGAAAATAAATTCATTTCCTGAAAATAAATTGCATGGGTTTGATGTGAACTTTGTGCTACAGGTTAATTTTTAAATGCTTTATTGCAGAGATTTTTGCAGCCTCCTGTCCTGAAGAGACACCACTGTCTTCTTAACTGCAGTGCCTTCTCTTGAGGCTATCAGAAATTAACAATATAATAGTTGCTTATGCAAGCATTTTCAAACAAGGACTTAAGCACTTGAATTAAAAAGTGTGTGTGGTTTTGTTTTTTTTTTCTCCCCCTCAGGAATGAGTTCAAGGCAGTCTGGGGATAGACAGCTGTTTTTTTAAAAAATAGACCTTTTACAGTCACCATTGATTTTCAATAGCAATTCAGTAAAGAGCTGGTGGTGGGGAGAGGGCAGGGCACTGCTCAAGGACTGAAAATCTTGGAATCCCCTATAGCGATGCTGTGTTAGCAGTATTTCACTATTTGCATGTGAATGTCTTGCTCTTAGCCTGTCTAAATGTTACTGTGCTAAATCTTCATTTTACCATCAAATCAAGAAGCCTGACCATATTCCAGAAAAACTGAGTCTTCATGATTGTATGGAGGTTACAAATATTTTACTGAATTTTCTAATTTTATTGCTTGCTGATAGGAAAGAGAATGCAAGAAAACAGCCTTTGGCTGGAAGTTAGCCCTAATCATAAATTTGGCTTTAGGCTGTGCCCTCATCCACTTGATTTCACTGCTTGAACTACCATTGTTTCATGCTCAATAAAGGAAAACAAACAAACAAACAAACAAAAAAACCACATAATTTCTGTCTGCATAGAGGAACTAAATTTCTTGGGATTCACTCTGGTTTTCAAGGGATCCTGTCACGTAAATCAAAGATATTTTTTCAATGGTTGGCTTCACTTTGATTTAACATGTAGGTGAGGCAGAGTTCTTCTTATAGTAGAAAACCTTAGGACTAAAATCATTTCAAAGGAGTTTGCTTTGTTGAGTGTTTTGACATCCATATAGAATATTTAAATATTGGCTAAAAAGAGTTTCAGGGTATGGTAATATTTTTATGGGGCATTGATGCTCAATTCACCTTAAATATATTGTAGAGTTTCCCACTAACTGCTCAATGCACTTGCTTATCATTATTGTACTTGCAAGTACTAGGAACAGCACATGGATATTCACTGAAATAATGAAGATATCAAAGCACATAACTGCTCAGTCTAAAACCTTCAAACAACAGCCTTTTATCAATTTTTTTATTTTTCAGAAATGACAATGGAGGGTAAGTTGAATGAGATGACAGCTTTGCAGTATCATGACATCAGCTGTGCAGAATTGGTTACTTTTTCAAAACTTAAAAGTGGTACTGTAGGAAATAGTGCCTTCTTATAGACAAGAGATTTAGTAGTGTCATCTGGCCCACATCATTTGGGAAACACTTCACTTGGAATGGGTTGACCATTGAGAACAGCCAGCATATTTGCTATTGCTTCTTCTGCCATCATCTGGATGGCTTGGACTGTTGCAGTTCCAATGTGAGGGGTTATAATGATGTTATTTAATTTTAACAAAGGATGATCTCTGCAAGAAACAGAACAAACAATGCATTACACATGGAATTTACTCTGTTGCTATTACATGCCAGTTATTAAGAACCTAGCCTCAGGAAACAGCAATGGCATGTTGGGGTAAATGTGCCACATACACAAGACTGGCAGAAAGCTGTGGGAAGCTCCCTTCCCATTTGTTCTTCCTTCGTATTGGTGTTGTTGTCTAGCTTGTCAGTCAGGTTGGCAAAGAACTTCTAGATTTGGGAAGGAGGCATAGGTTGTCATTTACTTGTGATTGTGCAAGATAAACTGAGGTTCTGCTCTTAAACAGTGAGAGAGTCCTCGTAGATGTCAAAATTATGAGCACACTTTTGCTCACAGTTTCAGATTAACAGAATGGAAAACAGGTTTCTCTACCTTGGCAGAGGCTCAGGGTACGTCACATCCAGAGCAGCAGCCCTAATAACGTTATTCTGGAGAGCTTCTACCAATGCGTCTTGATCAATAAGTGCACCTGTATTGAAATAATATCTTTCTATCATGACAAGTTAATGAACACATTTTTACCTGGCAGTGGGAAAAGGTCTCAAGGCTCTGGTGAAAAAAATTAAAGGATCTCAATTTTTTTAGAAACTAGAATGTCTGTCTAGTAACCAAAGGAAACAAAATGAGATTTTATTTATTAACCTTTAATTTGAGGTGTATTATGGTCTAATGCATATGTTTTTTCCTGGGTGTGAGAGATTTTAGTCTTTTCCTCATTTTGATTCCTCCTTCCTGTATTTTTTCTACAGTAATGCTTCCTGTGTTATTATATGTAGAAAATAACTTAATTCCATTGAGCTTTTTGCTCTTTTATCTTTGTTTTCTTTACTGTTTCATAGTCTCTCCAGGTCTGCTCTTGCATATACTTGTTCAGTACCAACAGATCTGTAATCCCATGTCAGGTTTCTGTTCTATGTAGCTGCTCCAGTAGGAGCTTATGCTTTTCTTTGTACCCCATTCTTCATTCAACTTTTCATGAAGAATAACGTTATTTCCACTATGAAAAAAGATGTCTTCACGTTAAGGCTACAGAGATGCAGAAAATCTGCCGGACATTTCCATATTCCATAGGACCTTTGAACATGTGGTATCTGAATTACTCTAAGTCATTAATTTGTAGATTGCCAGCTATTTTGTGACTCAAACAACACATGGATATCACAGACTGAGGAGTCATACAACTATGGAGCCATAACCAGTTCTGGTAGATATTCCTACCTCGGCCAATGTTTATAAGAGTGGCTGTGGGTTTCATCAGCCCCAGCTCTTTTTTCCCAATCATTTTGTGAGTCTCAGGAGTCAGGTTCACAACCAGCATAACAAAGTCAGATTGCTGCAGCAAGTCTTCCATCTTCTCACAGTAGTGGGCACCAACTGCCTGTTCCTCCTCCTTTCTTCTAAAGGAAAAATGCATACCCAATTTGACATAAATATTTTGAATCAGCTTTAACAATCAATCAGTCCTAACAAAGAACTTGAGCAGCCTAAACATGAAGAGGTCTGAGGACAGGATAAAGGAAAAGACATTGATAGGAACAGATGGCAGAAGGAAGGGAAGGATGTGGTCTAGAAAGACCAACAGGACTGAGGAGTGGTAGGACACTGGTGGAGTTACATAAATGTGAAATCAAAGCACATAGGTGATATTAAGTATAGGAAGCTGGATATGCAGAAGGCCCATGTTTCTTTCTCTCCTGCCTCTGTTTCTATAGTCGCTGTAGACTCTCTCCTTGCTTGACATGTCAGTTAGGTTTTGCGGTGGAAAAGGAATGAAGGGGAAGAAAAGAAAGGAAACTATAAAATGATGTGAAGTTAAGATCCTTGGCATTGTGTGGTGACTGAACTATCTGGGCTGAGGAAAGGGGCGACAGCCTGGGGGACTGTCTGGGCCAGGGATGTTGCCAGAAGCCTGAGAGAAAATTTTGGCAGGACAGAGTCTGGTTTGCTTGAGCTACATCTTTAAAATAGTTAGCACAACCCTTGCTCCAAAAGTACCAACAGCTATCTAGAGAGGAGTGAGCACAAAGGTGAGGAGGAGCTGCTTCCCAGCAGGAGCAGCAGGGAACCAAAGTGAGGATGTGGAGGCATGGTGATATTTCCTCATGTGGCTTACAACTGTCACAAATGACTAGGAAGAGCAGGGACACAGACGAGAGCTTCCATCACTGCCCCCAGACTAATTACACACAGTAAATAAACATTTTTACCTCTGCTTCCTGTTGTGGTACAGGATCTTCATTTCAAAGGCTCTGGCTCTCTGAGCCACTTTATAACCAATTCTGCCCATCCCGATGATCCCAAGAGTCGCCCTGGTAACTTCAACTCCCAGCCAGTCAACAGCAAAATACTTTGTGTGTGGAGAAATTGCTATCTGGGAGCCTGAATGTAAAAACATGCCGAATGGGTACACACCAATAATAAATTCAGGTTGGGAATCAGAGGAAAAGAAAAAATTCTCACTGTCACAGCATGGTTCAGAAGCACTGTTTAAAAAAATATCCTACCTAATTTAAAGATGAATTTTGACTAGTTTAGAGACAGGCCTGGATGGTGCCATTCTCTGCAACAGCCAAGACTGGATCCAGTGACACAGAAGGGCTTCCCGAAGGTGGTATCCTCTTGGGAGGAATTACCTCTTCAGGGAATTAACCTTTAGTGACTGGAATATTTTTTTTCTGAAGTTCAAAAATAGCTTCTGTGACATTTACCACCCCACAAGCATTGACTTCACATTTTTTTTAGCAGGGCCAAATCTCACCATCTATCTCCTGGATCATAAACCTAAAAACAGCCCTACTGCTTGAGTGGGGTTGAAAGTACACTGCAGATTCCAGCTCTGCCAGGGATCTCTGTGAGTTTTTGTACATCAGACTCGAGGTTCAGCAAGATGCAACAGGGGTAAAACATCAAGGGAAAAGAGGAGCTATTTCATACTCAGGTATGCAACAGTGATAACAGAAATTCCGAGTCCCTCCAGACAGATGCAATCTCTTGTCTCCGTTGTCTCTCTTTCTTGTCTCTACTGACACCTTCCCTCCCCAAAGGGCATTACACAGCAAGGGCATGGGGAGAAAGGATCTACATTTAAGCATGTAAATTAAGGTTGGTGGTACAGTTTGGAATAACATTATCAAAAGGGTTATCAGCTGTTTCACTAATAATGCTGGTGCTACTCTCAAAATAAAGCCCATTGGTTTAGACAAACTCTTCACAGAAGAAGGAAAAAATGAAGAGCTATATTCATTCCTGCTCTAGAGATGTGGACATGGCCAGCTCTAGATGCTTTGTACCTTCCTCTACCTCCTAACACTTGCGCCAAAGGGAAAGAGAAAACTGGTGACATTTGTTTTGGATGCTTTTTGTATTCAGTTTTTACAGCTATAAGCAACACCCACAGTGAACACCCTATGTTGAATTAAGCCCTAGACATTATTCCAAACAGGGTGTCATCCACACCTTTGAAGTATGTAATTGAAACAATGGTCTTACTCTTGTCACTATTGCCTTAAAGTGAAGTGGGACATGAGAAAAGAAGAGGCCTCTGAAAACAGTGCTCAGAAGGTTTTTTTTCTTGTAAAAGCATCACCAATATCGATTCTGACCGACCATCTGTAACACAGGAATGTGAGAAATGCCAAAGAAATACATAAGATCCAGGAAGATTTAAAATATTACCTTCAACTAGTCTTCTGGCAGAGGCCAGCATCAAGGCCATTCCTATGTCTGCTGTAGAATCAGCAACGGCATGCGGGGTATTGGTGACTTTCACACCAAAGTTAGAAATCATTTTCAAGTTTAAATGATCCACTCCAACCCCAGAATTTCCAATTACCTTTAAATTAGGCAAACTTTCTAGAAGTTCCTCGTCAACAGTTGGCCTGAACTCAGACACAAAAATGGATTGGATTTTTTTGCTCATTTCTTTTTTGTTTTCAAGAAATTCCTTCATGGTGATAACACAGAAATGTTTTTTCAGAAGTGCTACAATATTTTCTTGCACACCGTAAGTTCCTCCAATATCCATAATCAAAAGACCCGGCAGCTCCTGTTCTGACATGGCCTACAACAGAGGAATAGGAGAGATACGCTACTGTTTAGTAGAACATCATTAAAACAGAGATGCTGTATCGATTATTTAAATTCACATCTGTAAAACAGGAAAGTAATGTAACCTAATACTCCTTTTAATATACAGAATAAATCCAGTATCACTTGATACTAGCGTGCTCTTTTATTAGAAATGTTCCAGTATCTTCATTAAGTGCTGTATTACGCTGTAACACCAAGGAATATCCACCCCCTTGGATTTAAGTCCAGTTTGATTCCTACAAGGTGCTCCTAAATAGATTCATTTTAGTCCTGAATTCATACTGATTTCATACAAATCTGGTAGCTTGTCAACCTTATTCACAAATTTATTATATAAACAGTGTTATAAAACTTCTGCTAGAAAGTTGCTGAAAGTTTCCTGTCTATTGATTACAGCTGGTGAAGCTGTAGGTAGTATAGGGAGGCAGTGGGAGTCAGACACGTCTGACAAACATCTGTTTTGAATGGTTCAGGTCTAAAAAATTTGCACAATGAAGGATCATTCTTGGACAACTGCTACACTGCTTGCCTTCAGTGTTTTAAATATCTTCACCCGAACTTACCTCCTGTAAAATTTAGCATTAAAAGTCAATCTTTTGCACACCCGTGTCTACATGCTGAACCACTGGGGAAGAGCATTAAAGGTGACAGTGTACGTCCTACTGATAACACAGTCCTTCATACTAGACTTTTTCCCTTGCCCAGGAATTTTTGAGACCAGTCTTGCCAGCAACAGACCATGCAAATGTATTGTATCCTGCAATAAGACAGAGGCTCCACAAATAGCTCCACACCTAATTAGAAGAGTGAAACTGCAGCCCTTATTGACAAAAATGGTAGCTGAAGATTTGCTACACCTCTTAACAATATTCATGTCTGATTTCCTACGATTCTGTTTGTTGTGCTCCATCCATTTTAGGTCTCTGTCCCATACACCACATCCTAGATTTGCATCAGGAAACCTGACATCATGCTAAGTGAAACCAGACCTATTATCCACCACAGTATTCTGATTGATTCTGGTCATCCTGTGCTAGGCAGGAATTTCCTGGTGCTCCAGCAAACCATCAGAGTAACCAGAATCCAATCCTGTGACAAAAAACATCTTGGAAGTTTCTGTCAAGCTGTGTTTTCCCTTGTCCTGAGCAAACCCAGACTTATCCCAAATATATCTATTAAATGCTTACAATCTCAGTAACAGTCATCAAGCTTCATCCTAGCCCTGACTGGCTGCATCAGTTCCAGTCTGCTACTACACACGGGCTAGAGTTGGCCTCTGTGTTAGGACAGCTCTACAGCTCACCATAAATAGTTTCTCTGAGAACAATAACTGGTTCTGAACAACAGCAAACAAAGCAGTGTGATGAACAGTACAACCATACAGCAAAGAAATAGTGAGTTCTTAAATATATTTATTTATTGCCAATTTAAGTCTTTTGAAATCTGCCAGCCCTACATGGTTGTGAAAATTGTCCAAATTTCCCCAGTTGTAGTCTGTATATTTATTAGAGTATCACACAACATGGCCTTAGAAGGATAAATTAGATTA
Organism: Nettapus auritus; assembly: GCA_011076525.1. Taxonomy (NCBI): domain Eukaryota; kingdom Metazoa; phylum Chordata; class Aves; order Anseriformes; family Anatidae; genus Nettapus; species Nettapus auritus. Next base: position 47,291,173 of record CM021766.1, read on the forward strand.
ATTCTCCAGAAATGACCCTTAAAATAAGAGACAAGATTTAATGTCATATTGTGACAGTGTTATCCAGCTTCATGATGCTACTGCAGCAACTTAATCAGACTGGATGGCAACTAAATTTTCTGCAGTTACATCATGGAAAACTGTTTAGGTACTGAACATAATCACTTGGCTGGCAGATGCCAGTAGGGGAGGATTGTATTACTCCATTTGCTTTCATCACCATTTCCTCCTCTGGTACAATACACTACTCACGATGGTCATAGTCAAACCCACATTTACTTTAGAAGCATTTTCTAAACTTTGGAAAAGTTTAGACTCATGGGGAAGCCACAGTACAGCACATCAAGAGCTGATTTAGCTTTAAACAAACCATCTTGTCCACACAAAACAGGCTAAGTCACATATAATTACTCTGCTCATTACTGTGGATATGCTGAGTAAGCCACAGTTTCAGCCACAGTTGATGTGCAAAGGAGCAGACTGCAGCCTTGGTTCAAGAACTGGGCTTCTGCAAGTACCAAGTACAATATTAAAAAATATATATTCATAGCAGTACTGAGAATACATTTAAAGGAATCTTGCAGAGGGAAAGGGGCTCTCCAGATACCAACCTTGGTGTGAGGAGCACTTAGCGTTCTTCCTCCAGCACTACCTGCACCTGTCTTGGACCTCTGTCTGTATGCCACACTTCTGTGAGACCGATGTCCATGTGAAGCAGTAACTGGATGAATACCTTTATAAGCCAAATTTGGCTGGCCAGACATCAAGTGAATAGATTTTAACAGATTGAATGTTTTGTTCCTGAGCATAATTATTCAGATATTGGATGTCTTGTCCAGTGTGCTTAATGTAACACCTGTTAAGCATATGACAAGTTTGGTTTTGGACTAGTATCATCTGAAGTATTGCTGACTTTTTTTTTTTTTTTTTTTTAAGCTGCCTCTCCACTCATTTTCTATTTACATAAAATAATCTGCTTTCATGTATCTATACATCCATAACCACATATAACATATTATTATAATGTACGTGCACTGATATCAAGTTCAGGTCCTTGCACTGCAGAAAAACAAACAAAAAAACCTCTGGATATGTGGCTGATTGAGACAAATAGGCAAATAAACAGAACTACTTGTAGTTATTAACTTCAGTGTCACTGTTTTCTTAAGTTATCCTCATTCCTTTTTTGGAGCTTGACTTGCTGCTTATTTTCAGATTCATTGACTGGCACTGCTGTATGACTTTGGATTCAGCCAAATTGTAGCAAAATAAACCTCCACATTTTTTCCTATCTCTGCTTTAAATTGAAATTAATAGTGTTCTTTACCCAGAATATATTCCTCCCACTTATCTACAGGAGAAAACTAATTACCTTGATAACAACCGAAGAATTAATCTGGACCAGTTCCTTTCTGACGATGTTTTCTTTACAGACAAATCTCTCGGCTCCCAGAGGAAGCAAAAGCGAGCAATTTCCTGGTACTTGCAACACACAGCCTCTAGTCCCCCCTGCGACCTCCGTGCCAGGGCCAATAGCTGCTTGCAGTTCCATTCTGCCAGCAGGGGCACGTCCTCCCACGGAAATTTCAGTCCCTGGCTGCTGCATGCGCTTGCTTAACTCTTGCTCTGCCTGGTTTTGCCTGTAGGATATATATATATCTGGTAAAGTCTCTGAACACTTCCACAGAAAACCACGGCATGCAGCGGAAAAGTGACACAGCCTGGCAGATGCTTGCTTCTCCACTGGATTACTGCTTGCTTCTCTGGGGCCATATGAAACAAGAATGCCTTTATCTGAAATGAACCTAACTTCTCCTCTTGGTTTTGAAACTAAATTTTCTAGAAAGGACATCTCACGTGATACTGTCAAACAAGCACTTTGATACATTCTTTTTTTGGAGACTTTTGTAATTCTGTGGAAAATAATTTGGTACAAAATCCACCTACCCTTCTAGGACTATTCTCCAAAGCACTAATTCAGGTTTGTATGGATGGTGTTCAAAATATGCATTCATTTCTCCTTGCCTTGTGCAAGCTAACCTTTTGAAAGAGTGCATATATATATATATTACTTTCAAGAAGGAAAAAGATAGGCCTGAGATGCCTTATCTCAAAGATCAACTCAGTCCTTTTGAAACCTAATGTTGGCAATGCAATTGTCCTGTTTTCACTACTGGTAACTTCAACAGAAATATTCACCCAGTATGTTCAGGTACCAACCTTTTGTTTGTGGGAGGCTGTGGTGGTTTAACTCAGCTGAGCAGCCAAACTCCACCACAACTGCTCTCTCACTCTCGCTCCTCAAAGGGAAAGGGGGAGAAAATATGATGAAAAGGGCTTGAGGGTTGAGATGAGGACAGGGAGATCACTCAACAATTATTGTCACAGGCAAAACAGACTCAGCATAGGGAGATTAATATAATTTATTACCTATTACTAAAAAGCTAGAGCAGAGAGAAACAAACAGCAACAACAAAACTAGAAACACCTTCCACCCATCCACTTTTTTCAACGTCCTCCCACCGAGTGGCCCAGGGAAATGTGGAATGGCAGCTGCGGTCAGTCTGTGACATTTTGTCACCAATGCTCCTTTATCAGTATGTATCAGTATGGATCAGTACCGGCTGGGGGATGACCTGCCGGAGAGGAGCTCTGTGGAGAAGGACCTGGGGGTCCTGGTGGACAATGGGTTGGCCATGAGCCAGCAGTGTGCCCTGGTGGCCAAGAAGGCGTGCATTAAAAGGAGCGTGGCCAGCAGGTCAAGGGAGGTGATCACTGGAACAGGCTCCCCAGGGAAGTTGTCACTGCACCAAGCCTGTTGGAGTTTAAGAAGCGTTTGGACTGTGCACTCAGTCACATGGTCTAAAATTTTGGGTAGACCTGTGTGGTGCCAGGAGTTGGACTCGATGATCCTTTTTGCTCCTTTCCAACTTGGGATATTGTATGATTCTATGATCCTCCCCCTCTACTCTGCCCTGGTCAGGCCTCACCTGGAGTACTGTGTCCAGTTCTGGGCTCCCCGGTACTAAAAAGACAGGGATCTCCTGGAAAGAGTCCAGCGGAGGGCCACAAAGATTATATGGGGCCTGGAGCATCTTCCCTATGAGGAAAGACTGAGAGACATGGGTCTGTTCAGCCTGGAGAAGGCTGAAAGGGGATCTTATTAATGTTTACAAATACCCTAAGTGTGGGAGGCAGAGGGATTTGGCCAAACTCTTTTCAGTGGTTTGTGGGGACAGAACAAGAGGCAATGGCCACAAGATGGATCACAGGAAGTTCCGCACCAACACGCAAAAGAAATTCTTCACAGCAAGGGTGACGGAGCACAGGAACAGGCTGCCCAGGGAGGTTGTGGAGTCTCCTTCTCTGGAGATATTCAAGGCCCATCTGGATGCTTACCTGGCCCTTGGAACATGGGACAGCTTCTGGATTCTTCTCACAGAGGGCAACCCTTGCAGACCCCCACTAGCAAAACCTTGCCACGTAAACTCAATACAAAGGAGATGGGGCATAATGTACTTAGAAGACTACTACTAGGAGCAGGGCACTGCAGCTTCCAATAACAGGATTAGCTTGTGGTATAAGATAAAATGGAAATAAACACAGAAGATGTATATGCTGTTGTGATCCACAGGGTTAAAATATATCTGTATTTTCACCCAGCATTCAAGCCACAATTATCACTAGCTCAATCATTGTTTATTGTCACAGGTTAATGTACAGAGAAAATAATCCATAACCAGAAAATACATGCTGCTCTCTGTGCTGCCGTATCTCCTTGGCCAAATCCAATTGAGGAATAGGAATTTTTTAATATCCATAAAGTGCAAGTAACAGAGATTAGGAGAAGGCTGAGGAGACTTCCATTTTACCGGGCTGCGCCAGGCACCCCAGCACGGCTCCCCACCCCTCTTGAGAGGGGGAACGGCTGTGGATGGGGCTGTCAGACAGCACAACCTGCCCAACCGCCTGGACCGAGCGGCTTCCAAGCAGCAGAGCCACCCCCACAGCAGCCACCCACCATTCCGGCCGCCTCTGCAGCCAGCCCGGAAGCACGTTTATCAGCGCCGCGCCGAGCAGCGCTGCCTTTTCCCGTCATTTCCCCTCCGTGCAGGCAGCGCTTGTGCCGCCCGGTCCCGCCGAGAGAAGGAGGCCCACGGGGTGAGGCCGCGGGGGGCCGCGGAGGGGCTGCGGGGGCCGGGCTCGGGGTGGCCGCCGGCGCCCCGCGGGTGTTGTGGAAGCGGCCGGGGGTGGGAGGGAACCGCTGCCGGAGGGTGGGGGGGAGCCCTCGGTCGGGGAGCCCCTCTCAGCCCCCGGCTGGTCTCTGTCGCCCCGCAGGCCGGTCGCTCGCCCGCCAAGATGTCGTACATGCTGCCGCACTTGCACAACGGCTGGCAGGTGGACCAGGCCATCCTGTCGGAAGAGGACCGAGTCGTGGTCATCCGCTTCGGGCACGACTGGGATCCGACGTGTATGAAAATGGATGAAGTGTTGTACAGCATTGCCGAGAAGGTAACCCGGAGCTGTACCGCGATGCTTTCAGCGCTCGGTGTTTTACGTGTGCTTATGCAGAGGCTGAGGTGGATTGTAGTTTGGTTTCTGGAGAGGTATTCCTGCATTAGGAGGTGGCAGTGGAGCTGTTGGGCTCTCTTTCCTGAGTGTCTCCTAAAGCTGTTGACTACCCTGATGTTTATAGTGTGATAAAAAGCGTTGCAAGTTCAGAAGTCACAGTCACTAATTGTTAATAATCCATCACTTAATGAAAGTTATCATTCAAACACAAGCAAGTGCTTGGAAGTAGGTTTGCCATGGCTCTAGGTAACGCAGCACTATCACTTCACAATCAGAGTACATAGTAACTTCGGGCTTCCATTAACTTTAAAAGTTACATTCATATTGACACTTAAAAATGATAAAATCCTGGTAAAGTTCTGTCTGGTGTTGATTAATATATCAGTGATATTGTTTGTGGAAATAGATGGTGCTTTCTTGAGGTGCATGGGCTGAAATCAACTTCAGGAGCAAGATGCTCAGATAGAAACTGAATGCCTGCTGGCAGCTTGTTTCTCACTCTGGAAAGAGATTTTGAAGAAAAATTTGCCTGTGTGTACATACTTTAAAAGGCAAATTAGAGCTGATCGTGTATTTAGTAAAGGCTTTGCATGGTGATATGTGTAGAAAACTGAGAGCTCTTCTCTACCTGAACCACATAGAAAAGAAAGCAAGAAATCTGAATTGGAAGTGGTTACAATTAAACTTGGGTAGAAGAAGTCAGCTATTTTCATGTCAAATTATGCGTACTCCATAACTTACACATAGATCTTGTGGTATTTCTCCTTTCTATTCTAATAGTGTTGTTAAATAAATGTACTTCTGTCTCTAAAATCCCTATGTTAAGTATCCATGTCTGTAGTGAAATGTTAAGACATGATAGAATACAGTAAGGAGTTGTGACATGGTTTCACTTAGTCTTTTTTGTGTTTAATGTGGTGGGAGTTTATGAGAATACTTTTAGTACTTACTTCTGGCAGGATGCTTGGCAGTCTGGCAGACATTTTGGCAGTTAGGGGTGATTGGGGGATGAACGAACAATGTAACTTGTTATTTAAAAATCTCCCTCTGCAGAATTGGCAGATTAAAGGGGGAGATCCTCATCTTGCTTACAAGCCATATTCGGATCTCTGCTGTTTTAAAGAGTGAGTAAATGTTCAATTGTACAGGTGTTTATACAGAGAATAATACAGAATGTTAAGATGCTGTAATTACATGCTACATTTGAAGAAAACGCAGCCATACTTTACTTTTTTTAACGTTTGGGGTAATATTAAGCAGTAATATTATCTATACTTTAAAATATGAAATCAGGTGGGCTGTTCTGTTGGTTTTTACTTTTTTGTTTGTTTCTTTGAATCCTATTGGGGAAGAGAGACCAGAACACCATATGAAAATACAAAGCAGATTATTTTCCCTGAAATGTATTCCACTTACAGTTAATCTTTTACTTTTTTTTTTTTTTTCACTGTTAAACATGAAAAAGAGGCAAGGTTTCAAAGAGTTTCAAAACAAATCATTTAAAGATGTTGGATGTTTTGGTTGAAACCCAGCCAAAACAAAAATCTAAGAACTTCACCAAATTTCCATGGAACACCTTATTTTTTTTTAAGAGAAGGCTCAAAATTGCAAAAGCCCATTCCTTGCAATAATTTGTTTTGGCTGCTAAATTTCTTTATTACCTTTTCTTTAAAATAATACACAAATCCTGCCTTGGTTTGAAACCAAGTCACTTCGCTGAATAGGTTGTATTGGGTGACTGTTGCATTAGGGAGGGTTGTTCAAATATTTTGCATTTATTTAACCATAATCAGAAGTGTGAACAGCTGTGGCTTTTGCTCAAACTGTTAGTTGTACCTATGCCTTTCTGTTAAAGTTAGAGGAAAACTGGGGTGGGGGGAGAAGGAAAGGAGAGGAGTTAAAAATAAAGCTCCAAACATTGTCATTATAGTTACTGGTGTTTATCTTTAAAAGTTGAGCAAAGCGAATCCATTTACTTATGCCTATGTTTTTCAAAATGGTTAGCTCTACGCGTTACATTTAGTAGTATAACGTCTTTCTCTTCTACCATATAATTTTAACACCTAAATTTACAGCAGCATAGTTGGAATGAGAAAATTGTCTAATGACAACGCAGACCTTCAGGTTTCTACTTAACAGTGTTTGCAGCCTCTTTCAGTTCAGTAGTGCAAGTCTGCTAGGCTTCTTCAACTTGAATCAATTGTTTCAAAAGCTATTTGCATTTCCTTTTTTTTTTTTTTTTTTTTTTCCCTGTGATTTCTTTGTCCATAGGACATCTAAACATGAAAAAAATGTCTAGAAACCTTTTAGGAAGATACTAGTTCTTGGCTCAGATTTCTTTAGATATTTGCTGTATGCATTTTGGGCCGTAAGCCAAGAGAAATTTCTTCTTATTTCTTCAAGGGAGTTGATATTATAACAAAGAATGGCTTTACCTCCACCAGAAATGCAAAGAAAGTTAATGTGATCCTTGCAATTCTTCCTAGTCATTGGTCATGCTGTGGCAATCTGATGTTGTAGGAATGCATTAAATTTATTGGAATGATATTGTTAATTAAATTTTGCAGGAGAATTGATATTTATTTTATCTGGCATATGATTTTTCCTGTGTTTGCCTTTTTTTATTTACCAGCTAAGTGTGAGACAGGATCTACAGAATCTGTATATTAAATTCAGCTATATCTGATGTTAAGTGTCCTATATATTCTTCTGCTTTATAGGAGTCTTAATGGAGTCTTGAGGCACTCCATTTAAAGATTTAATAATAGTCCACTAAAACAGATACAGTTCTGTAAAGTATTAAAATACTGGCCTCTAACTATGGTGAGGGAGTAATATACTTTTGTTTCTGTGTATATTTGTGGAATAACATAGATTAATATGTGAAACTACTGTAAATAAGGGGAAAAAATCAAAACACAACCAAAATTAAAGCTCAATCTATGAAAATGAGTTTTGATAACATTTTGTATCTGTGTTGCCGTCTGGCTTCTTATCCTGTATTCTCTCCTGTCCCCGCGGAGAGCAGCTACAGTGGTCTTGTCAGACGAAGTTTTGAATTGAAGGATGGATAAAGGATGTCATAAATAAATATACCTACAAGTTCTCTCCCTTGTTTTCTGTTGAAAATGGGTTTTTATCTTCAGGTGTTGAGAAAGCGGTACTGTTTGAAAGAAGGTATATCCAGTGGAGTTTTGTTTTTTTTTTCTCCAGAAAGAAGCAAACTTACTAAATTCCAGTGTGTGTTATGAGGATGTGTTCAGCTTCTAAAACACCACAAGATTTTTGCACACTGTACAGCAATTCTTTTGTTTAAATTTGGTACCTTAGTGTGGAGTCAGAATTGTTACAACTTTAGCTGTTTTTACAGGGTGGTTTGCTTCCTCAGAGTTGTGTTTAATTCTTGCTCTGAGGTCCCCGTATCGTATCTGTAGTTACAACTTAAGTCAGAAAGAACTTCTAAGCAACTGCTGCCTTGAAATGATAGCAAAGTTTGTTCTGCCTTGAAGTGATAGCAAAGGGATGTAGTTTTGAGCTGACAACACTCTGGAACAAGGATTCATGTTGCGATGGATCGGGAGAAATTAAGATACAAGGAATAAGTCTCCATATACTTACTTAATAGCTCAAGTATAGATAAACTCCTGCTTCTGTGCCAGCTTGAATCCAGAAAGACTTGCATTGCGTTTGCTTAAAGTGAAGCCTAGGCTAAACAAGCCTTAGAAAATAGAGCTGGCTCTGGGGGAGGGTAGCTTAGGTGCTCTGCACTACTGTTTTTGTTCCACAACAGTGGCTGAGATAGAAGGCCCTCCTTCAGGCTGTAAAACTGGTCAGTACTGTGTAGAGACATTTGAGTAGTTCTGCAGGGCTCGTCTCTAAACAGTGTTGAAATAAAATGCCTCTCGGTGACAAGCCTGCTCAGTCTGGCATGCCACTGAACAGTAGATACTATGGCCACTGTGGTGCTTCTGCATCATCCTTTCCATTTTTAGCCTCTTACCTACCTCTATTTCATTCTTAGGCCAGAATGCCAACCTTCTGTTCCATATGTTGTAGGGTTCTGTGGCAAGGCCCATGTCATGGGTAAATTTGGCAGCCAGTGCCCAAATACAGAACAAAACACATCTTTTTTCAGTGCAGTTGGAAGGTAAGTGGCTTCAGAGGGGTAAATGCTGAAAAATAGTATCTCTTCATTGTGGTGCTTGATTCTAGTCATCAGATTTAAAATTAAGAAACAGTGGGGAAAAATAGAACTTTTAAACCTCTGAATTAAAATTTAAGTCTTCTACCTAGCTTTGAGGTCTGCTTTAGACATCATAAAAGGTTTTGAGCAAGCCACCGTGTGTCATCACTTCCACTTGTTTAAAGTGAATAGCTTTGTTTCTTTTATTTCCATGTAGAAGAGAAGGAAGATTCATGTAATGTCTGAGATACTTGGATTATGTTGGTAACTTGCATATATGCTGTGCGAAGGTGATTCAGATGAAACAGTCTTCTTGAGTGATTTTTATTTAATAATTTTAAAGCATCCGAGTTTCTGAAAATAAGATAATACATTCTTTAATTCTGGTTCTCTTTTCTAAAATCTTATGCTGTTAGGGCTCGTTAATAGTGACAAGTGACAATAGTGACAGCTTGACTAAATCAAATGTATATAAAATAAAACTAATTTCAAAAGTTTTATTGTTCTAGTACTGTGTGAAGTACAAAGTTCTTGGAAGTAAAATCTTAGTTTAAGACTTGTATTAATACTTGGTTTAACTTAAAACCATTTTCTCATCTCCAAATTAAAACAATTGTTGAAGATTTTTTAGCTTGTAAGAATTGCCAAATTCTCATGTTGTTGCAGAAATTTCCACGCACAGTAAAGTACTGCACTGCTGATGCTAATACTATCAGTAGGATGGAGGGAGAAATAATAGGAGAAAATTAAAATAGGCTCTTCACTTACTTTTTTAAACCTGTCTTTTGCCTCCTAAGGCTAACCAGAGAGTAACTTCAGTCAATTCTCAATAAAACTGTTCATTTTGTTTGATTTGTTCATTCAATTGTTCATTCATTCTCTTAAGTTTCTTATAAATATTTCATGCAAAATTGAAATGAGAATGAATGATCAATTCAGAGGATGTTTAATCTGAGTATGATACTGTGGATAACTTGGGTTTTTAAGGCTTTTCCTTTTGACTGGTTTGGAACATTTTTTAAATGGGTTGGTTACATTAGATGAAACCAATAACCTAAGATTATAAATGGCTCCATAATAGCACAATAAAAACTATTTAAGTGGTGCTTCACCCAAGAAGAGATCTGACTTTTTTGCTACTTATTTTCAAAATATTTTTGAAAATAATGCTTATTTTCATCTTTAAAGTGTGATTGTTTTTTATAATGCAGGATCTGTTTTGAAGTCTGACAAAATTTATTTACTATGTGCTGCTGGTTTTTTGTGAATGAGCATCTGCACGCTTTCTCAACGGAGGTGTTTGCTGGGACGTTTAAATACAGGATACACCATGCCTAAGATTTTTCTCATGCAGTCTAATCCTGTTTTCTGGGCTAAAATAAAACATCTTTACGTCAACCAGAAATTACATTTGCCATAGCACTTCGAGACGCTTGATAGCAAAGGCAGTAAGTAAAAAGCACTTGGAAGCAGTAAGATTGTCACAAATCTTAGACCAGTTACACTTCAGGCATTGCATAGTCAAATGGGAAGGATGAAGGTGGTGTTTGTACGTAAGGACAGAGGTAGAGTGCATCCATGGTGTAGTGCATTAATATTTAATTATGTACCTTAAAGGTTTGTGTAATCTAGATGCCTGCAGTCATGTATTTTAATTTATGAGTATGTATTAACTTCTGCTGTACCTTCACGAGTATAAACTAAGCTTAGAAACTAAGGCCTAAGGCTTCCTTTTAGTCCAGTTACGGTCAAACATGCTCTGTATAGAAAAGAAAAACATGTCAGTTTTCTTTCAGGAATTAAGACATTCGCTGTGAAATTAAAGAGGAAGAATCCAGAAATTCTGGAAAATGAAATCCTATCTTAACCAGAATTGCTAGAGAACAGCTTCTCATCAGGGTATTTTTTCATTATCAATTAAAATTTCAGTCTCCTGTTTTCAGCTTAACAACTTCAAAAACATTATTTTTTATTCCAAAATTATCGGTTTCATTTATAATGAGCCTAGTTCAATCATATGGTTTAGAGGAGAAAAAAAGCTTGGAGGTAGGCACCAAGACATTGTAGATGATTCATTCTGTGAAGCATGTAAGCAGCTGACAACAGAGGTAAAATGTGTCAGCAGGTTTGCACAAAGAAGTTACTCTGCTTATTTAGAGCTCTGCATGTCACTGTAAGGTCGCAGCTGTATACAAAGGCTTGTTTCTCTGGATGTTCATTTAGCACAGTCGCTTTCCATTTGAAACTGGATGTGAAATTAACATCCTGGCTGTATTGAAGGGTATTTTCCACGTGACTGGTCCTTGTGTGGTTAAAAAGAATGACAAGGCTGTTTACTGTGATTTCCTGACTTAGTATTGTGTAAAAATAAATGTTGCAATTAAGAAAGCCTAGGTCTTTTAATCGCTAATACAATTAATCAAAGGCTTGTTAATACATATTGCTTTTGTATTTCCTGTTTTCTTTTGTTTAGGTAAAAAACTTTGCTGTTATTTATCTTGTGGATATCACTGAAGTACCAGACTTCAACAAGATGTATGAGTTGTACGATCCCTGCACAGTCATGTTTTTCTTCAGGTACATGATGGTTTTAGAATATAACTCAACTGTGAATGTGTTTTTAGTACAGTGTCTCAGCAGAACTATAGATCATTTCTAAAAGCGTATCAGCATGCTGATGCTTATGATTACGTTGCTCTAGAAAAGAGTAAACTCTTTATCAGAGAGTGTACTGATAGAAAAAGGGGTAATTGCTTTAAACTGAAATGTAGATTTAGATTAGACATGGGAAGAATTTGTTACTAGGAGGGTAGTGAGGGTCTGGAACTTCTTGCCCAGAGGAGCTGCGGATACCCCATCACTGGAAGTGTTCAAGGTCATGTTGGATGGGGCTTTGAGCAGCCTGCTCCAGTGGAAGGTGTCCCTGCCTGTCGGGCGGGAATTTTGAAACAGGTGATCTTCAAGGTCCTTTCCAACCCAAACCATTCTAGTATTATATGATTGAATAGGCAAATGACTTGTTTTCCAATTGGCATAGTAATAGTATTTTGATGATAAAGCACAAATTAGTGATAGTGAAAACTGGTTTTATTATGCTTTGGGTATAGTTTTAACTCTAAAAAAATAATTATAGAATGCTGCAGTAATATAGGAGTCAACCTTGTCAAACTTGCTCTAAAGATACACCCAAAGTACTAAATTTTTTCAAGCTATGGCACCTACTTTGGTATAAAACATACCACTGGTAAGTCTGGCATTCTTGTGTTAGATAGTAGTGGGAAAGAAATACAAATAATGAGGAATATACTAAAGAATAATTGTATTGAGTAGCATTCTTGTTGTGGGAGCGTGTTTGCAGTCTTTGTTCTAGCTTTAGGAACAGGCAATAAAATGTCAATTTGAGGGTGACAGGAGCGGATACGTTTTCTTTGACACTTACTATAACCTCATTGTTATAAGGCTTCTTTTGAAACCTACAAAGCATTCTTATGGGGGATAGATAAAGTTTCTTTTTGAATGATAACTCTATTAACCTTTTGGTTTCTTCTCTCCCTGTAAAGGAACAAACACATCATGATTGATTTAGGTACAGGTAATAACAACAAGATCAACTGGGCAATGGAAGATAAGCAAGAGATGATTGACATTATAGAAACTGTTTATAGAGGAGCCCGAAAAGGTCGAGGTTTGGTGGTATCGCCAAAAGATTATTCCACTAAATACAGATACTGACACATCTTTGGGGCAGCCTTTTCTTTTAGCCCTGCATCTAATAAAATTTATTGTGTATGTGTGTACTGTGTATATGTCTATTTAAAACAAAACAACAACAACAACAAAAAACAACCCCACAAATTGTTCAACTTTGAGCATATTTGAATCATTTAAAAGCTTTGGATTTTGTTTTGAAAAGGTAGAAGACAAATCCTGGAACTCTCTGACTGCAGTAATACTGTAGCTGTATTTTTTTTTTTACTTTTATTCTGTGTTGACCTTTTGGTATGATGCATTTTTGTACGCGAAAAGCCTGTTTGTAGAAAAACATTTCAACCGTCTTTGCCTGCTTTTGTTACATAAATATCTGGGAAAATTATAGTACAGCTTTTTTTAAGAGGAATAAAACGAGGTCCACTGATTTGCCTTAATGTTCTTTAAAGTTGAGAATGAAAACAAATGTAATTGGATGCAAAATCATAATCTTGAAGATAAAGGCTTGTCACTTTTTTGTGGATTTTCTTGCATAGTGTCTTGGTCTTTTGTATCCAGTAACAGAAGGGAATATACTAAGGAGCATTTGTTAATATTTAACAAAGCTAAATAAAAACATCTTCAGTGATCCCCCACCCCTCAATCAACTTAATAAAGTTGTGATGGTGGAATTTCTTTTTCATGGTGATTATTTACGCTAGTCATTTGAAATACGTCATAGTAGATTTCTGTTCCAAAGGGTAATTGCAGTTCTGGAGCTGGTTGCATAGTTGATGCTTGAAGAAAGGATGAACTGTGCTTTCTCTAGAGTGAGCTGAATTCGTCTAATGGTAGAGCACAGTTTATGTACTCATGAAACTTGGATTGGAGTCCACTGTGGTATGGCTTTTGAAGTTTCCATACACGTTCCTGGTAACTTCTGTTTCACAGTGATGGAGTCACTGTTGGTTTATTTACTTTTTGTTATTGGTTTTTGCTTGTTTTTTAAACTGATACACGAATATTTATAGAATTAATGAAAAGCAAGCCAGACTGTGCAAGAAATGAGGTACGTGCATTTTGAATCCAGTTTGTCACAAGATGAAGTGTTCAAAACGGAATTTCTCCTGTCCATTCTTGACAGAAAAGTAAATACTATTCAAACGATTTCAAAGGTTTTATCGAGCTAGCTTAGTACACAACGTTCAAGAATGCAATTAAGTCTAGTTATTCTCAGAGTTGCTTCCATGAACCTAAATAGAAAACTTACTTTGTTTCTGTCTAAGCACACACAATTCATTAATGACATGGTTGCATGTTCTGTATTGCCAGTCGCTTACAGGCTTATCCATAGAGTTTTTATACTTTGTCTTCCCAGTGATCACAAGGCTGATCTACAGTGTGGTCTCAATCCGTGTGATTGATTTAGCAAGATGTTGTAATATGGTTAGGCCATAAATATTTTGGTACTCAGATTATAAATCACTTCAACAAACTAGTCTAGTGGATGGCAGCTTTAGTACAGGTGGGTACATTTCCTAATGTGAAGAATTTGAGCATCAACATGGCACATGCAAGTGGAAAAGTTGTCATAGTATTGTCAAAGTACTGTCATCTTATTATTCTGAGAACACTTAAAAAAAAAAAGCAACAGAGAGACATGATGAAAGTTTTAATATGAATATTAAATGAAATACACTTTCTACATTGAAAACATTTGTGACTGGTAAGCTGGCTGTATAGGATAGTTTTCTATCCGTAATATTGCTTTTGCCTCCCCTGAAACTAGTGGTTCATTCCCCATCACAGGAATTACAGTTTGGATGAATAAACCCAGCTTCTGTCATGGCATGGTGCCAGTGTGTTAGTTTTCACTGACACTTTTTCTGATTGATTGCAAGCAATGACACATTCCCTGATTCACTGCAGTGCTGTTCTCCCTTGATCTTTCTTGATCACATCCTCATTTCAGTGCTGCAAAGAAACAGTGAATAAGTAGGTTAGTGGTTTAATTATTCATGACTGTGATTCAGCATAAAATAAGATGCCTATACAGTGAGATATACAGTTAAATATACAGCTAAATACATCTTCATGAGACCGTCTTTCCTTATTCGTAAAAATAAGTTCACAGCTTATCACCACGAAAAAGGCAGGATAAATAGACACCTAAATTACTTCAACATATTTACAGACATTTCTGTCTTTCACTGCATAAGCAATCTCAGTTGGTTTAAATCAGGAAAGCCTGCAACAACAGGAAGAAGGCAGCATCAGCACATACAGAACTTTAAAATGAAGCTGAGATAAATAAAGAATACCAGCTAAGGCGTACATCTGGGGGGATCATTTGTAACAGACAGCAATATAAAATCTCCCATGCAGCCCACCTACTCATACTACTGGATATTTGACAGCAATACTTAAGTTGACCTTGTTAACTTCCACCTCACATTTTACTGCTGCAAAGAATAAATCATTGCTCTGTTGTGGACAAAGGTGTTTATGAGGTGTGCTCTGAGTCACGCTGGGAAGCTGTAGCATGTTTAAGAGAGATGTACATAAATTTATACCAGAGAGAATCCTCAGCCGCATCTGTTAGCATACTTGAGAGACAGGAACAGTGGACAGGAGTGCTATAAGCCATGCACATCTTCTTATACAGCCTCTGTTTACGTATTTTGGATTAGTTTGCACAGCAAGCTAGGGTTTGGGTTCTTCTGCAAAAATGGTAGCCTTTTTTGGCTCTTGGGAAAAAACAAATCCAAGGTAATTTCAAATATTTGAAACACATGCCCAGTATATATTAAAATCCGAGTAAATGCGCGTATAATACATACATAAACACTACTATCATGCTAGGTTCTGACCACGTTTCAAAACTGAGTAGAAATACATATAATACAGGAAAAGTAAAGTTTCTTTACTCTTGACTCTTCATCGGTATTCTCTATCCCAGCCTCTGTCATTAGGTCAGCAACATGCTTCTCGAGGTCATCAATGCGCTCACCCATTTCTTCCAGTAAGAAGTTAAAGATAATATAAGAAATGAACGCTATGACTGTATTTTTTCTTCTATGAGAAAATTATGGAGCTTTCTTCCAGATGCCTCAGCCTTTTACTTACTCATGTTCAACATTAATGCAAGGTGAAGCTCACAAGCGTAGCACAAGACTGTATTGTAACAAGACATTCCTACTTTCTCTTGAAACAGGGAAGCATTCAAGTTCTAAGTGTTTTCAAATGCTTTCCTGTCTGTGTATGAGTGAACTGGATTATCTTCTGTATAAAAGATTGTTTTCTGTCCAAGGAACTATTTTAGGTAATGCTGTATGGTCAACATAAATAACCAAAATATAACTGCTGCTAAACATTTATTTTTCTTCTCACACAAAAGATGCAACTTCCTGAAAGTGGGGAGTTTCAGAAGAGTAAAATGTGGTGAGTCTGTAGTTTCAGAAAGCACAGATAGATCTGGTAACCACATCTAATGAACAAGCTCAGTGACCCTTCACATCTTATTTATCTGTGCTTACCTTCCCAAACTCAGGAGCCTAATAGAGTTGTTTCTAACCCACCAACATGCAGTGATGCGCTAATTTAAATGCATTTCTGTAGATGGCTCTTTTTAAAATGGACATTCAGAATAGCTGCACATAATTTGTCCTGTACTTTATTTGAAAGCCAGAATTGAAGTACAGAGACTAGCTCACCAGGACTGATCTGGCTTTTAGTAAAACCTTTTTTAGGATTTCCTTAGTAAAGGAAAAAAATAAAGGGTACAGTTCAGCTGTCTTTATATCACAGGCGTCTAACAACATCAATCATATCTTAATTTGATATTCAGGAAAAAAAAATAAAAATCCTGATTTTAGAAAGAAAAGAAGATGAACAGCAACAAAAGCAACAAAACTCTTTACATCTATTTGGTAACCCACAGAAGGGCAGGGAAGGGAAACCTAACCCTGTGGAGGAACTACACCTCCAGAAGTTACGAAACTTCTCTCACAGAACAAGTAACCCAGATTAAAAAGGATATTTCTCAGCGTTATCTTTTCAGTCAGAGCTTGAAAATTCTCCTGCAGCTGACACAGCAGACTCTCCGCCTAGGAAAAAAGAAATGACGGGATAAAAAGCAGGACGGTCCCACCAAGGCCCCAGCCGGGCGGGAGGCGCGCCGGGGGTCAGCCCTCGCACAGCGGCGGCTCTCGCTCCCTCCCTCCCTCGTACTGCCGGCCCCGACCCCTGGGAGCCCCGACCCCTCTGTCCCAAGCCTCCCCCCTCCGCAGGGCCTGCCTGCCGGAGCGAGCCCCGAGCTCACCAGCTGCGAGAGGTCCCCCGCGCCCGGCGGCTCGGCGGCCGCCATCGCTCGCGGTGCCGCGCCCCGCTGCCCGCCTCCCCGGGCAGGTGAGCGCCCCGCCGGGGCCGGGCCGGGCCGTGTCGGTGTGTCAGCCAGCTTTTGGAAGCAGGTTTTGTTTGTTTCCCTTCTCCTGACAAACTGCTGGCGTTGCTCGCTCCGACGGGAGAGTGGGATTGTCGTCCTGCCCGGCTGGCTTTCAGCCTAGCCTCGCGTTTGGACGCGATGGTTATGAGAGGATGATCGAGTAAATGCTGGTAGCTACTACTACAAAGTTAGTAGTAGCTGGACTTGCGTTGATTTATTTGTAAGGTATTAGAGATAGGGCTGGTAATTCTTCAGCTCTTTCTTTACTGTAAAACTTGAGGGGTATGGCAAGGCCAGAAAAAATGGTCTCATAAATGTTCTCACAAAACAACTATTTTTGGTATTTTGGTTAAAGAATCATTAAATTTTATCTACCTGTGGTATTCCTTCTTCTTCTTCTTCATCTTTTTTCAAAATAGTTATGCAGGGCAATAAATAAGGATATTGGGGTTTGATCTTCAGGGGTCTTACAGTTTCATAGGACAGTAGGACAGAAGTGATAATTTCAGTGAAGAAAAATGTTTGTCGATTAATAAGGCCCAAGCTTGTGTTTTTGTTTTGTTTTGTTTTGTTTTTTCATGGTTGTTCCTAAGTTTGTTTCCTTTTTCCTTGTTAATTAGTTTTGTAATACAGGCTGGCCCAAATACCTCTGCTCTTTGAAGTTCGTTGCACCAGAACTTCTAAACAGACAGGACCAAAGGCATCAACAAGAATTGCATGCTGCCTCCTCGCAGACCAGCTAACATGTATGTCATCCGTGGTTTTCAACTTTGCAGCACTAAACACTCCTGGTCTACCTATTGCAAAGGTGTCTTTCTGTATGTAGAGTATTCCAGGTGTTGTAACTGTTGCCTGATGCAAATGAAGAGGTTTTCAATTTACAGTGCCTGTATAATTAGAATATTACTGTTGGGCAATAGCTTTCCTTAGTCTGTTTTTCACAGATGTGCCAAATACGTAACAGTGCTTTCCTCCATAGTAATTTTCTCTGCTGAGCTAGTAACCTCAAATGCTGGAAGGGTTATCTTTTGTAAGTCTACCAGTTGGCATCTTTCTTAATAAACATAACTGTTTTCTCTTTGACTTTATCCTACCTGATTTAGGAGGGAGAGAGGTAATGTCTGTGGTGAGATTCTGGCATCAAAAAGAATCTCCCCTTTGCTACCTGCTTCCCATAATCACAGCGTCTCCTCTGTACATACTTATCTTCCTACTCTTGCAGATTCTTCTCCTTGCCTTTCTTGTTGTAGAAAGAAAAATCAAGCAAGTTTTTCAGAGTTTGAGTAATCTACTAACATCACACTGCTCTAGAAGGCTTCCAGATAAAACAGCTTGAACAATAAATATGTGTTGAGATGCTTTGCGTTTGTACGTAGCAACTTGCTGCATCCACATAGCTTTTTCATTCTGTTGCATAAATAATAAAAAACAATTTTTGGTTCTTACATGTATATTAGTTGCTAATAGATCTCCTTTCCCTTAGGAGTAGATAGTAGAGCTGTACTGTTTTTGCATTTTTACTCCTGATAACAATAGTCCTGTTGGTTTTCCCACTTGCCAGAACAGCTATGTAAGCTTCCCTCTTATGCAGCTGTATTTTTCCCTTGAGACAGTTGAAATGATTCTGGCTCCTTGGGTCAAGCTATTTTGAATAAAGTCATAGAGTTCGTGGTGGAGAGCTTGCAGATGTACAGAAACATCTGGAAATACAAAGAATCATCATACAAACAACAAGCTTATGAGAATTGCATTAAACCTCTGTAGCGCAGCATTTTAGTAGTGGCTAGGTGAGACTCCAACTAATTTGTGAGGCAGGTAACCGGGGGTCAGGACAAAAAAAATATATATATATTCGGCCAGTACAGCAATGGAAGAAGGGCAATTAAAGTGTGAAGTAGACTGCAGAATAAAGGAAATATTCATCATACTTTCCCCTGCTCCCCTTCCCTTCCCCCCCCCCCCCCCCTTTTATTTTATGGCCTCCATAAATAAGTTTAATAGTTAGTTTAACAATGTACCGTGACAGCCAAAAGTGCCAAACATATCCTGGGGTGCGTCAAGCGTGACATGACATTACTAGCTGGTCGAGGGAAGTGACTGTCCCGCTCTTCTCTGTGCTGGTGTACTCACCTTTGAGTACTGTGGGCAGTTATGAACACCACAATATAAGGACATAATACTCTTAGCATCCAGAGGAAGGCTACAAAGATGGAGAAGGGTCTAGAGGGCATGATGTATGAGGAGCAGCTGAGGTCCCTTGGTTTGTTCAGCCCAGAGCAGAGCAGGCCGAGGGGAGGCCTCATGGCGGCCTGCAGCTCCCTCACGAGGGGAGCGGAGGGGCAGGCGCTGAGCTCTGCTCTCTGGGGACAGCGACAGGACCCGAGGGAACGGCATGGAGCTGGGACAGGGCAGGGTCAGGCTGGGGGTTAGGGGAAGGTTCTTCACCCAGAGGGTGGTCGGGCACTGGGACAGGCTCCCCAGGGCAGCGGTCACTGCACTGAGCCTGCTGGAGTTCGAGAAGTGCTTGGACAACGCTCTCATACACGTGGTGGTCGGTCCTCTGTGGAGCCAGGAGTTGGACTCCATCCTTGTGGGTCCCTTCCAATTCAGGATATTCTATGACTCTGAAACATTAAGCTGCGTATGGCTAATACAAAGCTGTTTTTAGGGAATAGAAATAAAAGTGTAAATCCAAAAAAATGGTTGTGGAAAAGATCCAAAATTCAGCAAACCTAAGGATAGAGGGGTCAAACAGAAGACAAACAGTTTTGCTTAGCAAAGAATATACTTAAAATAGCATTCTCAGCTTGGCCCTGCTATCCACTGTTCACTCCCTCCTTAGAGGGCTTAGGTGTTCAGAGTTGAGCTGTTACACACATTTCCAGGGTCTGAAATCCAGGAATATAAATGAACTGCATTTTAAAAACAATTGTCTGTGTTAGGAGTGCATTCATGGACTAGTAGAACCTGAGCAGAAATGTTTTCATTTGTTATCGGTTTCAAAGGCGTAGGTTTAGATGAGAACCAATAAACAGCCAGGGCTACTAGTATTTATGAGTATTTACGCCAATAAGAACAATTCATTTATTAAAAGGGAAGTTGATGCTGGTAATGAATACAAAAACAGATCTTGAGGGAGCCAGAGAGAGGAGGAGATTTGACAATGTAAATTCAATGTCTATCCAAAATAGGCTCTATGTCACTTTCTTGCAGAAAAACTTTTGGACTTTAGTCTCTTTCAATTTAAAAATGTCCTTGGTATGAAGCGCATGAAGTAAAAATAAAAATGGGTTGACCTAGAAGCTGGGGAGCCATCTTCTTACATCCTATTTCAGAATTGCAGGCCTGTACTATCAGCTCTTCAAACTGTGCTTTTATGCTAAAATGATAGCCAGAGCGTACTTCTTGCTCTTTCCTAGGGAAATTCCAGTCCCTCTCATTCTGGAAGGAGATGTCAGGGTAGCAAGATGGGAAGTAAAAATATGTTTAAGTATTTACAGTTATACAATCTGTGAATGCCATTACTATAAGACACCATGCTGTAAAAGCCTGCAGTGTGGAGAGAGAAAGGAATTGTTTTGTAGAAAAGCATTATTCTTGTTGTTCAGCTGTTATGTAAAGTCCCTTCCCTCTCCTCTTTGCTGACAGATGAGATTTTATGTAACGGGTGTCAGGAATCCTTCAGTCATATACTTGGAGCACGCCTGGCTCAAGGCTGCTTTGGACCAGTGGTGGTGATGGAGAGAGAGCTTCCCAACAACAACAAAACAACAAAAAACAACCCAAATGTGTTTGGTAAGAAAGAGATCAGGAAATTTAATCTTAGAAGGAGACAGGAAGGCAAGCATTCTGAGACACCATGGTGTGGTAGCAGCTTGTCATCCTGTAGATCAGAAGGCAGTATGCAAATCACGCTGCAGCTTTTGGGGGTTTTGCATTTTTTATTGGGAGGGTGGCACAGGCACGAACAATTGTTTAAATTTTATTCTGAAGAGAAGTGGTCTAGGTACAAGCTAGTTCTTGCACCACAGATGTGGTATTTCTGTTACCAAATTGGACAGTTGGGTGTTTGAGTCATGCTTTGCTTGGTCTTTCCCTGCCTCTTAGGAAGTCTCTGTTACATCACAGTTTGCAGTCATTGTTCAGAAGGATGCAGAAAAAGCATCTGTCATTGCTAGGTAATCGGATTTTGTATGTTGAAATCCTAAATGTAGCTGGTGTTTCTTGCAAGCTGTGAATGTTTATTTCTCTTGACTCGACGTAATCTAGTTCACTGAAAACTTGTTCCACTGGAATACTCACTGGCGAAGGCATCAGTTTTCTTTCATCTGGTAACGTCTTAGAAGCAATGTTATTGTTACTTGAAAGTGTGAAAAGGTGTGGTGAGAGGAATGCAAATGTTTCAGGCATGGAGAAGAGGAGTTGAGGTCAGCAGTGTCTGACAGATCTAACTAACACTTCTTTGAAAGGTGAGTCATCTGAGGTGAAGACTAAAAACCTGGATGCTTGTGCAGGTTTCAAATGTCAAGTTCTGTGTTCAGTGAGGTTTTTGGTTCTGCTGCTCATGAATCCCCCTAAATGTGAAGCTTGTTCAGTCAGCCCCTTTCTACAAATTTCTCTAGAAAGAAAACTGTCAGGGTTAAAGATATTCTTTATGAGAAGTTCCTTGTGGGAAGTAGGGTGTCATGTATCACCAAGTAACTGTAAGAGAAAATAGGGTATAGTTTTCTCTCTAAGTGTTCTGCATTGGGGATAAATGTGCATTTGTAGGAGGAGCAGGACGCCCACCTACAGATGCTTCGGCTATGGAGACTGGAGTGATGGTATCCTTTGGCTGTGAGAAAAGTTTTGTGTAACTCATAACTGCGTGAAATCACCTGTCTAGCTGCTGTTGACCGAATTATTATGCTGTAATCCAGAAATCTCTAGCACTCTTTCTCAGGCATGGTTGGTAAAAGATGCTACTTGTGCTGTTTTGTGCTCCAACCTTGTTCCTACTGTCCTTGAGCAGTGATGGTAGAAGAGCATTTGTTGTGCAATTCCTGTCCCAAACTGCTGCAGGAGGGGACCGGAGGACAAATCCACAGTGGAAAAGGGAACAATGTCTGTCCTTGTGGCCTACCAGGGGCACACCTGGCACCAGAGCTGGAGTTTACTTTCAAATCACCCTGCAGTCTTGCTCGGATGTTGTAGGTGCCAGATGGAGCTTTCCTGAAGAAAAAAAATAAAATAAAAATGTGTGACAGGTAAGGATCTGCCTGCGTCCCACCACACTGGTGAGGCAAAACAGCTATTGCAGCATAGGGAAGACGATCCAGCTTCACATCGAAAGGCCCCCTGCTCAAATCCCATATCCTTGCCTGTCTTTGTTTAGGTGCCTCATGGCCACTGCAGAATGTACGTCTTATACACAGAGATTAAATGTGGTATGGGTGTGGGCAGGGGTATGATGGAAAGAGTACAAAATCTGATGAAAAGGCCTGTGTTGAAGAGGCTGGAAGCTGGGCAAAAGATGGAATAGTTCTGCTGGTGGGAGGTGGTGAGTGATTGCCATTGCATCACTTGTTTTTCTTCATATATTAAACTGTCTTTATCTCAACGCATTTGTTTTTTTCTTGCTTATGCCCTCTTGATTCTTTCCCCCATCCTGTTGGAATGAGCAGCTGTGTAGGGTCTTTGCTGCTGCCTGGGGTCAGCCCACCACAATGTCTCTCTCTTTCCTTAATATCAAAAGCCCCTTTGCTGAATGCAGTGATCCTTTAATTAGTAAGTGTTTTGCACTGGGGAGTGAAGTGAGGGAGAGAGAGAGTGCAGGGCTCTTTTTGCATCTCAATAATGAAGGCCTGATGACAACAAATGGCTTAATAAAACAGCTGTTTTTATAAGACTGAATAAAGGGGAATATAGATAGCAAGTAAATGTAGTGCCCCTTCAAATGCTGGGCACCATATGTTCATGCAGCATCAGACGGACCCTGGACGGATGTTCCCAAGGGATGCTGTGCAGTCCCTGTCCACAGAGAGAAGCTCCTTCTTTTTGGTCCTTCGAGCTATTAAATAATTTTCTTACAAGTGAACAACTCCACTCATAAAAGTTGTTCACATGACAACTCCTTGCTGCGCTGTTAGATAAAAGAAAGGCCACACAGATAGAGGGGTCACCGGTGCCAAGTGGGGTCTGTCCGCTGGCTGCTCTGCCACGGGGAGCTGGCTGAGGTGATTCTGCAGTCAAGGGACAGGGTGACACAGCACAGCAAAGTGGAGGATGCCACCACTATGCAGAATGAGAGAGAGATGGGCTTGTATGCCAGACACGTGTTTTGTAGGTCTGCCCTAAAAATGGAGAGGGAATTCCTTGCCATACCAGTGGGTGTTGTACCCACATTTATACTCACTGGTCTGTGGAGATTTTGGTCAGTTTACAAAGAACAGTGCTGAAGGAGAAAGAAAAAGTGGTGAAGATGAGCAATAAAACAGCCTCTCCCATTAATGTTGGTTTGATTCTTTCTACCAGTTGCAAAAACAGGGGCTCACCTGTGCTTCGAACAGTCCTGGAGGTAGCTTTTGCCAGCAGCTGCAACAGGGTCGCTTTAGAAAATCAAGTGTGAGGACAGATGATTTAGTGATAATATATCTTGGTAGGAACGGTCAATTTCAATGTACTTAAGACTCATTTACTTGTTTTATGAACATTACAGCAAATATTTCCTTTTAATCTCACTGTGACTATTTATAGGATGAGATGAAATGTGATAACTGAAGAGTATTTTGGCTACTGTAGGAATTCACATAAGCCTGATGACAGCATTTATTGTGCAATGCATTCAAGGCTTGGACTTTATCTGCATTGTGTCCTTAGTCTGTCTTGCAGGGACTTCTACATTTGCTTCAGTGTAACAACATTTGTCTAATGTAGATTATAAAATAATTTTAATACTCATCTTTTAAAAGGAATTGTCAGAATGACAGACCAGGCAGAAGACTTGCAGCAATCTGCTACTTTTGCTACTGCAATGATGACCTGTGAAGCACCCCCAACCCCCAGAAGACAAATAAACAAATGACCCCAAACTGCAGAGAAGTTGCTAAGGCTTCAGTCTTGAAACTGATTGAACATGGATGGCTGATTCCTGTGTCCCAAGTGTCCCAGAAGGCCCTAGCATCCTTCTGCTGAGATGGCTACATGGATCCAATTGTAGAAACAAGCCTCTTCTAACTCTTCTAATTCTGTAGACCTATTCACACAGCAAACCCTTATATAATAATTTATTACCTCTCCAATGTTAAAACCCATTTGAAAACATCCCATGTCTATTCAACACTTTCATCTTGCGTAAACTGTATCCAAAGACAGGGCAATTCTGGATAGGCACCATCTCTATCAGATTTCTTAATCTGGAATAAATCAAAGTTAATGTTCCCATTAGAAGTTTAGGTACTGTGCTCTTACCAAAATACTAACTGCTGGGAGCTAGGTTGTAACTAGGTGACTAAAGTTGCTCACATACTCAATTTCAATCCTCTTACAGCAGTTATAGATTAATATTAGTCTTCAAAGACCTGGTGTGAAGTGTCCTGTCTGCTGTTGTTTTCTGAATGGGTAATACAGTTCTAGGGAATGAAAGATATAGATAGATATTTTAAAGGGGGAACTTTGCCAGTCCATAGGGAAAACTAAATTCACCTATTTTTGTCTGCAGTTCACTCAGATGGATTTCTGGCAGTGTAGCAATACTGGTAGGCCCTGCTTTTACAGGCAGTGGTCCTTCTGAGCTCTCTCCAAGTTCCTAACTATTGGATAAATAGAAAAGTAGTTGGATGTGAACCCTTACGAGGCTGAGCACCCTCGTCTGGCTGAACCCAGACTTGTAGGTTGCTGAACTTTTCCTCGATGAGGCAATGTTTAAAACCAGCTGTTATCTCCCAACCTGCAGATTTTCTCCGCAGGACCCTCCTGTCAGAGCCTTGCTGGGACTGTTGTGGTGGGATATTCCGTGTGCCAGGCTGTATGTTGTGCTTGGCCGGGGAGCACCTTAGGTTGGCATCGCTGCCAGAGGATGTTCAGCTGCTTATTCTGACACCTGAGCAGTCCCCCCCTGTGCTGGCACAAGCTACTGTGCGGCTGAGCAGCTTGAAGCCAACCTGTTGTTGTACCTGTTACCCAGCCTGGCATCAGTAATCATTTTAGCTTACGTGACTAGGTTAATTCCTGAACAAGGAGGACCTTTTTAAGTGACCAGATCTGAGCTATGCTCAAACAGCAACGTGTTGATGACTTATTATTTTTACCCTTACATTTTCATCTTAAATGAACTTGAATGACTTTAAAATGCACAGAATTTGGTGAGGCCACACCTCGAGCACTGTGTTCAGTTTTGGGCCCCTCGCTACAAGAAGGACATGGAGGTGCTTGAGCAAGTCCACAGAAGGGCTACGAAGCTGGTGAAGGGTCTGGAGAACAAGTCTTATGAGGAGCAGCTGAGGGAGCTGGGACTATTTAGTCTGGAGAAGAGGAGGCTCAGGGGTGACCTTATCGCACTCTACAGGTACCTTAAAGGAGACTGCAGCGAGGTCTTTCTACCATGTGCCTGGTGACAGGACGAGGGGGAATGGGCTAAAGTTGCGCCAGGGGAGGTTAAGGTTGGATATTAGGAAGAACTTCTTTGCTGAAAGGGTTGTTAGTCACTGGAATAGGCTGCCCAGGGAAGTGGTTGAGTCACCATCCCTGGAGGTCTTTAAAAGACGTTTAGATGTAGAGCTTAGGGATATGGTTTAGTGGAGGACTTGTTAGTGTTTGGTCAGAGGTTGGCCTAGGTGATCTTGGAGGTCTCTTCCAACCTGGACGATTCTGTGATTGTGTGAATGACTTTAAAACGCCCTGAATTTATTCTGGGAGCTAAGATGTAGCACTGGAGCCAGCCTGTGCGGTTTCTTCTGTAGGGATAAACTGTCGCTTCACAACACGTATTTCCTCAGAACAACTTCACAGGGTTTTCTCGAAACACATGCATTTACGTCAACAGCAGCTGCCCCCCCAGGGCACCGCGGGCAGCCCCCC
>CM021766.1:47317515-47547655 GCA_011076525.1 Nettapus auritus
GCGGACGGGGCATGGCGGGGGCCGCAGCGCGGCGAGCAGGTCGGGGCCGGCGGTGCCGGGCGGGCGTGAGCGGAGGGGGGGAGCCGCCGGTTGGGGCGTGCGGGAGGGGCGGGGGAAGCCCCGCCCGAGAACCGGTCTGGCGGCTGGCGGCGGGGCCGCGGTCGGAGGGGCGCGGGGCCGCCCGGCCGCCCCGCTCCGCTTGGCCCTCGCTCGGTGCCGCGCTCACGCCTCCCGTCTCCCCCCGCCTTCCGCCAGGTCCCGGCTGCGCGAGGGAGGCCGCGGCGGCGCCGCATCCCGCCGAGGCGTGCGGCTGAAAGCGACGGCGTCCCGGCGGCGGCTCGGCCCGCCATGGAGACGGACGGCCTGGAGTGGCTGCTGGTGCCCGTGCGGCAGCTGGTGGCGTGGGGCGCCGCCGGAGCCATGGTGTTCGGTGGCGTGGTGCCCTACATCCCGCAGTACCGGGACATCAGGCGGACGCAGAACGCCGAGGGCTTCTCCACCTACGTGTGCCTGGTGCTGCTGGTGGCAAACATCCTGCGGATACTCTTTTGGTAAGCGGCGTCAGCGCGTGTTTGTCCACGCTTCTAAGCCTTCACGCTCATATTCTGACTTGCAAGCTTTGAGTTAGGATGCTTGAGGAAATAACGCCTTTTATGTGCTTTCTTCCCCTCTCTTCAACATCAAAAAACTGCTTTGCCCATGGTGGCCGAATGTGCACCAAGTGAAATGAACCGGGCACAGGAAGGCTGCACATTGCGCTTGCCAGATCTGGTCACTGGTCTGCTGGTGTTCCAAGCACAACGTTCTTTGACTTGCTGCTAAATAAGAAAGGTTTATTTTAAGTCAGACCTTTTTTCTTGCTCTTTTGTGTTTCCCTTTCCCTCCAGCTCTGTTCTTTGAGTGAAGGCCCCAGTCCTGCGTGCTTGTTTTAACATCTAGTAGGTATTAAAGTTGCCGGGACGCTTGCCAGATGTTCTTGCATTTTCCTGAGATGCCAGCTGGCTTCAGAGCAGGGTTCACTTCCGGAGCTCCACAGATGAAAGCATCGTAATTTGATAAGCAGGAAAATGGTGGGCTGTTTTTCAAAGCACATTCTTCCTGTTTCCAACATACTTTCCGATATTTAAAGGCATGTTTATTTTCATAGTTTGATCTTGTGCTGTTGAACAAAGAATGCTTTATTAGGGTGTGCATGATTTCCGTGAGTAAATTTTATTAACTTATGTTCCTTGTTACTTCTAATAATGTAGATGCTGCAGCATTAGTAATATATTCGAGAAACCAACGATGAGAAAGTCTGGGAAATGACTGCAACTAAGAACTGCTATTCTAAGAATATTTTGACTTAAAATAGAGCCTTGTAGTCTGCAAAGGACTGATAGGTAACAAGCTACTTCCTTCTGTTGGTTTCTAGTTTCTTTTTAAAGCTTCTCTACTTCCTTAAGTATATGCAGCTTTCTGGATTCTTCTTCAGCAAAATCAGTGTTGCACTAGAGCAGGGGAAACTGTGGACCCTCTCCTGAGACCATAGCCAGCAGTCAAACTGAGGAATCATCACTAGATCAGAGCTACTTGTTGCATTGGGACTCAGTTTTCTTGGGGAGAAAGCATTTGCAAGAGAAGTGTATGGAACAGGGGCTGGAAAGAGCAAAAGGGAAGTAGAGCTGACAGGAGGGGAGAAATTTAAGTTTTTTTTGCTGTTGTTGTTTTACTGAGGAAGCTGAAATATACAAATGATTTACAGCTGAATGGAGATGCTGGCAGTTCCTAGGTAACCCGAGAGAGTGCATCTGTTAAATGAGATATGGAGTATGGGAGAGCTGAAAAATCTTATTTTGAGTTGATTTTAGGTATATCTCATTAAGAGATGTGCAGAAGAATAAATACTATGAGTAGTGAAAAATTTTATTTGATATTAACCTTAAAAGCTTTGTCAGCATTTGAAAAGAGAAAACGCAGTTACATAGTTATGTGAATTTTTTAAGTTATTTATTATTATTATTATTATTATTATTATTATTATTATTTTACTGTGTCTATTTAAGCTCCTTGACACATAGTAGTTCTTTGTGTGCTGTGGTCATCTCAGAGCTCATCAGTGACACTGGATGGCTTCATACATCTTATACATAGACATATCTGGCATGGCTACAGCAGGAGCATAAGGGATGCTGCTGGCTTGTGATACAGCCTCTTCCTCAGGGTTATACTGTAGGCATGAGCCTGCAGAGACATTTCTATCTGTGCTTATAAGGAAGTGTCTCTTTCTGTTTCTGTTTAGCTAAATGACAGGAAAGGAGACTTTCATAATGATAATTCAGTGTTCATGGAGAGAGAATGTTTAGATTCTCTACTTGTAAAGATTAGGCATCCCTACTACTCCACAATAAACACCAGTAAGTCACAAATACAGTATTGAGGGTGGATATTGTCCTTGGCCATATGGTTGATTAAAGTAAGATAGCAGAGCAAGAGCCTCAGGTTTATTTGAACATTTTATATTCACCTATAGAGCAACTTGGCAAAATGATTTTTCTTTTAGTTGTGTAATGTCACCTATAGCTGAAGATATGTACCTTATCTGGGATGCAGCACTCTAGGTAATGTGACATAAGCAGCAGAATTATTTTAATCATATGTGTCATCGGAGGGAATTAGAAGGTTTTGGTATATTTGATTTTAAATTTATTGAATAATTTGATCCATTCTTGTGCTGGAGCAGAGCTGTTTATTTTGTTTTGCATATAATTTTCCACAATCTGACTTTCAAAGTACCAGCTGATAAGACTAGTCCTCCTTCTCTTTAGTAAATCAATCCAGACCTTAACACGGGTCTCTCTTTTGAAACCTTCAGTGACATTTAGCTGTTATTTTCAATTGTTCTTAGTTTCTCTTCGTTACTTTATCATGTATGTGCCAGATCCATCCTTCCTGACTTCCCCTCCGCTCTGATCCAAAAATAAGTACTTAAAATGGTAGGCTTTAAAAACTCTCCGGTTCTAATTGTGTTGCTTCGCAGGCTCTCATTATTTCTTAGGATGGCTGTTTGTTTATTTTAACTTCAAAGACATTTCTATAATTTGCTGATTTTTTTCTGTTGTTACTTCCAGATTTTCCTTAATTTAATTTATTTTTCTTAAGTACAAGGGTCACAGAGCTGAATGTCACATTTTTCTGATACAGACACAGCAGGACGAGACAGTTTCTGCCTTTTATGCCATGTTAACTCTGTGTTTTCATTCTTACGTGTGCTGGTCTTTCTGTATCTGTGTCAGTCATAACAGATGTCTAGGCATCCAGTCCCACCTCTCCCCTCTGGCTCTACTCTGCCTGTTCGCTTAAGCTCTGGGACAATTCCCTCATTTCCTATTTGTGAATGGGCAGATTCCACGCGTTCCTAGAGCTCTACTCCTCTCCCTCTGACGTTGTCATGGAGTTTGACCTCCTCTCCAAATAGAGTATTTATTTCCAATTCTTCTTGGCATATTTTTGTAGGTGGAGTGGTAGCATTGTGATGGTAGCTAATGAACAAAGTACTTCTGAGAGCAAAGATGACAATCCTGTTTCCAGTTACCTCTTTTGAATTCTTTCTCCTCTGATTACACTGTTTCTAATGGTAAGCAATTTTTAAAGTCAGAGGATGTAGTACGCTGCTTCTTCTCCTCATCTTCCTCCCACCTAAACCCTTAGTTTCATGGCATGTTCAAAGAATGTACATTTGCTAGTGATGACGGTAACACGTTATCTACTAACCCACTTTTCATGCTGCTCTATTTCAGAGTGTCTCAAAACTTCATCTTTAGAAAGAGTTCTGCTTTCACTTTGGGGTGCTTGGCCTCGTCTGTTCCGATAGTGAGCTTTATGCCAGAAGTTTACGGAAAAGCAGTGGCAGAGGACTGGCCTGCAAGAATGAAAACTGCATACAGATAGCAGTGTGCTCGAGTCCATTTCACTTTGTTTATGCATACATGGCTTTCATTTAGGAAAAAGAAAGTAGAAGTTTGAGCATGCAGTCATTTGGTCTAATATGTTGACAGCCTGTTAAGTCTTTGTCCCTTTTAAAGAGGATTAAAAAATATATAAAAAACAGACAATCTGTGCCCGCAGCATCACACAGTGGGGTCTCCATTTGCTAATGTGAAAAGTAGATTTTGTGCTGTGACTAGACATTATGAAGTTTTGTTTTTCATCATAATAACAATCTATTGTTACACTGTTGTATAATGCTTCAAATCAGTGCTTACTTTGGGTCACCAGGGTAGCTGCTTGTTGCAGCTGATTATCAGTATCAGCTGCTTCTTTGCTCTAGTCAGTGCTGCTTCTATCTGTCGTCTTCAGACCCCAGAGATCATCATTTTTAACTCTCCACTCAGTTCAACTTCTGGGCTGGTTGGCTTGGAGAAAATCTGCTCTGTGGATAAAGATGAAGAGGCAGTAAAAGCTCAATGCCTTCCTAGTTCTGCTACACATGAAAATGTATGACAAGCTCCAAAAAGTCTGCTGTCAATTTCTTTTCGTCTGTATTATTGATAAGTCACTTCAATACCATTTTTGTTAGCTGATTCTTACTGTACTTGCTAGAGTTAGCTCTGATTTCTTGTTCTAGATTGGTTGGTAGAATATCCAAGGGATATGCAGCCTTACTGGTGCTTGAGCTTGGTGTGGTCATTGGTCTGGTGAAGTTGTCTTACGCTGTTTGGAAGCTGAGGGCTGGCTGCCAGCTACAGAGCTCACAGTGGCACTTGAACACGGCGGTGACAAAGATGAACATGCCTTCTTGGCTCTTCTGCCCTTCAGTTTGCCAGCTGACTAGCTTTGAATTACTGTGTTCGAGAAGAGGAATAAGAAGGTGAAGAGTTGTGTAATCAGTTGGGAGTGGAGCATGCAGAAGAATTTGCGAGAGTTCTCTCTCCCTGCCCTCCTTGTGCTCTTCTTTTGTTTAAAACAGCTTATAATGATATAAATCATGGTTTCTTGTATTATTAAAACCAGAATAAATACATAACTGGAGGAAAAAGAACCACAGATTCCCTAGAAATCAGCAGTAGGCATTTTAGTTGTTTCTTGGGAAAGTTCAACTAAAAGCTTCCTGCTGTTTCCCGAGGGCTTTGGGCTTTCTTCAGTTGTGCAGTCAATAAAATGCTTCATATAGTAGTATAACTTAATTTGTATATTCTCCAGGAGGGTGATCTTCTTTCCATGAGTTTTGAGATGCAGTTCTGTTGGCCAGTAGCCTAAACCTCATGCAGTAACGTCAGAGAAATCCAAACAACAGAACGTAACACAAAACCTTCCAATTTTTGAGTTGTTCTTGCAAAATTGTTGCCTTAAGGCAAACTCTGGAAACAAGTTCTGACAGTAAGGGAAAAAGGTGGAAACTATTGCATTTTTTACTTCTGAGCAAAGGAGACCCCCCTACCCGTTCCACATCAGCTCATCTGAAACAAACTAGGTTCTGAAAGCTAATGCCGGTAGAATTGGGAGCTGTCTGTGCCGGAGTCTGTAGAATCAGCTTCCTGTTACTAACAGGCTTACTGAGACAAGTATGCAGCGGGAGGTGATCTGTAGGAAGGTGTTGGACTTGCTGCTGGATGGGGTAGGCTCCTACATGTTTGTTTATTTTGCTGCAACACCTATAGTGCCACTTGTGGGTCAGGTCCTGATGTCGGGTGTTGCTTTGACTTCAGGTAGTAGGCCAGTGGTGTCCGTAGGACGTACTGTGGGAAGGAGAAACTTTTAAGACTTCTGTTACCGAAACAAATACGGTTAGCTTTTTCCATACCGGGAGGGTGAGATGATGCTACAAATACAGCTTTGAGAGATTGCTTTACCTGTGGTCTGCTAGAGGAATCTTGCTCAGATACTGAGAGCAAAAGTGCTATGCAATTTCTACTCCTCCTTATAAATGCCAAGTACAAAATGCGCTGCTGTTCTGTACAAAGAGTAAAGCAGGATCCTGTATGCCGGAGTGAGATGCTTGTTCTGGGTGCTCTGTAATGTCCCAGAAGTTTACATATCAAGGAGGAGCTCACATAAAGAAATGCTGTTGTTAAACTAGTTTCTTTCTTGAGCTTCTTGCTGATTAAATTCTGTGATTGTGTGGGCTGTCTTTTAAGATAGCTGTCATGCTGCTACCTTGGGCTATTTCCTGTGGCCCAGGTGGTGGCATACAGTGTCCTGCACGCTTTCCGTCTTGCTTAGGATCTTTAATTTCCCAAAGAGTTGAAAAAGTTGATCCAGGGTGGTGAAGCCTGTGGTAACTCTGCTTGGTGGTTTCTACTATTGCAGTGAGTAGAACTGCCTTTGTGAGCTAAGGCAGTGCTGTGATGGTCCTGTGTAGGGGCACAGCACAAAGAGAAAGCCCCAGTCTGGGCACTGCTGGGGACAGCAGACAGCAGCTGGAAGCTGGAACGGTGGCTGTGAGCGTAGGAGGAAACAATGGGGTCGGGATGGTGGTGGTCTGGTTGCACCGACGGCAATCAGTTTCTTTTGAGAGCTGTTTTAGAAAAAGAGAAAGCGTTTAATCTAGTTTGGGCTTCTTTTTCACAGGACTGGATTAACAGGATTGTTGCAGTAGGATTGAGGCATACTGATGGAATTACATAGTTTTCCCAATGACTAGTTAGTTTTTGCTGTGGCCTGAATGTCTCCTCCTCTTGTCTTCATCACCTGACCATGCGTTAATTACTTTAAGCTGTTGAAATACTAATAAAATATAAGACCCTACCCTCTTCTTTATTTCGCACACATAACTAATACTAGTTCTTTAGTTGTTAACAGTATTTTTACAGTGAAAAACTTTGTCTCTATGTAGTCCAGCATTTGAAGTATGAGGTCTTTGAATATTGCAAATGTCATGGTTGATTGCATCGTCTTGTAGCGTTGTAGTCATAGGGTGAAAATGCAGAATAATGATGTCATCCCCAAGGCTTCAAGGGTGTTCTTTTCTGTGAACCTCTTCTAATATCCTAGGGCTCTCCATCTTTCTCTCTTAATCTACTTCAGTGTTCCTCCCCTCCCAGCTCCTGCCTTGACAAAGACAAGAATAACATCTGCTGGACAGAAAGGAAAGCATCCTGAGCAAACAGAACACGGGGACAGCTTGCTCTCCCAGCAGTGCTTGCATGTTGTAGCGCTCCTAGATCAAGCTGCTTTGAGGAATCTTGCCTCGGCAGATCTTGATATCAGTGTGAAGTAGAGTAAGTAGTTGGAGTGGTGTGTGCTTCTGTGATCCTGAGCAAAAAGTGGTCTGGCTTAGTTTTACATCTTAGGAAATCACTGCTTTTTTTTTTTTTTTTAATACTTCCAGTCTAATTTACATTAAGGCTGTAATGATGGCAAATTGTTACGAGACAGCAGGTGGCCTTGCTTGTACGTGTTTGTAGTGGGTGGATGTTTGTACTCCAAGCCATACGTTTGTCAGACAGCCATTACTGAATCGCCAGTAGTCTCATCAGCAGGGAGAAACTAACCTTGCAGCAACCTGTGCTGGATTTACCACCATAATAGTTTCTAGCTTATTGCACTGCTAGCTCAGCCCCTCTTAAATACCTTATGATTTTACATGCAAGTGTATTTGTAATGGAGAAGGTTTTTCTAAGCTTGGTGTAAAAAGTTTTAACTGTGTGTTAATTCTAAGTTTTAGTGGTGTCTTTGACAGTGGTGTGGAGGCTCAAGGTGTTGCAGTTTTCTAGCTGTGCCATTAGGCAAGGAATACTTAGCCACTTCCATTAGCGTGGGCTGGTTGGATGCTCTGTACAGGAAGGTTTCCAAGGAAGCTGGTCTCCTGTCCCTTATCAGTTGGTTCATAACAAGAAAAAAATATATATCTCTGTTGGAATGGTTGTAGTGTAAGTTCAGTATTGTGTGAATGATGAACCTAACTGTTTTTACCAACAGAGCTCTGCCACTGAATTAGCCCAAGCATAAGAAATTATATTTTACCTAGGAGCAGGTACTGTCTAGAGGTGGTTATCGTGGCCTTGGGCGTGGTTGCAGATGGCAATGTAGCTGAGGTCTCTGGCAGCATGACATGCTTGGAGAAAGGTGTTAGTAACTGCTGTAAGGGATTTTGGAAAGGCTGTGTAACATGGGGCAGGCTGAAGGAGCTGGGGAGTACAGCGATGCGTCTTCATCATTCTCAGCGTCTCTGTCCTCAAGGCGTAAAATCCAGAAGAGCTGAACAGAGAGAAGCAGCTCCGTGTTGTGTAGCCTTTGTATTGTTAATGTAATAACCTTTGAGGGCTGCATGTGAAAAGCTTCCACCCTTTCCCCCTAAACCACTTAAGGAGCATGTGTGGTGAGGATTGCCAAACTTCCATCAAGCAATGCAGGAAGAGAAACTCGGAGTCATGAGTCTTCACTGAAGGGTCTTGTTTTCACCTGGCAGCACCTTATGCAGTCATAGAAGGGAAAGCCCTTCAGCGGAGACTGGCCACGATCCAAATTTCTCTTTTTGTGTTCAGGAAAGCTCAGTAGGCCTCACCACACATCATCTGAGAGCAAATGGAAATTGAATTTGGGGCTTGGGGGGGAGAGGAGAGGGCGAGAGGGGACAAACTGTGAATGTTCAGTTCTAGTATCTTTTAGACTTCTTTCCTAAACCTTGCTCCAAATTAGACGTAACCTGATGAGTGAGTTGGTGTGTTTTGCTGACCTGCTGCCCAGATATCTGGAGGCAGACAAAGCATGAGGCTTACATATTTTTTCTTTTTCTATAGGAGGAAGCTATGTTAATCCTACTAAGCTAATAGCTATGGGTATTTTTGTGCAGGACAAATGTCCTCAACAGTAAAAAATAGAGAGAAGTTTTGCACAGATGTCCTTGTGAAATCAATGGGCTATATATACGGAGGGCACATGTAGCTGATCTCAGTGCAGCATAACTCTCCAGTCTCTGTGCTTCTTTCAGCTCCTGTTGAATCTGCTTGTCCTTGCAATATAACAGGTTTGCTGCTGGTTTGAGAAACAAAAACGTAAGCTTCTAGTTTCACAATTACTAGTATCAGTTCACAGGGAGGATGTTTTATCGAACAACCTTGTTACTTCTGTAAGGGGACTGTGACTCTGAGCCTGCTATATGTGCATCTAGATTTAGCTAGTGACTTTTTCTTCCTGGCCTTTCACACCCGTTACTGTAAGGGTAGTTTAGGGTTTCCTTTTTCAGGTGCTTAGGGTGAAAGAATGAAAGTAACTGAATGCAACATTTGTCATCTTTGAGATGTTTTATATATTTTCCTTTCCTTTTTGTTTTTTTGTTTTTGTTTTTTAGGTTTGGAAGGCGTTTTGAATCCCCTCTTTTGTGGCAAAGCATTATCATGATCATTACTATGTTACTGATGCTGAAACTGTGCACTGAAGTTCGTGTGTCCAACGACCTAAACATAAAACGCCGCTCTTTTGCAGGTTAGTGACAGGAACTAGTTGTTGCAGAATGAACCTTTTTGAAAGCGTATTGCACTTTGTTTTGGACAAACCTTCTGCATGAATTGCAACCCCATCTCCTTTCTTGATGAATCAGTGTAGTGCTACTTGAACCTTTTTTTTTTTTTTTCTTGAAACCACTTCCTTCCAGATGAATGTTTAACGTTTTAACTGTATTTTAAATGGGTCTTGGTTCAGTCTGGAAGTAGGAGTTCTTCTTAATGTTTCACATCATGCCCTAGGGTACAGAGCTGGCTGTCATGCAGTTATGCTAGCCTGGACATTTTTTAAGATCTTGTCCTGTATAAGAAATTTTCTTCCAGTATATTCTCTGCTGTGTTCTTAGGTGGGAGTTAGATCCTGATCATACACTATTATCTGAGATCTTATTTTGCAGTTGCCAACACTTGCTTTTGCATAGAGTTTATTTTCTGCTTAATAAATTATTGGCTATCAAAACAGTTTGTCATATTTTAGATACCAAACTTTCCTTTTTATATACTTTTTTTTTTTTTTGAGTGTGGGAGTTATGGGAGCTTTCATGTATATTTTTATGTAGTTGTTTATCTCATTTTTAGGCATTAAAACTTTTCTGGTTGGGACAAGAGTATTATCCTTTATGTAATCAAATATTCTTGCCCTGCAGAATGTCTTTGTTTTTCTCCCCTCCCCCAGATAATGACGTGAAAGGGACAGTTTTTGTTTTTTATCTAGAGTGACTTTGACTTACAACATTTTATATTACAGCTTATTACCAACAAGATCAGAATTAATACCACCAGCTTTTTGGCCGTTGTTTTAACAATATGGATGCATAATTTATTCTCTCCATCTGTTCTCTTCCTTCACTCCCCAAAAATCGAGGGTCTGATTTAGTTCCAGATATTCATGGCCTTTATTAGAAGGCAGCGGATACTGACTGTGCAGTAGGGTAATGTATCTCATAGCTGAGGAAACTACTTCCATCCCTGCTCACGGTGGAGTGTAGTGTGAAACTGTTCAGTTAAGTAAATTCATGTGGAAGGGGGGCTGCACTGCAGCTCCCGAACAAAAGCTGCAACAAAAGTGTCCTCTAGTATTGTTAGTCTGGCAGGATGAATGTTTTAAAAACTTAGTTTCATCCATATTTAGCAGCAGTTAAATCCGAGGAATATTTAGGAGGGATATGTCTGCTTTCTGCCTCTCAATGCTTACATTTCATGAACTGGCAGAAAGGTTTCTCTGTTAGCGCTTTTATGAGGTGAAATTATCCTTGTGCACGTTTACACACGCTCTTGCAGGCTCCCTCAGTAACCTTTGGACAAAAAGGGAGGCTATTCAGTTTAGTGTATAGCCTTCTTTAAACATCTCTTCCTGAAAGACATACAGTTTTTTATACCAGGTAATGGAAACTCCTCAAGGTTCTGTTGTGTCATTTGGTCCTTTTTCCTGAAACTCAGCTTGTTACGTGTTTTACTAGAGAGACTGATTTTTACTTGTGGACCGTAACTATTCTTTTTTTGTTGGAATACTTGCATCCTCCCACAAACTTTGAGACCAGTTAAAATCCTTTTCTTATGTGTTGATAATTTTTCATCACTTAATTAAAAATCAATCTCAAATGTCATCAGGCCGGACAAAACAGACACACTGAGGACATTGACCCCCTGCAAGCTCTAATGGGATGTCTCAGAACAAACATTTAATTGCATGCTAAACTCCTTTCAAGTGAGGCAGAAGAGGGGTTGCATTTCAAGCATGCTGTGGGTCGATTGAGATCTGCGTTTCTAATCTTATCTTAAGTTTTATGGTGATTCGGATAAGCTGATAAATCTGTGTACTTACTTTCTTTCCTCATAGTTTACCAGGTTAGTGAGAAGCTAGGTTTGAAGTCAGTGTTTTTCATGAACCTTTCAGAATCCTGAGTGGAAGGTGCAAGACTTTTGTATGATAGTATAATTTATAATCTCTCATATGGCTGGTCTTCAATTTAAATCTTTTTCGTCTTTAATTTCTATCCTCCCTCTGAATGTTTCTTCAAAATAATCCAAAATATTTAGAAAGTGAAGTTGTTCTTACTGCTTTCGTGTATTACTAGCAAATGCTGTTTCCTCCCTAGTCACATTAGTATATTTTTGTTGTTGTATCTTGAACTATGTGGGAGTTACCTTTTCCTTTTTTTTTTTTTTGTTTTGTTTTGTTTTCATTATTCTCACTGTAAGGTCACTTAATAATAGTCATGCAAAGAGAAAGCAAGTTGCAAGTGGCACAGCCCATCTTGTGCTGCTGCTGTCTTCTCTGTCTTTTTGTTCTGGATACATAAATTTAGCCTTAAACTGCACGTACTGATTGAAAACAGAAGAAGCCCTCTTTATATATCCAATTGTTGTATTACTTTTTTACACTTGACTGTGTAGCCTGTTTTTAACTGTTCTGGATTGAAAGAAAATTTAAAAAAGCGTCAAGAGAACAACAAAAACTTTATTTAAAACCCTGTAACAATAGGGCAGTTTTCTGCCTGTGACTACTACCTATGAAAGGCAGTGTTTATGTGAAGTCCTCAGATGAAGTCAACAGGCATGAATAATAGCTTACCATCTTTTATCCTTTATTTAACACCATTTTAATTCAAACTTGAATGTTTTACATGTAGATTTCCAGGCACCATTGCTGTGGTAACAGCTTTACTTATTCATTGCTGGTGTTTAAATTGGTGTCTATCCAGCTGTATTTATGCTGTCTTGTTGACTCAGTACAGAAAGGTTCAGTGCTGGTTTATTTTGTTAAAGTTGGTTTTGTTCAAAATGCTGTATTATTTCTGGGTTATGATGATGCTACCATGCTAGAGAGCTACATACTGAAAAACAAAATCCATGTGCCTAATTCATGTCTCGACTCCAGAATCAAGGCCTTTTCAGGAGGCTGAAGCAAGTTGCCCACAAATACAGACTGCTAAAAGCATCTAGTCACTCTGGGAAATGTTGACAGGCCAGGACAGAGACTTCATATGCTTGGAGTGACACTCTACTAAGGGTCTTCCTTTTCTTCCCCAGTATAAGCCTTTACCCTCTTCTCAACAAAGATTCAGTTGCAGTTAAACCTGAGGCATTGTGCCAGATGTCAAGCACCCTGAGTATATGAGCTCTGCTAAAAACCAGTGGACAACTTTTGTTAAAAACAGGTTCTTAGACACATCTTCTTACAGTATAGTGAAGGCTCCTTAGGTAGGACTTGTACTTATCTGGTGTTACGCAAAGATGATTTTGTCTGGTCATATGTCCAGTTTTATCTTCCTTCCAGCTGCTTATTTTCTTAACCTGCTTTATAACTTGTGTCTTATTATAGCATCTTGATCTCTTGAAGAGCCCTAATTTTGTCACTGGAAAGCACTCTTTGCACAATACATGGTTTCCAACTGGCAGGAAAAGGAGAGTTAAAAATTTTAGTATGCAGAATGATTGCAGATTGGGTCTACATTGTCCTTGTTGATATGAGTAGCTTGAGCTGAGGCTTTTTGAAACTCTTTTAGAGCAGCATTTTTCCAGAAGGTAATGCAACTGTACTGTCTTAACTGATTATATACGTGTGTATATATATTCAGTGTTTATGGGCTAACAGCTTGTTTTCTCTGATCATGAGAAACATATGAAGTGAGAGTTAAGCTTTCTCTTCCACTGTTTTTAATTCTTCATACTCCCCCCCTTAGTAAATTGCTGTTGGGGATGTTCACTGAGGCTGTTCGGGGCCTTCCTGCTGCTCGACCCTATCTTAATATCACTGGGTGGGAGCATTAGAGAAAGCATGGAGACTAAAATTTCTGTCATATTTTGTTTTGGCTTTTATTTTTTATAAGCAAAATATACTAACTGACTAAACTTGAACTAAAAGACCCACTGTTTCATTTAATCATACGAGTCTATTTTGTCTTTCCTTCCTTTTTCCCCGCCCTCAACCTTTTTTTTTAATGTAGCTGCAGATAGTAAGGATGAAGAAATTAAAGCACCTCCCAGGAGATCCTATCTGGGTATGTACTGTCCAAACTCACTCTGCATGAAGTTGCCTTTTCAACTACCTATTTCATGCTTTGCCACTTTGTAACCATTTTTAGAAACAATTGCATGATCACTTCTATATTAAACGTTTGCATTACATTTTTGTGACATACTAAAGCCTGGTGCATGGTTTCGTTTTAATTTTCCCTTCCTCACTTTTAACCTACATAGCGGAAAACATGCTTACAGTTCTACTTCAGAAATCAGTTTTTGAAGGCAGTTGAATTTATTCCATTGTGTGTTTCAGTAATATCTTTCTCTTTTTCCTTCCCCAAGGTAGAAAAGCAAAATACTGTGTGATACAGGGATCCCTATCTTCATAGTCATATTTCTCCCCTTCTAGCCCTGCCTCTGGAGGAAACAATGGAAAATACAGAAGTATCTTTCAGCATTTTCAGAATGCTAAATAAATTTCCCACATCTGATGTTCAGTAAAATGCTTGCATCTTTGCGATTTTTTTTTTTTTCCCATGACTTGTTCCTCTCTTTATTAGAATAGCCTCAAAATTGTTTCTTGGTAATTAGTAACACTCTAAACTGAGGGCTTCCAGTTGTTTTCAGTTTCAGAACTGGAATCCATGTTCTTTTAGTTTGCCTAAGAGGAAGAAGAAATATTAGGTGCAAACTAGCCTTATTGTGTTTTCAGCTCACAGTAGCTAGGGACAGTTTTTGTCAAGTCATGGTAGTCTTTTTTTTTTTTTTTTTTTTTTTTCCTTTCCTTGTTTCTTCCTTTTTTTCTTTTTTTAATTGGTTATACCAGACACAGACACCGAAGTTGCCCAAACTCAACTTTTATATTGGTTTAAAATTAATTGATGTAGAATTTCACGTTGATACTAGTTGTTTTCTGTTGCAATTCTCAAGCTAAAAAGGGATCAATTAAAGATATACAGGGTAAAGAAAAGTGTTCCTGGTGCAAAAGAGTCTCTACTTCTATATTTATCACCAGTTAATTAAGCTGGAACAAACGTTTGAGAAACACACAGAGAAGCATTAACCTGAGTAGTTTCTTGAAACCATAAGACCAAAGCTCTAAGGGTTAAATAGACTCTTTCATTAATCTTCTGGATCTCTCCTGTCAGATTTAGGGGGCAAAATGCATCTTAAATTGGTTTGATGGCAGTATTTTGCAAAGTACCTTTTCTTTGTGTGCTTTCAAAACATTTTTTCTGGACTTCCTATGAAACTATTGTATTTTGCTGTTTGTCTTCTACTTTATAGTGGTTTTTACTGGCTTGCAACGCTAACCAATGTAATGTAAACTTTAAACAGTTCTGTCCTTTTTGCACCTATCTTCCTGTTGTCTTTTTCTGATACTCAGAAATGTTTTATTTACAGTGGTAGAGCTAGAAACAGCTGCCTCTCTCCTAGATACAATTGAGTGGGTTATTTCAAAATGCTTCATGTGGTTAAAATTAAACAGCAAAAAGTAACTTAATGTGACCTTTTATTCATTTCTGATTTTTTTTTTTTTTTTTAAAAATTTTTGTTCGGGGGTTCAATGGGTTAAAAAGGTTTGTTTTTTAGGGGAAAAAAAAAAAAAAACACTTTAATCTTAGTCTAACTGTTTTAAATCTGAAACATTTAGTTAATAAATGGTGACTGAAGGTCATTTTGGAACTGCTTAGGAAAATAATGAAATGAATTGCATTATCATGAAGGAAAAGTGTAGTCTCATGCTCAGAGGTTTAATGATAGGTTGGCAAGTCTGTTCTCTGTTCAAATGGCGTAATTCTTACTGGTCCAAACAAAGTAAGAGATGTTTTGAAGTATCTGTGTATAGTATACATGCAGAAGTATGCCCAAGCGGGCGTACAAGTGGGCTATACAGTGCTTTACATCACAGCATAAGTCATACTTTCGTTGGCAGAGGGTTATTAAACTGAGTGAGCTATTTCTGAGGTGCTCTGTTTGCTACAGCTCTGGAAAGCTCACTCAGAGAGTAGTTAAGGGCAGTATTTGCTGTATTCTCAAGTGGTTTGAGGACATTCTCACAATGTCTTAATGAGTTTTAAGGAAATTTTTTTCAAGAAGGACAGATTGGCTTCTTCTTTTTCCCTGTTTATTTTGGTTTTCTGAAAATGTTCTTCAGTATGCTTTCAGACTCCAGAGATCATTGTATTAGTTTCTTTTTCCTGTTATGTAGTAAACATTCTGCCTGTTCTTTTTGGCTATCCATGAAAACTGTTATTGCAGATGTTGAAGCATTAATCTGAGAATGTACTGTGAAAGTTAAGGACGTGATTTATTTATTTTATTTTTGATGAGGTGCTTTAGAACAAATCATAGAATCACTGAATGATTTGAGATGGAAGGGTCCTCTGAAATCATCTGGTTTGTGGATAAATTTCTTAATCTGTTTCACTGAAATGCAGTAAAATAAGAGAGTTAGAGGTTGTCACAGAAGTAGCAAAACACTAAA
The DNA here is from genome assembly GCA_011076525.1 of Nettapus auritus. Taxonomy (NCBI): domain Eukaryota; kingdom Metazoa; phylum Chordata; class Aves; order Anseriformes; family Anatidae; genus Nettapus; species Nettapus auritus. Next base: position 47,333,392 of record CM021766.1, read on the forward strand.
CAAGATGTATTGTCTGAAGCTGTTTCAGAGGGTCTCATTGACATGGCAGGACGAGTCCCAAAGTGAATGTGATTTGTTTGATTTTTCCAAGTAAATATTTAAACGCTTTGAAGGACGCTTCCAGTAGATGACAAGAGTTTTCCTCCCTTATGTGAAGCTGGTTTTAAAACTTTCTATGCTACTGAACCCTGAACCTTGCTTTTTGCCCAAACAGAAAGTTATCCAAGTAAGGAGTTTTAAAGCAACAGTAGTAAAATAACTAAAATGCAGATTATTTACCTGTTGCATTAATATTTAAAATGACTTTTTTTCTTTGGGTGAAAAATGTAAAATGTCTCTGCAGGTAATTTCAGAGTTAGCACCTGCGTTGTAATGAAGACAAAACAGCAATATGAATGAAGTAGACACAGTCATCTGCTACTCTTTGCTGCTTCTGCCATGTCCTGGTTTCATCTGGGATAAAGTTCATTTTGTTCCCAGTAGCTGGTATGGTGCTGTGCTTTGCATTTACGATGAAAATAATGCTGATAACACACTGATGTTTTCAGTTGCTTACAGGAAGCAGAGCTTTCACTCAGCCAGGGACTTTTCAGCTTCTCATGCTGCTCCGCCAGCGAGGAGGCTGGGGGTGGGCACACAAGGAGCTGGGAGGGGACACCGCCAGGATTGCTGACCTGCTTTGTCCAAAGGGATAGTCCATAATGCCCAATGTCATGGTGAAAAATGAGACTGGGGGGTTGGCCAGGGAGCAGGTTGGCTGCTGTTGGAGGACTGGCTGGGCATCAGTCAGTGGGTGGTGAGCAATTGTTGTGTGTATTATTTTATAATAATAATAATATTTTTCCCTTCCATTTCCTTTTAAACTGTCTTTATTTCAACCTATGAGTTCTACCATTTTTCTATTCTCTCCCCCATCCCACGGGGAGGGGAGCGACTGGCTGTGTGGTGCTGAGCTGCCTGCCGAGTTAAACCACTGCACAGTCATCGTGACAGCCCTGTGAGTAACTTTCATGTTCACCTCTTCTTTTGTCCCTTAACTTCACTCAGGGGATCGATTGGCTCATGATAAATTAGGAGTTGGCACACTGGGACGCAGCTGATACCATCGCGTGTGCCATGAAGGTGTTTTCAGTCAGCTCTCTGGCTCCCTCTGGTCGTAGTATTCAATTTGTCTGGGTTGAACAGGAGCATCCAGCTAGCAGACAAGCAGATGTGTGATGTGGTTGTCTGCAGGTGCTCTGTAAATAAGGTCCTTAGAGTGTGCTTCTCTGTCCAGGCCTCGCTAGCCTGAGCAGGGCCACAGATGGCATAGAGGCACAGTTTCTCTTTGCCAGTTATGTGGGCATCACTTTGGTTTCTTTGGAAGCATGTCTTTCACACTGTAGTTTCTAGTTACTGAATTCCCCGTACAAGTGTTGGGCAGTTAAGCGTGTAACAAAAGCACAGTTTTTGTTGGCATGCAACTGTCACAGCCTCTGTCCATGCATAACTGCAAATAGATGTGAGGGGAGTTAAATACCTTCTTGCCAGGAGTACTCATTCCCTTGTTAGACTCATGTTAAAGTGCTTTTTTTGGTATTTTAGGAAGGGAATTTAGGAGAGGGGTTTGTAATAGCATCTCTGTGTGAAACTAGGATGCCTTTTTTAATTTTTTTCTTAAAATGGAGTTTTAGCTGTTGAGAAATTCAGGTCTGCTTTGCCTGATGGAATGACATCCAGCTGCATTGGCAGTTTGGTTGTAGTTCTGTGTGTGATGGGAATGGTTATTCCCCCATTCTTTCTCTCCAGTAGTATTTAATCCTTTTCAGAAGACATTGAAAATAAAATCAGAAATGGGGATTCTAAGGATAACGCAGCAATTTTGAACTTGTTATAAAAAAAAAATGTGTTGAAAACTGTAGAATCTTATTTAAAATATATAGTTTTGATTACTTAGTTATGTTGCAGTTGAACAAGTAGACATCTAGAAAATAATTTCTCTACCCAATTATGGGTCTGTGCTGGAGACCTAATGTACTACTCAGACATTTCATTTGGAGTGGTTGGGGAATTAAATCTGTGATAGTTTAAATTTTGGTTTGCTGTATGTATTTTAACTGGAGGAAGGAAAGCTCATAGCAACATCCAGCCACATGAGGGTGCTCTCGGTTTTCCCAGTCTTGAGCAGAGCCACTCACCTGGAACCTGTGAGAGACTGATCCAACTTTCAGGCCTGTTGTACTAGCTCTACAAATAGTGAATAAACAAATTTTGAAAAATCTTCTTTCGGGGTGAGAGCCGGGCTAATTAATTTAAGCTTACAGTTCCAAAATGAAACATCTAAATGTTCAAATGCAATCTGTTTGTCTGCTGATCCTGCAGATTAGGGAACATCTGTGCAGCAAAGCTCCTGCTTCAGTAGATAGAGAGATGTGAGAAGCTTTTCCAGGTGCTTGAGCATGTCACATGCCTTTACATGCTTGATCACATCTCAGTCAGAATGGTTAGACTTGTTCTCTAAACAAGGGTCATGGAGTAATTTGGCATGGAAGGGACCTCTGTGGTTATTTGATACAGCTCCTTGCTTGAGGCTGTTCCAGTTGGATGAGGTTGCTCAGTTTTGTCCAGGTGAGTGTTGAGTATGTCCACAGATGGAGATTCCACAACCTTTCTGGTACCTGGGCCAGTGTCTGATATATTGTGATGGAATTTTTTCTTCCATCTAACTGGAATTTCCTCTGTTGCAACTCATGGCTTCAACCTCCTGTCACCATGTACCTCTAAGAAGAGCCTGCATCTGTCTTCTCTGTATTCTCTCATTAAATAGTGGTAGGCAGCAAGAAATCTTCTCTATGGAGGGTGAAAAAAATCAGTTCTCTTAATCTCTTCGTGTATGCCATGTACCTCAGCCCTTTAGTCATCTTGGATACCCACTCCTGGGCTCATTCCAGAACACCATTGTACTGGAATGCTGTACCTGGGGGCACAAAACTGAACACAGTATTCCAAATAGGGTCTTGAGGGTGTCAAACCAGAGAAGAATAAACACTTCCACCTGCTGGCCACAGACTTGCTCAACTGTACAGTTCAGTGTGCAATTGGCTGCCTTTGCCACAAGGGCATACCACTGACTCATGTTCAGTTTGCCAGGCTCCCCTCCACTTTTCCACAAGCCTCCTCTCTAGTAAGGCAGCCCCCTGTAGCCGTACTGTGGTATGTTGTTATCGATCCCCAGGTGTGCAGCTGCCCTGAACTTCATGGTATTCCTGTCAGCTTCTATCTCTATCCCTTTGAATAGGAGTGCTACCCTCAGTCGATCAAACGCTCCCCATAACTTGGTATCATTCACAAACGTCTTATCCAGGTTGCTAATAAAACATTAGAGAGTATTGGCCCTAGTATTGATTGCTTAGTAGGTTGCCTTGTAACTGATCATCATTTTTTTTGTTTGTTTGTTTTTCCATGAGAGGAAAAATTCTTAGAGCCTGGTGGCCCAAGACAATTTTCTGCACTCCTTAGTGTCCTCGTACCAGTTGATATCTTGCTAATAAACATAATGTAGGAAACTGTCAACTGCTTTGCTAAAGGCAATGTAAACAATATCCAATCCTCTCTTATTTCCCTTAAAGTCAGTCATCTCCTAACACAAGGTAATCACGTTGTTCTAATGCAGTCTGCGCTTTGTAAATCTATGCTGTCTGTTACTAGTCACCTTTTTGTTCTTCATGAGCTTAGAAATGGATTGGAGGAACCATTTTCTTCCATGTTTCTTTCATAATCCTCCTAGCGATAAGGTTAGGGTGACTGGCATGTTGGTTCCGCAGATACTCTTAATTGAAGATGGGTTTGATTTTTATTTTCTTTAGTTTTTTTCCTTTTCCTTTTTCTTATTGTTGAGAACCCATCCCAATCACCATGAACTTTCAGAGGTGACTGAAAACATCCTTGCAAATACGTAAGCCTGCACCTTCACATCCTTAGATGCTTGCCATTGGGATCCCATGACATGTATAAATCCATTGCCGTAAGTGCTTCCAAGCTCATACCTTCATCATCTGTGGGTAATGCTTCACGCACTCATCCCTGTTAGTAGGGCTCAGGAACTGTAGAGGGCAGACCTTGCCAGTGAAAGCACATCAAAGCACAGCTATATTAATGCGAGAAAGCAGAATGTAATTTTAAATCCAAGAGAATTAGTTGTCTAGCTTTGATTGTGATATCCTGCTTTGTTGCCTGTCTCGTGTCTTTCAGTTCTAAGCAAAGCAGGCAGGTGAGAAGAAACCATGATTTTCTATATGATGGCCAAGTTGACAGACACAAATCTCCCTAAAGACTTCCAAAAAAAAATCTTCCAAGTTAAAATACTTTTAGTTCTTAGTACATATCTGTTGGTAGCACTGTTTTTTCAGTGGTTTTTAACACAGGATGACAAGAAGTGCGCTTAAAGAAGTGTTGTTACCCAACTTTGTTCAGACATTGGACTGGCTAGACAGCTTGCTAGGGAAAAAAAATCTGGCTGCAGCACTCTTTTAGGATCTTGTTATAGATCCTGGCACATCTACAAAATAAAGATTTCATGTAATTCTAAAGAACGCTGTCTTCGCATTTATATAAGTGATTTAGAATCAGCAGTTCAGCACCTCAGTGGGGTCAATTCATCAACAATTATGTCCTGTACAAGAGATGGGGGGGTAGCTTGCACCCAATTTATGCTGCTGATTCTTGTAAATAAACTCAGTACAAAAGGCAGACATGCTGTCACCCTAGAAAGCTGCTCATTTGATACACTGAGGCCCTGTGGGCCTTGCTTGCTCAGAACTTTTACTTCCATTTACAATTTGTCTTAGTTTGTTGGAAGTTAAGTCCACTGAGATAACCATACCCCCTGCAGTACACAGAGTGGGAGGAACGGTCAATGAGGTGACCCCAAGTCTGGTACTTAGAAGTGCTGAGCTAGGTGGCAGCTCTCACTGGTCCCAACTGCAATGACGTTACAGGGGGTTTGTGTGACAGTAGGATGTCTGAGCTGGCATAATGCACTTTATGAACTGAGCTATATGTGGAACTGATGGTAAAGGAACGTCCTTATTGTTGCATTCAGCCTGATTTCTTTTTTTCCGCTGCATTTCGTGTCCTTCATGTTTTATTAGCCTTCTGTCATTTAAAGTGCGCCGGGAATGTAAAATTAATAGTTTCTGCTAAGCTAGGAATAGGAAACATATTTAATAAGACTGTCTTTCAGAAGCTCTTATATATAAATAAAGGTGTTAATAAGACATTTCCTTATGCTGGATATTGAAAGGCACGTATCACTGCAGCATCATCGCTGTTTCCTGGGGAGAAAAGAAAAAACGACCTTTTCCATTTAGACCCAAGAGTCATGTTTTCAGCTTGCAATGCACTACACTAACTGTCCTTGAATGAAAGTGATTAGGGATAACTTTTAGTGAAAGATTCCCATCTTCACCCCCTACACGCTTCCGCTTTACAGACAGTGATTTTCCAAAGATACAATTACTAGAAAAGGATTTACAAGCCCTAGGTAGATTTTTCGAGTAAAAAAGAAGAAAAATCTTTGGTACGCCCCAGTTAGCCAGTCTCCCTGGGCTGTTAGGTTTTGGGAGAAGATGTAGTAACAAACGTCATTTTATGCCTGAGGTCTGAAACCAGAAAACTAAGCAGTGGATTAGATTTTATCTAGATTGCTCCGGTTTGGTGAGATGAATAGTGACTGTGCTCAATGGTATTGAGGATCAGCAGTGCCTTGTATAAAACTTCCCCCCTCTCTGCTACTGAGTTTTGCTTACTAATTATTCTTTTAAGACAGTGAGTTCACAGTTGTCTTTATTAATGTTTATTTTTTGTGTTATTTTTTACGAACCTGCAGGCCCAAGGCATACTGAAGAGCAAAAGGCAAACAAGCACCCCCCTGGTACAAGTACCGAACTGTCACTTTTGGTGCTGGTAAATTAACAGGTTGCCTGAAGAGCAACTTATGAATGCTGGCAAGAAGAAACTTGTTTAGGAATTATTCCTAGGCTCTGTTATGAATGTTGGGGAGATAGGCGTCGTTAAGGAAAACAGCATAGAGCTAGGCGTTCAGCGCAGTGGCTGTTTGAGGGGAATGCTGCAGTAGCACAGACTTGGCTGACACATAGAAGCTAATAGCTAAACTCTTGGTTTCTCGTACTTTGGATAACGTAAGAAATCTATTTCTTCTGAATTTAGTGAATGTAGAAGAAATAACTTCTTCCTATGCCTGTGCTCTGTTTCATCATGATAGTCAACTTTTGAAGAAATGCAGTACATTTTCATCTTCCTTCCCTCCCTCCTGGCATGATACATTTTATTATTACATGCACCCTAAATAAGCGATTTCAGAAGGGATAATTGCAGTAGATATTAGGACAAATGGTTTAGATGTGTAGCAATGAGTATTTTTAAGAGGCGTGTTTTTTTTTTTTAAAAAAAAGTTAAAATGAATGTTAAAGCTGAGATATACAAATATTAGCACTGTAATGTGTCTGGAAAGAAGAACTTGCCCATTTCTCACATAATGTAATAAACACAAGCTTTTGCCCGTGGTGTGACAAATTACATTTTTTATCATGTTAGAAATACATTAGATGTTAATGTATTAGATTGCTTTTACTTGCAACTTATGTCAAACAGTTTTTGTTCGAAAACTGATTTCAATTGAACTGCGGAATAACTTATTTAAATTAAAAAAATTGTAAATAAGCTACAGTATATTGCATGTTTATTTTGTGGGAACATTCTTTTTACAAAAAAAAGATTGTATTTTTTATTTTTAAAATCTATTTTTTGATAAATTTTCAGTAAAATTCATTTGCTCATCTTTTTTCTTATCTCGTTCTTTTCACTCTGTCATTCTTCAAAGACAGAGAAGGAAGCATGTGTTCATTCAGTTCCCAATCATTGTTTCCCATTATTTGAATAAGTGAGGTACTTTTACAGAAAATCTTAAAAAGTAAAAAAAAAAAAAAAAAGTTCTTGCAGAAGGAAACAAAGTTTTCTAAGGTCTGGTTCCAGTGAAATAGTTGGTAATTATTTAGATTTAGTATTTGACTCTTTAAAGCTATGCAGTAGATGTGTAGTGATTTAAGTAATAGATTGGTAATCACAGGCCTCAGTTAATGTTTGTAATCATATTTAAAACTTCTAATTAGTTCTGCTTTTCAGAGTAAATATTTTAAACACCAAAATTTCATTTTATCTTGTTACTACAACAATCATATACGCTCTGTCTGTTTGTGGAAATGACAATGCTGAGTGAGGTTAGGGAAGAAAGAATGTAACCCATCTGTTCGTGAGAAGGTGCTTCCTGTATCTTCTTGAATCAGTAACAGATAAGATGTCTCTTTTTCTGCAAATCATAAATTTATGGTGAGAGTCAGGGCACATGCAGTCTCCCTTCAGATACTTTGATGGCTAGTAATAAGCATGTTTTACTCCTTGTGGAGGGAAATCTACCACCAGTAATCCTGAATTTCTGAATGTCTCCTTTCATATGCATTTATTATGTGCCCTAATTTCTCTTTGCTCTGCTCTGCGATCAGTATGCATTACACGTATTGCATCAGGATCCTATATTCCCTCCCATGGGTAGGGAAAAATCCAAAACCCAGAATTCAATTCTGACAGATTTATTTTTATTAGCGTTGTTTATTAAAAAAAAAAAAAAAAAAAAAAAAAAAAGGGGTCTTGTTCAACCTGGATGGATTCCATGGAGACATAGGAACTAGAGAAATGAAGACAGATCCTCATAATTTCAGGGAAACATTATTTATTTTTAATAGCTGCTTAAAGCTGTCTCTTTTACTATTACTTACTGCAGCTCAAAATCCTGATGAGAACTTTGGAGATTAAACATTTTAAATATTCAAAATATCTCTGTTTCTTCAATGAAGCTTTATGAGATTTAGCTTCCCCCCCCCCTTCAAAATCAGGACCAATATAGCTGTTCTAAACTAGAAAGACTGCTTTGTTTTTATACGCACTAGCCTTTGTGGGTTTCCTGCCCTCTCTGGGTTACTTACTTATTTACACCCACACCCCCACCTACCCCACTTTTAAAACTTGAAGAAAAAGGATTTTCTCCTTATCTCCAATTTGTATAGCCTTTGGAGAAAACAAAATAAAAAACTGTCGCTGTTTTTGGAAATTCTCTACTTCCTTTCACACGTGTTTTTTTTTCTTGTCCATTTATACAAACCGCCAAAACACAGAATGACTCCTCGCCTACGTTGAAGTTTTATATTGCTGCACTTTCTTTAGTCTTTGCACCCTTTGGCATGTAAAAAATCAAAGCAGTTACTTCAGAAAATTTAATTTGCTCTAAATTCCTTACTTTATCTTCAGAGACACTATTTACTCTCTTATGCCTTACTTCACTCCCTGTTGGGAGTAGGATGTAGTAGAACATGTAACTGTGCACTGAGGGAAAATAGCAAACTTAATATCAAAATGACTTGAGATACTCTTTATCTACAAATTCCTCGTTAAATTTCTGTGTGCAGTGGCTGTCAGAGAACAGCCTTTGACAGCCACTGCACACAGAAATTTAACGAGGAACTTGTGGGTAAGACTGTTGTTCAGCAGTTAATTATTTATGGTTCATCAGCTGTCATTTCTGCATCTCCTGCACATCTGAGTAAGGGATGTGTAAAGGACGTGGCAAAGCAAGGCAAATTCCTGCATCGCTTGGTTAGGAGAACAAAGACTGTAACCTGTGGTGACAGAGTCATCTAACTGGTAGACACTGACAGTGTCCTGTCTTCTGTTTGCTTTGGATTTTTTGTTGTTGTCATTTTAAAAACTAATTATATTTATAATGGGGCGTAACAGCCAAAGGCTTTTGCCTCCAGCAGTGGCTGGGCGCCAAACTGTTTGGCAGCAATGCCTGCCTAAGATAGTCCTGATCCTCCTCCTCCCTTCCTGATACTCCCCCTCCTGCTCATCCCAACCTCCTCGCCCCCACTTTCTTGCTCTCGCAGTGGTACTGAGAAAACTGTTTCTGGGATTACATTTTGAACCAAATAAAGAACAGATCTGGCTGATAATACAGGCTTTTTTTGTTTTTTAATTTTAAAAAAGCCCACATTCTTCATCTTCAATAAGAACTAACTGCTTCAGGAAAGTAAAGTTGTCCTGATGTAGCTTGAGGGGGATGAGAGGGGCTTAAACTTCTGCTTGGAAATGCGAGCAGTCTGTGAGTGCGTTACCTGCACTGCAAGCAAATTCATCTGAAATCCACTACTGCTGCCTTTCTTTCCAGATCTTGAAGACACCTTGAATAATGGAACATTAAACTGTAGACACAAGGCGTTCAGAAACCCCGTGGTATTAAAAAATGCATCTTGCTTTAACAATCACTGCTCCTGTCAAAGCAGGGATTTGCGATCTGCGGTCAGACTAAACAGCTGGGAAGTTGAAGGGGAAATTCTGTTTCAGGGTAGCTGTGTTTCACTTGGCTCCTCCAGTTACAAGTGCTGTAATCAGTAAAGCAGTCTGCAAGCACTCAAGTGAAACTCTGTATGGGTCTCCCTCCCTATAAATTCCTCCTGCTAATGTAATGAAGTCACTTGTATGGAAATTTCTCCTGTTTGGTCATCGCATACATTAATTTAGATCCCTGCGGACATGTGGTAAATAGAATAAGTTTTGGTTTAAAGGTTGTAAGAGAACACTGCAGGCTATGTGTGTTCTGGAAAACTTTCTGCTGCCAGAAGGTCCTCTTGTTCCTTTCCTTAAAAAAATCATGCGGAGAAGAAAATTATTTCCAACTTCATCTACCTGAAAAGCATTTTTTTTCAAAATGGATGATTTTCCATCGTTAGTTCTACAAGTGCTGGTATGCTTACCTGATGGTTATGCTTGCAAATGAGAAATTATATTTGGGATTTGTCTGCTAGTGCTGGCCAGAAATTTGTGAATTGATTGTTGGGGATAAAGGTTGTCACTGGTGGATGATCACACATTCATAAACACACGCATAAATGATTTCAAGGAATTTGTCTGATCACGGTTGTTCATCTGTAAAGGGTAGGATTTATCCTGAGAGGAGATGCTATCTGACCTGAATAGGTCTAGTGACTGGGTGGTCCCTTAGGATGTAGAAAAACCTGTGCTGAAGGTCCTTATTTCAAACCAGAGAGGGTAAAAATTTGAATCTATTTCCCAAATTCCATCTGTATGCTTGCTTCTCTTCTTTCTCATGCAGGCTTTCAAAGTCTTTTGTTCTGGTATACGGAAAAAATCCAGAAATACCAATTTATTTTTTCAAAATAGAAATCTTGTTCACCAACACCCCAATTTTATTATTATCTACAATTGATATTTAGAAGGTTACCCTATGAAAAGGAGTAGATTGTGCAGTCATTTTGAGGTATTAGCATCTTTGTAATGAGTTCTGATTATTAAAGAACATGTCTAACGTCATATGGGAGTCAGAGACTGGGCAGGAGAGAAGCACGTGAAAGAAAAAATAAGATCAGAAAGCTTCCTACAACTTCCTACATGCATCTGAGGATTCTGAGGTGTTAAACTAGTGATACTGAAAATGGGTCATTCTGAGGTTAATTTAGGCAATTGCCAAGAGATGTTTAGCAGGCCACTTGAGCAAAGGAGGCAGCTGCACAATGCATTACTCTGTTTGGGTACTAAATTAGTAGGGCCAGTTTGGGGGTTAGAATGTGTCTTGCCTGGTGGTGGGTTACCTAGGAAACAAGGACTAAACTTTCAAAAAAAGATCCTAAATGAAGAGAGGAGTTTATATTTTTAGGAAGACTGTTTAGCTTTGTGTTGTATACACACTTGTAAATGCATGCCTGACTCCAGTTTCTGAAAAAGAATAAAATAAAATCACACAAATACTTTCTGTGGAGTCTTCACAACAGAGGAAATAGAGCCTCAGGTACGTCATCTGAGGGTTACTTAAAAGTAAGAGAGATCATTTCTCTTTATGCAAGTCAGTGGCTATGTAGCGTTTTCCCCAGAGACATAAGGTTCAATGGGGGTGTGTGTTGCTGTCTGACAGCCACTTCCAGAGTTTCTGGGGGTAACTTGCTGTATGATATGTGCAATTCAGCGTTGTAGTCTCTGGCACTGTGGTATCCGAGACTGCCTGCATCTGGGCTAGTGAACAGCTTGTTTTGTAATATTTAGAGGAATTTTTATTCATCTCTGTAAGTCTAATTGTAGTCTTGGAATGGAGTATGTTGAGTACACATTGTTTCTAGCACCGTAGTAGGCTTGCTGTCTTTTGAGAATTAGACTCACTATAGTAGGCTTAATATCTTTTGAGAGTTAGACTTCGCTAATTAGACACTAAATTAGCTTTGGTACTATTCAAAATAAATTGAACTGTTTCCAATAGAGTTTATAACTCCAGCTACAAGAACTTGGAGCCAAGGCAGCCTGTTCTGCAGTACTTAACCGATTGCCTCTTAGAAAGAAGTCTTTTGTTTTTGAGACCTTTGTGTACTGCCTGATCCAGCTGTGGGCGATCACTTAGATAAACCATGCTGAGGATAGTGTAAAATACTGTTGAAATGATTGTAAAAATAGTAACGTGGTGCTATACGTTCTTGCTGTGACATCCACATCATCCCTGTGTAGCTAGGTGATTAAAAAAAGAAGCTGATTTCTATAGTTAGCATAGTATCCAGCCAAAAGAAGAATTTAGCTCCAATCTGCTGCCTCCATCGTTAGCGTTGTTTGGAGTAAAGGCATGACTTCAGGGCTGTCCTTGTGGGCAAAGGGCTGGGGGATTTGTTTAGTTTGACTTAACTGTGATTCTGTGGTACTTTGGGATTTTTGATGCTCTTGGCAGGAGGTGAGCAAGATCAGGAATGTTTGCCTCCTGTAGTCATCAAAATTCCTTCTTCTGGTTGTTCCCTGGGCTTGCCATTCCTTTTCTTCTCTTACTGCTTCTTGAGAGACAGTCCTCCTGAAGTCCATGCTTGCTGTCTCATGTGGTTTATAAAGCTGTTCATGCTGCTTTTCACTCCAGCTTTCAAATGCATTGTTTTCCGTAGTGCTAATTCCTTTGGGTCACAGCTACCACATTTCAGTGGCTTTCCTAGCTCCATTATCTGCCTAATTATTAAGCTGTTCTCCTTCATCAGTCATCTTGTAGGTCAGATAATAGCTGCTTTTTCCAGCAGTTGAGATGATCTCATAGAGACAGTGAGGAAGAAGAATGGTCAGTGCATTGGAATAGAAAGAGAGAGCCTTTTCCTGCACTGAACAGGCCAAAACAGCAGTATCATGCTAGATAATTTCTGTGTTAATGTTACTGAGAAGGCCAGTCTTCACAGAGGAAAACGCAGTCCTATTTTTCCTATTCATTTTGATATATCTAGGATAAATTTAAGTGTCTTGCCCTAGCAGCAATATTGTTATGTATCTGTGGTGGTGGGTCTCTCTTTTTCCTTCTAATCTGACTGACCTGCTGTAGGAGTACAGACTTGGTGTCTTCTCTCAGCTGGAACTAGGAGGAAAAAAGAGTTTGGATGCATGTGCTTCACGAGGTAACTTGGTAAGGTGTTGCAAGAATACCCTCTGCAAGATTGCCTTGAAAACATCTGCCACCAGGAGAACTCACAGAAATGGCCTTGCTTTGGAAAAGACTAGTCCAGAGTACGCTTCTACAGTTGTTTTTTGTGAGTGTGGGGCATAGGGGGTGTTGCTTCTGGCTCACACAAAATTGGTTACACTTGTTTTGTGGTGATGTATTGAGATGTACTGCTCCGTGTAGCTTTCCCAGCTCAGCTGGCATTCTCCAGCAGTCACTGAGCCCAGCAGTTGGAGCCATGTTCACAGATAATCAGACTTACTATAACCCCCTCTGTATTAAAACAAAAACTTTCTTCTCCTCTGCTTGCTTCATAATTTTGCTTTCTCTTCAATGCTTATAAAATTAGCAGTAGTGCCGTGAGGAATATAGATGTATTTGTGTGCAAGTCTATGTATGTGTATATATAAAAACACATACGAAAATTTCAACAGAGGCTGGTTGTCGGGCACCACAAGTGATGTAAACAATTTCGCATCATTTTGTAAAACAGCATATAGTGGTGAAGATGAGTTAAAGGTAGTTTCAGGTACTTTTTTTTTTTTTTCAATTTAATTTTGTGGGTTTATATAACTGCATTTTTTCTCTAGAATGCTTTTTCTTCGTTTTGGTGTGAGCCTCCCATAAACTGAAGCTTGTGTGCAAAGCAAATTACACTGTTAGCACAGCAAAAGCTGTCTGTCAGCTGCCCAGGAGGTGCCCAGGGAAGGAGTATTTTGGTTTGGGTTTTCATTCTTAGCTGTCTTGTGTATTGTTAGCAGCAGGGGGTGAAATTTTCAGACTAAGTGTAACTTTTAAATTGCTGTTCCTTAAGGTTCACAAAATAGTCAATAGAGCTGTTTCTGCTAATTATCTCTGGTAAAGACCACTGTGCTAAGTGGTATTCAAAGGTTTCCCTTAAGCCAAAGGCTATAAAATCAGGAAAAGAGCAAAATAATGGGAAAGGTGGGGTGTTACGAAATAGAGTGTGGTTGTGCGACTTTTTAATATATACCAGTTCATTTGCATGGTTGTTGTTGTTGTTGTTTTTTAAGTAACTAATGTGTTTCTTAACCTTGCAATTATTAATTTCCTTTGGTGAGGTGGTGGAGTGGGCCTTAGAGAAGCCAGAGGAGGACAGCAGAACAATTGCTGATGTTTAGAGCTGTGCTGAGGAACTGTATGGAATATGAGTGTAGAACTCTGAGGTGGGGACAGTGCTGGAAAAAAATGAGGTAGATATCACCCCACTCCTGTATAGTTTTGTTGAGAAGGAGGAAGAAGAGTGGGTGACAACCTGATAGTGAGGAAGAAATGAATTTCACAGAATCACAGAATCACAGAATTTCTAGGTTGGAAGAGACCTCAAGATCATCGAGTCCAACCTCTGACCTAACACTAACAGTCCCCACTAAACCATATCCCTAAGCTCTACATCTAAACGTCTTTTAAAGAACTCAAGGGATGGTGACTCCACCACTTCCCTGGGCAGCCCATTCCAATGTCTAACAACCCTTTTGGTAAAGAAGTTAAATTTGATGTGACAAAGCAGAAGAGCTAGTATAAGAGACTGTAAAAGCTGGTGACAACACATAAATTGAGGCAAAGAAAAATAAGCCAAGTATGTGCCTTCAAAGGATCTCTAAAATGGATTTCATTAAATGACAAAAATTTGTTTTGTATAGGCTGGGTTGATATTTTCAGAAGGTTTAAGACTTTATGCATTATTTTTCTTCCATCCTAGAAGTGCGAGAGAAGGAGAAGGAACGGGGTACTACCAAGTGTGAAGGCCAGATAGCAAGAATCTGTAGGACAGGAATGTTGTAAGATAGACACATGGAGATGCTTGCATACTGTGGTAGCAGGGCTGTCAGATACTTAAACAGATGAAGAAATTCCTAGGTCACAAGCCTGGAGGAATGGCGATACAGAGGGTGTTGATAGTAGCGTCTTCATCTGTGCAAGATGAAGGATTCCTTATTTTATTTTATTTTTTCTAAAGGAGAGGTGTTTGGATCAGAGCCAGAAGATCTTGGTGCTGAACTCTCATTTCTTCTCTTGTACCCTGAGTGAAACATAGCAAGTGCCTCTTCAGTCCCAGAAAGTGTAAAAGATATTCTGGCTTCACACAGCATGTTGCAGGTTTCTATCGCTTTCTCAAAAAAATTAAGAAAAAAATCCTAAATATATCAGTACTCACTGTATGTCTCTCATGCTGCTTCCTTTCTTCTTGCTGAAAGAAAAGAAGTGTCTAGCTGGATACATTGCTGATGAGTATGAGAGAATTGGTTATGGATCACCCAGGAAGAGTCATGCAAAGCCTTCCAGTTCTTAAAATCCCAGTTATTTCTTGGGTGCCCAGTGGGGTACTTAGGAATTTCAGAATGGGGAATTGGAGAAACCCGCCTGCTGACTGGGGAGCTGTCGAGGTTGAACAAGATGGGAACTACATCTGAATGTCTTATCAGGGAGCAAGCGTAGCGATAGGATGAGGTAATGATTTTAATCTAAAAAAAAAGATAATTTAGATTAGCCATTAAGAAGAAATACTTTACTATGAGAATGGTGAGACACCAGTTTTAGGATGCCAAAGCATTTGCTTCCCGAAAGGAACTGACATGGTAGCTGATGTTGTAAAATGCTTCTTGGCTGAAAATAATGTAACCGTTTGGACCTCTGTGTCGCCCTCACTCTCACTTGAAAGCCAGCACTGTAGACTTTTGATGTCAATTGGCATTTATACCACACCAGAATCCTGTATTTTCTGCTTCCAGTTTGTCTTGACTAATGCTAACCATGGCTATTTGCAATAGTGTATCTGCCTGCCTAACATTTTTCATATCTAACCTGCAATACGCCTCTCAAAGGAGTATTTTAATGTAATCTTTCTTTGCCCTCAACCTATGTAGACTTTTCTGCAGCTGTCTTTCCCCCCTGCATAAATAGGATTTTCAAACGTAAAGAGGAGGAGGAGGGGGAGCTAGTGAGAGGAGTGAACAGCGCAAGCAGTGCCTTCTATTTCAGGGAATAGAAAGGTACGCATCTGGGCTTAACTTGGACAGATTTAGAGATGATTGATGGAAATAAATTGTGCTGCAGTGGAATTTCCTGTTTCATCCTTTTAAAGAAAAAGGGTGGTGTTTGCAAGGGGGCAGAAGTGCCAATATTTTCTTTATCATTGATAATTTTCTTCAGATGCAAATATTTTCAATAACGATTTATAACCTTGGTTATAAACTAGAAATTTACTCATACCTTTCAGAAACCAGAATTTACTTATAACTTAGTATAGCAAAATGGAGACTATATAGCATCATGATAGTTTTGAGTAAAAGATGAAAGAGAAGAATCCCAGTCTCTTTCTTTGTTTAGTAATTAATTGCTCCAGCTGAAGTCCTGTTTGACACAACAGTTTTCTTGTCCGTGTGTGTTATTATAACAGAAATAATACTTAAGGTTTTCAGATAAAGGATGATGGCTAAATTACTGCCATTACCAGATTTCCTGTCTGCCCTAATACTGGGTTCAGAGATGTATTTATGTGAACGGAAATGAACTTGAGTGTAGCAATACTGAAAAGGCACATGAACAGCTGACAAAGTAGGAGGTAATCATGCATTCAAGTGCTTGCACGATGCCATGGATTTTGTAGCTGGCCTCACAGTAACTGTATGAGCATTGACTTCTTTTGTTGTAAAACTTCTGCAGCTCCTTGTAGATTTGGCTTGTTCATTTCTGTTATGACAATGGATTTAGGGAAATAAAAATTGGGTGTACAGTGATGGTTATCTTAAAAATGGTCTCTGAGCATGTGGAGAATGCAGGAGGAAAAACACAGTGTATGCAGAGCAACTGTGGCAGCTGTGTGCGGGTTTGTAAGTGAGGGGCCAAGGGTCCTGACGCTGTGCAAGCAAGATCCAAACTAAGCTGTCGAGTCCCTGATTTGAGGTGTAACAACTGTATGGCCAGCTTGAGATCCAAGAGGGCCTCTTCTAGGGCTGGAGGAGTGTGGCTGATGTGTTCTTGTCTATGGCTTCCACTAGTTGGTAATCTTCTGGTAGAAATCTGAGATAACTGTTTAACACTGTATAAAGTTGAATGACCCGTGCTGGAAAGTAAATGCAAGTTTTTCACCCAATACGTTTGAATGTAAGAGGTCTGAATTATAATAAAACAATTGTGTCTTTAAAGGATGAAAGCTAGTGCTTGAGGTGTCTGCAAAAAAAACCTAAAGTCTCTTTAAGAACACCTCAGAACCAGGGTTTAAAGAAATAATCTGGCAGAAGTAGCTATTATGTCTTAATCCAAAGCCATTAGTAGCTCTCTTCTTCTAGAATGGAGGTTGCTTTTTTAAATGATCTGTAACCTTGACACATTTTCTCTCTGCACACTTTTCTTCGGGTGTTCATTATTCCCCACTGTAAGCCCAAATGCCCCTGTCCCATAGAGTCTCTTGCTATTTTAACAGTTTCATAGTGTCAGGTCTCTTTTGTAGGGTCAGGCCATTTGCTTGGGATTGCTCAAGAAGCTGAGTGCATAGTGGGAAAATTAGAGTGAATTTACTCTGTTCTCCCTCTTGCTAAGTAATGTTAGAATAAGGATAGCATAGGATGGAATAGTTCAGTTGGAAGGAGCTTACAGTGGTCATTGATTCCTACTGCCTGATGGCTTCAGGGCTAGCCAAAAGTTAAGCCATATTAATGAGTATATTGTCCAAACATCTTTTGAACACTCACAGTCATGGGGCATCAACCACCGCGCTGGGAAACCTGTTCCAGAGTTTAACCACTCTCATGATAAAGAAATTTTTCCTAATGTCCAGTCTGAACCTCCCCTGGCATAGCTCTGTGCCATTCCCACGTGTCCTTTCACTGATTACCAGGGCAAGGAGATCGGCAGTGGGACAATCACCTCTTTTGACCAGGTGGCTATGCTGTGCTTAATGTGGTAAAGTAAAATTAATAATGTATTTCCTGCCTTTGTGGTTATGACTGTCTTGTAATGTCCTTTTTCTGCTTCTTTCTGTTCTGTTCTTCCTTCACCTCCACAAAGGAAAGCCTTCACAGAGCTCCAGAAGTGTGTGTGTGGTGCTCGCGTGTTGGGTTGGCTATGCCAGCACCACGACTACCTTTTATTTAGTCTTATGTCCCTGCAAGTGAATTCTGAGGCTGAGGAGCCACTGCTGTAAAATACTGAAGGTCAACATTACATTGACAGTGGCTCTGTCAGTGTAACGTAATGATTATTTGATGTAGTGTAGTTCTTGTAGGTGATGGCTGATGTACAAAAATGCATTATGCTACAGGTTGGGTATGGCTTATGGCTGTTTTTGCCTCCTTCTTTGTATGGCAGAGTAAAAGGATTTAACTGGGTGCAGTAGTTGTCTTGAGGCATGGTTTTGGTGAGTATTAAAAAGAGACTAGTTAATAGAGAGCGTCCACTGGACTAACAGCTTTTTTAACTTAAAGTGCTCCTAGAAAGGATCAGCAGCTGCAAATGAACAGTTATTTCAGGTTTTTTATTATTGGAAATTAAGCTGTTGTTTTTCTATACTGTCAATGACTATGGGTTTGTATATTTTATTATTCATCAATATGATAGCCATGTATCTTCCAGTGGCGTCGTTAATGTAAGCAAATATCACACTTGGTTTGTTCTTTGACTTACTCTTTCTTGAGAGAGAGTTTTGTGTTTTGTGGCATAGTGTTCTCACAGTTGTAAAAATGAATGTAAACCCTACACTCATTTGTGCTGGCAAAGTACAAATGTGAAAAAGTACATTTTGCCCTTGGAAAGTGGTGATGTCTGTGGGAGGTCTTGTTCCAGGTTGGATTCTCTTCACAGTTTTGTATCTTTCTCAGTAAACCTGTACTGCCTGTGCATCACAGCTTGCCCTTTGCTGCAGGCAGCAGTACCACACCAGGGTACAGAGCTGCGGACTTCAGGTGACCTTCTATCAGCCTGGATTCAGGCATTTTGAAGCTGATAACGGTACTAAATGAAAGCACGCTTGCATTGATGTGCTTGGGACCCATGCTTGGTATTGTGAAGTTTTTTGTGGAGCACTTCCTATGCCAACTCTGTTAGATTCATCTCCAGAGTTTGTTTCATACCTGAAGGTCAAAGGTTTGTCTTAAAAAAAAGTCATTTTTGTAAATAATATTTAAATTGAAAATAAAGATTTTGCAAATCTTTGTTTTATTGTTTCCTTATTGAACACCCCTACCAAAAAATGTTTTGCAAATCAAGTTTTCTATTTTTTATTTTTCATTTTATTTTTTACATTTATGTATATGTATTGAATTTGTACTTATTTATCTATTTATTTATTTATTTTTAATTCCCTTTCTTCTTGTTTCTGCTTCTCCCCATCCCCAGAGGCTGTCAGTGTCTTGCTTG
The DNA here is from genome assembly GCA_011076525.1 of Nettapus auritus. Taxonomy (NCBI): domain Eukaryota; kingdom Metazoa; phylum Chordata; class Aves; order Anseriformes; family Anatidae; genus Nettapus; species Nettapus auritus. Next base: position 47,352,347 of record CM021766.1, read on the forward strand.
TGCTTACCGGTTCTCAATTCCACCCTGATAAACTTTGAGTCATGTTGGGAGAACCTGCTTTAAATTCCTCCATTCTGTTCTGTTGCAGATTTTGACTTGAACTATTTTTGGCATTGGAGCAAGTTTACAGACTACGTGCAGTGTGTCCTGACCTTCACTGGTGTCACCGGTTACATCACTTACCTCTGGCTTGACTCATCTCTATTTGTGGAAACACTGGGCTTCCTTGCAGTGTTCACCGAGGCTATGTTAGGTGTTCCCCAGCTCTACCGTAACTACCAGAATAGGTCTACAGAAGGAATGAGGTATGGTGTTTGTCTTAAATGAAACAAGTGTGTGCATGTGTGTGTAGGCAAACTTTTGTATCGTGTGGGTATAATACTTTCTGTGTGGCTATATCATCTTTTTAAATTTTGCTTGAAAATACAACAGTTGTTGGAGTGGATCATCTGTGAGCACAAGCTGGTGCTGCACTGCTGAAGGCAGTGAGACCTCATTTATACCTCTGAGATCGAACCCATTGTTCAAGTCCAGCTGGGCAGTTCAAAGGTGGAATGTGTTTTATTAAAATAAATGTGTAAAACTACTGCTTTTGACATTAGCAACATATTGTAGTTCAACTCAAGCTGTGCCACACTTCTGATTAGGAAGGGACTAAGGAGAAAGTATTTTGAGTTTGCAGCTTGTGACTGTCAAGAGTAACTTATATTTGCTCATCACTTCTTCTCACAAATTTATTCATCCCTTTTATGTAATACATTATTAGTGCATTTAAAAATACTGATATTTTAAAAAGCTCAAACATGAGAAGTTTACAGTCACATAAACACGTGTGGGATGGAAAATTTTTATCTTGTGCCCACTGTTGGGGCATTAAACTAGATAATCGTTTAATACTGTTTATTAGATATGTCAGTGTTAACACAAAGGTTTCTAAATTGCAAAGGCAACTTGTAAAACCTTTAAGAGAGGAAAGATTTACTGTGGTGCATTAGTGCACAGGTCTGTAAAAACAGTTCAGCAGCAAATTCAGTTCTCTAAGTGCTTTGGTCATTTGTGATTGACTTTTCCTTCACTGTTTTGAAACACTTTCTCTTTCATTGATTTTAAGCTTGCTAGCCTAATTTTTACTTTGGTCACAACAAATAACCACCCCTCACCTCTCTCAGCTCAAAGTAATTATGTCCTCTGTGTGTTGATACTGTTTCCCGTGCTTGTTTGGCTTGGAAACACTTACGTTAGCTACTTAAGTTCTTTTCGAGCTTGAAATATTTTTGAGGGAATGATTAGAAATCTGCTTTGATGGCTCAAGGCATTTTTTGAATGGGAGTCCATTTGGCACAGAGGATTTTCTTCCAAAATATTTGATTATTTTGCATGTACACAATGCCTTGGAATTGTCAGTACCCGTGATACCCAGAAGACAATTTACCTGCTAGACCTTGTTTATACACTAGTTTGATTTTTCCCTGTATGTTTTTTATCTATAAGTTTTAATGCCATAATTCCATATTATAATAGCTGCTGCCAGGTAGTGTTTTGCTTTTTCTTAGTTCCTCTCTGGAGATCTGAGCTTTAGTTTTCCAGTCTCCGGTATGTGCTATTTCGTAAAAGGAGGAAAAAAAAATCTTTGTGTTTCCATGTAAAGCATTAAGCAAAGAATTGCAGAATTCTCATCTAAAACTGCTTCAGAGAAGAGTGCTGTGTTTAGTCAAGAAAAAACAGCATAAAAGCTCTCATTCCCTTGCCATCAAACAGAACTAGGTCCAAAGGTAGCCACCCACCTTATCAGCTATGCCAATGGGTTTCCCCTGGGTTCTACTCTCAAAGCAGTACTTTGCATGATGTTGGGCACTGATGGGCCTGGGTACTGATGAGGCTGTATACCACTTAGTGTACATGTACTTATGTTCGTGCCAATGCATATATTCATATCTTTCTTTTCTCAGGTTATACTGTAGTTTTATATACGTTGCCAGAACCACAAATACTTTCTAGCAGTATGCAATACTGAGTTGACTTAATGGTAAGCATTACCAGGCTGTTCCTACTGTTAGATTGCCTTCTGCTAGTGTTTTAACATCTGTTGAAGGAGCTGTTGAAAATTTTTCTTCTGAACTTCCCTTCCTGTGCCCACTTCAATGTCTAAAAGCATGTCAGAAGATACACCAGTCCTGCAAGGACAGAACTGAGCACGCAACAGTCCAGCCAGGCTACTCATAGGACTGAATTTATGAACTTGCTGATGCCCGCAGGGATTTATTTACCACTCCATGCAGAAATAGCGTGCATGTGGATGTTTACACTGTCAAAAGCAATTGAGCTGGTGAGCCTTTGTCTGTCAGTTGGGCCATAATGGCTGGCTGCCAGATATTCTCGTAGCAGTCCTCAGTGGCAAAGTAAAATAGATGAGTTTCAAGTATCTTCGTGGCTTTTAAACCTAAGGGGGAAGGTAATGAGAATTTAGCTGCTCTGTTTAGCCTATTTATTCTATTTAGTGACCTTCTGGACAATTATGTCTCAGTTAGAGGTGATAACTTTTTAAACCACAGAATTTTGTCACCTGCATTGCGTAAGTGGAGCCCGCGTCCCTGATGTGCATCACAAAATTTACTGGGGTATGGGAAGGGGTTCCTTGAACATCCTCATGGCTTGGCTGAGGAAAACAGCAACATGCATCTGTCACTGAATTGGGGTAGAATAGGATACAGCAGCTGATATGTTAAGTCTGCTTCTACTTTAGCAAACAATTACTTTCGTAAGTGTAAACCCAACAAAATAGAGGCAGAGATGCCAACTCTGCTACAGTTGCGATCAGATGCTGCAGGAATTACTCAGTGCTTTTGCTTTGGGACAAAAGCCATACAGACAAGAATTTCCCCGCTTATTTGTCTTTGTGTCCCTTCTCCTGGGATACTTGACTTGTAGTTGCTTTCCCCTTCTAATAAGCTGCATGTTAGAGAAAAGGAAGTGTTCAATGTGAGGTACTGGAGAAGGAGGTTCTAGGTCTAGCGCTCCTGCACACAAAGGTAGGGACCTCCTGGGCAGTTCACTGAGAGAATCCTATCCTTATGAGGAAAGGCGGCTTTTGCAGAACTCCTGCAGTGGGAGTTGTGTGCTTTTTGGTGGGAAGAATCTCATCTCTGTGGAGGCTCAGGCTCATGCAGGCACTGGTGTTATTATGCACCCTTCATAATCCCATTAGATCTGCCTCTACCGAAGGAGGAGTGTGGAGGTTGTTCCTCTTTGTATGCTATGAAAAAGCTGTAGGTGTGCTGTCCTACGCAGGGCTGTGTTAACCCTGGTACTGCACAAGGCGTGGGTTTGCTTCAGGGCACTTTTTTTTTTTTGCATTCCTGTCTGCTGTCCTGCCCTGTTCTGGGACAATAATTGACCATCATTGAAGGTTTTTCACAAAAGCTCATCAAAATCACTTGGCAGTCACCCCCTTTGCCTGTCAACTGCTGCTCAAGCCCCCTGGAGTTACGGTTTCTTTCCAGTCAGTGCTTGAAGTTTCAGAGCTGCTGCATTGTAGAAACTCGCCAGGTCCAGGAGGGGGATCTGGCAGTAGGACTGAGCTGGGCTGCGTATCTTGGGAGTCCGCCTGAGAGGTATACCTTTCTGCACATCCTTTACCAAGTTTGGCCAACATTGGGTAAAAGGCTCAAAGCTTTGACACACAGAGACAGCTGGCACAATCGGTTAGCCTGCTTTTCTGTTTGTATCAATCTGTCTTGAGAAAGCTGACCTGAAAAGGCTGAATGAGGAAAAACTCGGTATGGCATTCAATCTGATTGTAGTGCGATGTAGGTCACTGTGATTAGCAAGTTTAAAAAAAACACAAGTCGGTATTTATTGGGAAGATAAAATTTTGTTGTAGGCTGCTTTTATTCAGAACTGCTCTATAGCTTTTTCCTTTATGACATGTACAGCTCTATATCATTTTGAAAGGAAGCTTTTTGCTTCTGAGGAAGTCTTTTCTTTGGGTTGTCCCAAAGACAAGTCCTGGCAATTCCATGAAGGTTAATGAAAGCTGCTAGACTTTTCTGCTTGTATTAAATTACTCAGGTGCCATGAAGAACAAACGTAGAATACATGTAGAAGACTTTATCAAGGACTAGCTAACCAGTATCTGGTCACCTACACTAGTGAGATTTTGGATTTAAGCATATTGGGCAAGTGCTCTAAAAACGGTACTGCTGAGTTAGGCTGAGGGAATTTTTGAATAGCAAGTAGCTAAAACAACTCAAGCGAGTTATTATCTTTGGAGTTCTGGTGTTTAAAAGAAAACAAAGCCCTAAATTAGAGAGAACTGGCAAGAGTTGTGGATGTTCCCACTAAGGCATGAACTATACGTTAGCATCTTAACTAATAAATAAATTTAGTTCCATTGAAAAGAGATGTTAGATGCAATCAACATCTGTTACAGCAATTTCATTAATATCTGTGGTTCTTTGGGGAAATTCAGTAAAGAAGGAAGAGAAATAAACTGGAAAAGGATTGTAAAAGTGCTGAAAAGAAGGAAAATTAGGAGAATGCAGGCAATGGCAGTATTGTGGTTTGTTTGTTTGTTTTTATCCCAGCTCTTGTTTCTCATAGCCAGAACTTGCATGGATGGTAGCAAAATCAAAAAGAATAGGAGTAGGAATAAGGGATGTATCAAAATTTTAAAGCAGACACTGTTGAATGTGATGGTTACCTGAGTTGGTAATGCATTGTGTCTCATCCAGGACTTTCAGCAATGAAAGTACTGAAGAGAGTTAATTGTTTAAGGGAGTCTTTGTAATTGTAGGCTCCAGGTGCTGATACAGCATAGTGTCTGCTCTTAAAATAGTAGTTTCTTTATATATTAAGCAGTCAAAATAAGGAAGGTGAAGGACGGGCCATGGGAGGGAGGCTGGAGCCATTCAGTTTTGGGGAAAAAAACAAAAGCAGAATGCATCTGATCCAACTGCAAAGCAAGTTTTTATTACAGAAAGTGCTGTATGAAACAGTTGTGATGTACTAAGCTGCAAAAGAGAAAGCAATTTTCAAGAGAATAATTAGGGATAAAAAGGTAGATCTGGGACCGTGGCAAATGGAAAAATCAAGGTCTTAAGTGTGAGCCAGAAAGATACTGGGTAAATGCAGAATCAGCAGCACTCCGTAAAAGGGGTTTGTGCTTAGCTTAATGTTGTATAGGCCATTCTATAGTTTCACTGCCTCTCCTGTTGCATGAAGTTAATCAGATCTGTCTGTCAGTGTGCTTACAAATTGGTTGTTTTAAGCTGTCCTTATAATTTGCTGTAGATCTGTGGTAGTATTCTTTTTTCTAGATACCCTTTCTTTCTAGTCAGATATTTAATTTTCGCTGTGTCTGCTAAAATCATTGTCATTGCTTCAGAGGCTCCAACCAATATTCACACGATTTTTCTGGGGAAGTTTTAGTTCTTTCATCATTTTGCTTTGCTGACTTTCCTTCCTTCACTACTATAGCACCGATTAGCGGGTTACTACTGTCCTTCATAATGACCTTTATAATAAATATTCTTTGGGGATTATCGCTTTTGGTCTTTGTATATGCATCCAGGTTTGCAGAAATTATGGAGTAGCCAGTAAAGAGTTTTCATGACAAGACGGACAAGATTTTGGAAGACTCATCACTTCTCTCTTTACCTCTTCTCTCTTCACCTTTTCATTTGAGGTTCTAACAAATACCATAAACATCAGATTCCCTTTCTGAATATGTCTTCTTTAGAGTTAAGTGGGTAAAGCAGGTGTAAGTCCTCAGAAGATTTCTAGCTTCTTCTAAGAGTTACTACATCAGGAAAATAAACAGGCGTGGTCTCTCTTTAGTGCACTCAGAATGGCATGGAGTCCTCTCTGAGCTGGTAAACAGATAGTTTGAAAATCATTTTGTTTCAGTCCCTGGAAGCAAACAGATTCTCTCCTGTTTTCCCACCCCTTCTTTTCAGTTCCAGCAAACCTGTGATCTCTCTGCCCTTGGTCCTTTGTCCTTTCCCTTCCCTCTTCTGTTCTTCAGTGTCTGCAGACTTTCTGTGGACATGTTGCCTGCAAATTGTTGTGCTGAGGTCAGCACCATGTTCACCTCTGTTCATGTCTCCCCAGAGCTGTTCTCTCGAGATTTGCAGTCACACAGTGTGAGGCTCCAAAGACAGTTCTTTGTGCCCTGTGTATTCAACATGTAAGAATTTCAGGAACTGAAGGAAGAGGTGGGCTGAAAAAAACAAACAAACAAACAAACAAAAAACACAGGAGGGAGTGTGAGACCTTCCTTCCACCGCCCTTCCAGCACTTCTGACAGTGTATGAGCAGCAGTATCAGCTGCCTTACGCATCATCCAGATTGTAGCATGGTATGGATTGCTAAAGCTCGTGTACATACTGAACCTCTTCCTCTTTTCTCTTCCCCTTGCACCTAATCCCATCAGTTCAAAAAGCAAATTCAAAGAAAATGCCTTCAAACCAAAAGCATTCATCTTTTACAAATAGTTCAAGGCTTCATCGTATTAAAGGGAATGAAGCACTGTCTGCATGTCTAAGCAATGCTCTCTTCGGTTGGTGCTTTTCTCTGTGCCCTGAAAATTTGAAGTAAAAGAGAAAATTTTTGGTATTTCTGTAACAAAAGCATTCCATTAAGTCTGGTCACACTGTTTTCTGCTGGCAAGGAAGTTTCATGCAAGTTATTTTGCATAATTAAGGCCAGGTCTTGCCAAATCACATAAGGTCAGAGTTGGTCTTATTAAAGGAACCTGAAAGAGGAAACTTTTAAAAAATACGTTGTTCCTTTGTTACCTAACAAATCTGGGAGAAAAATGCATTGATTCTTGAAATTCCAGCACCTGGGTTATTCTGCTATTGTTCACAGCAGCCAGTTCTATAAGAAGGATGATTTGTCTGCTTATGTGGCTACAGAATTACCCCCCTCTGTGCAGTAGGACCAAGATAGATAAGGAAACTGGAAGAGAAGTAGAATGAGATTCTGCTTGGGACAAATGTAAATTGAGATGTGAGGATGCAAATATCCAGAGTGGTGATATTGACTGTGATGAAGACTTGTAAAGTGAACACAGTAGCGAGTGATTTAAGGGGTAAATAGTTGAAGTAGAATAGCAGGAAAAATGGGTTAGTGGAATTTAGGCTGGAAGTGACTTTGCAGAATGATCCAGAAAGACAGGATTTTCTGTTTCAAGTTGACCTGCAATGGTGCATCTGGTCCCTGCTCGTCAGATACAGAGGGAAAAACAAAGAGAAGAGCAGGCAGTGCTGTGTCTGCTGTGCTGGATGGTCTGCCCAAAAGCTAAAAGAGGGAAAGAAGTGCTTGTAACATTCATGAGTAGGATGATGAAAGAAATGAAACTTGCTGTCAAAAAAAAAGCTGTTTCAGTGGTGCTCAAAGGTAGGGTTATAATTTGTTCCAGGGAGGATGGCTGGAAATGGTATATGTGAACATAAGGGAATGGAATCAAATGACAAGAAAGGCATCTTGGCATTTTCATGTAAGCTTTCACAGTAGTGGCTGGAAGAACTATCCCTTCAGATACTAAATCCTGTGCTAGAGAATTTCCTAGAATAGGATTCATACTGGGCAAAGGAGGAGATGGGAAAGAGTTTGGGAATGATGTTAGCCTAGGGGATGTCTGTCCCTTTTGGATTGCATTTGGATTTTATCCCTCTTCAAATTGATTGTGTCCCAACTTACTTACAAGTATAATATGAAAGAGAGAGAGGTAAAGGGGGACAAGTGCTCTAGAACAAATTCATGAGGGAGATCCTAAAGGATGCTGTAATTCAGGTGTGCTCTAGACCATCTCCATTAAACTGACACCACTAGGCTCTGTGGTGGTGGCAGACAGTGCTGCAGACTGCACTGTGAGCAGTGTGATTCGTTTCCCAGCCCCTTTACCTGAGGAAAGCAGCTTCCTGTCTTGACAATTCTCACAACTTCCAAACCCATCAGGAGCAGAACTCAGAGTCTTTCTGATACATGTTTGTGCCAGTTGTCTGAGCAGACGTGGGCTTCGCAGTCTGGCCAATGTCCATTTTTCCATATTGTGGAAGGAGTGCACTGGTGTGAGATGTGGTTCAACTCTTCCCTCTGATCCACAGAAGAGGTTTACTTTAACACCTGCTGTGCAGACTAAGGGTATTTGAGGCTGTTGAGATCTGCTGCCCTTCTTCCTGCAACATCATGAAGCCTAAGGCATTAGAAATGCTTTGTGGACATTAAGGGTTACCAGTCAGGGGATCCTTACAGACTAAACTTTAGGCATAGCTGCTTGACATAGCCAGAGCAGTGGTCTTGGACCATCCACCGTCACCGTGTTGCATGTCTTGTAGTTTCCTCTTAATTCTCCTTTGGTAGATCTGTTCTGACAAGCACTGGCTTCTGAGTGCGTGTGCTAAGCAGTGTCAGAATGCCTGACATCCTGCTGCTCTTGGGAGTTTAGGAAAAGTGTTCATAAGGAAAAATAATTGATAAATATCTGTTTACCTTGGTTTTTTCATAACACTTTTTTTTATTTGTGTGCCTGCAATAAAATGCATGTATTAAAAAAAAGCTACCAACAAACATTCACTACATCTTTCTATGTTTGTCTGCCTCATGGTGTTCCAGAGTGAAATCTTCCATTTCATCTTTCGTAAGTGAAGTGTTAGAGTCCTTGCAAGTTACAGGAGCTTTCACATAGTTTGCTCTTGTGTTTAGGCTTCTGTGGTATCCATTACTTATGGATGAGGCTTTAACTCAGATCCAGAGATCCAGAATAAATGCTGGACATCTCGCTGCATTCTTGTCTGCTGGCAGTGTGGGGCTGGGCAAAGGGCTCCCTCTGCAGACTGTCAGCGCTGCTCAGCTTTGGAGGAATTGTTGAAAAGTGAGGTAAGGAGCCCTCGAAGACAGGGCAGGTAGGACTGGTAGACAGTTTCATGCTTGGATTCCTAGCTGGCTGTGCAATATTTAAAACACAAGATCTATGCTTGCTTACCCAAAAGGACCCGTATACACATTTAGTTCCCAGATTTTCAAACTCCAGCCTTTGTATATCTGATCCCAAAGTTGCTCCCCCCCAACTTTTGGCATGCTGAATGATTTGCTTAGCATCAGGAAAGCTCCTTCTTTATTAAGCCTTTTGTTTGTTTGTTTTGTTAGGAACAAATGCTGTGTTTACTGATTTTTGTTTGTTTTGTATAGTGTTAAAAATACCATGCCATTAGGGTTTCATGTTTTCCGGTTTTGCATTTCAGGGTTGAAGGCAGGCCAGCCTCTGATTGAAGTGTAGTGTTTGGGATACTTATTGTCTTCTCTAAGTAGCTTATTTTGGAGCTGCAGATGGGAGCTGAAAGTTTTCCAGAGTCAGGGTATTATAACAGAATCTGCTTTCTCTTCCAAACATTCCCATACAAATGGCTTGGGGGAGGTAACGGTTTAAAAGGTTGCAAGAGAGATAGTTTCTGTCCCCTCTCCCTCACTTCTCAAGAGCAAACACAGTGTTCAGAACATTCATTAAAAAGCTATTTGGATGTGGACCTTATCCCCCAGAGGGGATACTAGCTTGTCAACTCTTAAATGACTTTATTCTGTTTTTATATCCCAAGAACTGTTGCATTTTTTAATATATATGGAAGCCAGCTGCCAGTGTAGGAATAAATGCCTGAAATTGTGGCAATCTAAAAAAAAAAAACCAGAGTTTGAATCCAGCATTGTCTGTATCTTTGTCTGTCCCTTGGCCGTGATTTGGGGAAGTTGTGGTCACCTTCCACTAAGAAGTCTTGAACAAAAGGGATGTAAGCTAATTTTCCTTTTTTTTTAGGTCCACTTGCCTGAGACTGAAGGAAAAGAACAATTTGTGAAGTAGATGAAGATTAATAAATCATATTCGTTTTTCTGTTATTGACCAGAACTGTTAGGATTTTTGTGATCATTGACTGCCTGAGCACAGTTAGCACCAACTTTGTGGCTGTGGCAGGATGCAATTACATCAGGGCAACACGTACCTCCTGTTGCTACCTGTGCCGGTATGTCTGGTCAAACCACTACAGAATTTCTCAGCAGAAGTCACTGTCTAATGCCTGATTCTCTTTGTGCCTTCCAGAATGCAGGGTATTTTTGGGGTTTGTGTGTTAAGATACAAACATGCAGTCATAACATTGATGTGAGAAAATCAGCAGAACAAACAGGAAGCGAGCACTGCCGTGTTTCTGTTTTTGTGTAGGTTGGTGCCAAGTATCAGCCCATGTTCTGCTCTTCTGCAGCTCTGCTAATGTGTCACAGTTTGTAAGTTATTTTGATAGGTGGTTGCAAGTAGTCTTAAGACAGAGTGGTTTAGCAGGGAGGGGAGGGAGGAGGCTTCCTGTGTGATTTTTTCTACAAGATCTTCTTTGTAATTTTGTTCTTCCAGATGAAGACAGAAAGAAGGAAGGTGTAATGACCAAGAAGTGGCTAATGTTGAGCAGAGTATGCTCAGCAGACTCCAGCAGAAAATTAAAGATCTGAGATTGTGACAGCCAGGTTTTGAGCAAAAGGAATGAAAAAACTGAAAAGCTTTTCTGATTCCAGCAGAATTAGTCCTGGATAATGGGGCTGGGGTGGGTGTTGAGCCTAAATATCTGGCTAATCTCACTATTTTGTAAATTACACAGACTTAAGTACAGTTACTCACAGAGAAGAAACACAATATATGTTGTTTTTTTTTTTTTACACTTTACAAACTCTTTCTACACATGAATAATTTGGTGAGTATTCTTTAAAAGTCATGATTCATTGGCTGACTGTAGATAATGACGTACTCATAGACATTATCGCTAGTTGCTGTCACCTCAGAATTAATACACAAAGTACAAGGCACCTGAATAAGGCAAGTTCGTTTCTTGAGAAAAATGAATGCTGTTTTCCAGCATGCCATTTATTTGTTTAGAAAATGATATTGGTACAATGTCCTTATGAAATGTACTCAGTGGCACAGAACAGAAGCACTGTAGGGCATTTTTATATTACCATATTAAAAATAGAATTTAGCAACGTGCTCCTAGTCGTCATCAGAAGTGATGATCTAAGAAAGGTGCTTGCTTTTAGGAGGTTTGTTGTCATTGGGCACTGCAGTACTTACTACTTTTACATTACATTACAGGTAAGTGCTATTTTTGCTTCACGTCTGTTTTGGCCTCTGGCAATACCATCTATTTCTGTGCAGTTCCTTCCTCCTGCCCCTCCAGTTGGCACTTCTGTTATTACAGAGCCCAGTGCTACCATTTGTTTCTTTCTGCCTCCTCAAATTGCTCTGTGGCTCTGCACACCTGTAACCACTCACTCGTTTGTGCCAAGAGCAGAATGGACATTGTGCTCTCCTAATGACTGTATCCTTCGTATCAACAAGGTGAACATTTCCTGCCTTCCATGCCTCTCCAGTGTGGCTTTAGGCTATTACTGGGGGGATACCAGTTTATTTACTCCTAAATCCTGCTTTGCTGTGTGCAGCTTCCATGTGCTGAGCTGTCCAGTCTTGAGCAGTGGTGATGGTGGGACTTGCTTGCCTCTTCCAGCAAAGCTCATCTGCGTTAACAGCACAGCAGCTCCTCTTGCACTGTGATGCTGTGATCTGGCAGCTGGTGGCAGCTGGTGGCACCTGGTGCAGGGTGTTTCGGAGATGCTGAGTTAGGCAGAGGGCTTGCTCACCTCTGTTGACAGCCTGCACTAGAGTCGCTGCTGCATCATGTGGCTCTGTGTAACAGCTCAGGCTATTGTTATTGTGGTCCTGCACATCTGTCATGTAGCATGCAGAGTCCTGCAGGGAAGGAAAGCTGAGGGACTTGTGAGTTGTCCCCTTTGGCATATTGGTGGGTTTTTAAAAACGAGCCCCACACATCTTACAGGATGGGACTGGAGCCTCATTCAGCAAGTGGAGGTATCAGCAGAGCAGTGGAAGAAAGGCTTAGGTATACTCTCCTCTTATTCCTGTTCCTTCCCCACAACCAACTGAAAAACACATTTATTTGGTCAACAAAACCACGTTTCTGCACAGACACTCTGCTCTTTTCTCCTCCGAGGCAGGTAAGATGGCAGCTTATCTGACTAGGGTTGGTTGCTTTCTTTGTTTTCTACTCCAAAAGTAAGGAAAAAAATCACAAAGTACTGCCCTTTCCCAAGCATCTGGGCAGTGTTGAGAAGCTGCAGGTAAAAAACTGGCTTTTCTGTACAGTGTGGCATCTGTAAGAGAAATGGTAGCTGGAGATAGAAGAGCAGTGATGGTATAACCATGCAGTTGGTCATGCACAATCATGCACACACCTTTGCGTTACTGTGAATGGTGTATGCAGCAAAGACAAAGCAACTGCACGGCCTAAGTAAGGGGGCAGGACCATTACCATTGCATTCTTCCTAAGGATTTGTAGCACAAGTTCGCACTTCTCTTCCATTTCCTGTCATCCCCTGGACTGTTGTAGCCTCTTTTTCCCCTTCTCATCCAACCAACCTCTGGTATCTTACCAGATTTCCTTCAGGGCTTTTCATCTCCTCTCACTTCTTGTTTGTCCCTGTTTCCTTGCCAAGTTGTTTTTTGTTACCCCCCACACCTTCAGCTCTGTGCTGTACATGCTCCTTTCATCCAGACTGAGTCTCTACTTGAGGGAAGCAGAGGAGAGCGAGCAGCTGGCAGTCCCCGTTGCTGTGCTGCATTAACCCTGGGTTCTGGTGAGCTAGGTGCAGCTGCAATACGAAATGTTTGTGGAACACCTAGTATTTTATGTTTTTATTTTGTATTCTTACAGTCCTTTGGTAATTTGCAGGTTTCGTTCAAGCTATTCAACAGAGGAAGGATGTACATTTTTTGATTGCTGTTGTTAGATTTTTAAACTGTCCATTATGTTTCTAAAATAATTTTTAAAAAGGACAAATTGAAATGTTCTTGTGTATAGAGCATTTTGCCAGATCCCAGTGAACACCCCAGGCATGTTGCAGCTTTCCTTGAGCGTCTGATACACCAGCTGAAGAGAGGGACTCTAGAACATGCAAAGGCTTGTGAAATATATACCAAGTTACCCAGTTAGAACTGCAAGCTGCTGAGCTCACAGGTCTTTCTAGCAAAACCCTGAGTTTGCTTTAGTAAACTCTGGTGATTTAACACTGATGGCAAGCTCAGCACCACCATAACATGCTCTCACTCCCCCTCCTCAAAAAGATGGGGAGAAAATGATGAAAAGAGCTCATGGATTGAGATAAGGACGGAGAGATTGTTCTCAAGTTATCATTATGGGCAAAAAAGATTCAGTGTGAGGAAAATTAATGTAATTTATTCCCTACTGATAACATGCTAGAACAGTGAGAACTATAACCAAATTAAAAACATCTTCCCCCCATCCACTCTCTTCTACCTCCCTCTGAGCAGCACAGGGGAACGGGAACTGGGGGCTGTGGTTAGTCCCTGATGCTTTCTCTCTGCCGCTCCATCGCGGTCACTCTCTGCCGCTGCTCCATGTGGGGTCCCTCCCAGGGGATGCCGTCCTTCCCGAACTGAGCATGGAACTCATCCTGCAGGGTCTGCCCACAGACAGCAGCTCTTCAAGAACTGCTCCCACATGTCTCCATACCACGGGGTCCATCCATCCCCCAGGAGCAAACTGCCCCAGCACGGGTTCCCCACAGGTGGCAGCTCCCCCCAGACCCCCTGCTCCTGCGTGGGCTCCTCTCCACGGGCTGCAGCTCCGGCCTGGGGCCTGCTCCTGCGGGGGCTCTCCATGGGCCGCAGCCTCCTCCAGGCCACATCCACCTGCTCCACCGGGGGCTCCTCCACCCATGGGCTGCAGCATGGAGATCTGCTCCATGTGGGACCCATGGGCTGCAGGGGGACAGCCTGCTCCACCAGGGGCCCCTCCACAGGCTGCAGGGGAACTTCTGCTGCATGCGTGGAGCACCTCCTGCTGCGCTGCCCTTGGTGTCTGCAGGGCTGTTTCTCTTCACATTTTCTCACTCCTCCCTCTCCCAGCTGCTGTTGTGCAGCATTTTTTAGCCTTTCTTAAATGTGCTGTCACAGAGGTGAAGGCAGCATTGCTCGTTGGCTCAGCTTTGGCCAGCGGCGCGTCCCTTTTGGAGCCAGCTGTAGCTGCCTCTGATCTAACATGTGGCAACTTCTGGACTCTACTCATGGAGGCCACCCCTGCAGCCCTCTCAGCTAACAAAACCTTGCCATGTAAGCCCAATACAAAACTCAGCACAATGTGTGACACAACTAGAAGTGTGTGTCTAGAGTCTAGTTCCTAAGGCACTGTTCAACTGCAGATATCCATAAGGTTTCACCCAGTGATTATTCCTTGGGTGTTGAAACTGTTAAAACTAAAAACCTCCTGACAATGTGCATTTTCTCCATGTCTTCGCTGCAATGTGGGGTCATTTTTATAACCTCGCTAGCTTTCTCCGTGCGAAATATATGACAAACATCCCACGTATGTTAAATTCCTATTCAGATCTTTGGTGGTATGCCTAAATTAACTTGATGTTGATGACATACAGTTTGTCTGGCCTGCCAAGGTTAGCATGTACTGCACCTCTAGTGCTGGTCCCCAGCCATACTTTTAAATTGTGATCAGCTGCCCAGCAAATACTGATAAGCTTAAAATCAGAGGAGGAGGAATCTTGGCTGCCTGCAAGCAAAGTGGCAGTTTTTTTCCCCTCAGAGTTCACCATCCTCCCCAGTTAAAATCCCACACAATCCCCACGACCCCCTACATGTGTAAACCTCCTGTAAGTGGGATGTAATGCAATCTGTTGAGACTGGGGATGGATGCAGGGCAGGTGGTGCAAGCTATATGCACTGAGCACAGATGATGCTGTGGGTTCAGCAGTTGTTTTCCTTCTTCTCTGATCATTTATTTACATTTTTAGAATTACCTTGGTGGGGAGTGACTGCTCACTCAGCCCTATGTCCTTGCTTGCACTTCTGCACAAAGCCTCTCTTCGGAAGGTCTGTAGCATTGTAGAGTTGTTGTTTTGTGCTGTCAGTTGGGTGACGTTAATTACAAAAGCTTATGTTTCTGTAGTGCACTGAGTCGATATAAACTGATGCTCCTGACCACCATTCCCATCTTGGGAGAGAGCGGGCTGCAGCATTGGGCTTGCAAAACAGCACTGTGTACTTGTGTCCAAAACAAAAATTGTGCTAGCTCCCTGACTGAATGTTTGGGAAGCGAACATTCTCCTAACCTGCTGTGTGTGTGTGACTGCATTTGATGAATTGAAGTCAGTGCTGGCAAAACATAATTGTTCATAATTACGACAAATCATGCACAATGCTCATACTGTGAACTACAAAGCTGTTGTCTACTGCTGCTTATCCAGCTGCTCTGTAAACTCTCTGATGAAAGCACATTAACCTCAGAAACAGCCTTCAGGAGCTAGCTGTTCATGTTTTGTTGAAGGCATAGAAGAAAACTGGTTTGTGTGAAGTTCGAAAAACTTGCTTCTGTTCCCCAGAGTTTCTCGTGATGCAGGAGCTGGGTTGTAGGACAGGAGGTGTCTTGGTGATACAGCAAGATAAAAGCAAAGATGGCTAATTAAAAGGAAGTCTGGGTGGGCATTGTTCTTATTCTGTGTCCTTGATGAAAATCCCTGGTGATACTCAGCCTTCTGGTAAACAGCTGCAGACACGTGATTTCCCCTCTTTCTCTAGTACTGGACAATCTGTCTTTCTGGTTTTTAGATTTTTGCTTTCTTCAATAAGAAAATATTCCTTGTATCTATCAGAAGTGTGTGTTTCTCCATGACGCTAAAATAACATGATGCTATTGCATTTCTACAAGATGCTAGGAAAGTGTGCGTGCGTGAGGGAGCAGGTATATCTTGTTAGTTGACATGGTGTGAGCACAAAATTGGACACACAAGAAGAAGCTGGGATTAATCGATTTTTTTGCATGCACTGGATTACTTTGTTTCATGGTCAGTGCTGTCAGCATGCGTCAGTCATGTTTACAGAGCACTTCTGAGTCAAATATCCTAGCTGGGCATTTTAAAATGCTGCGTGTTTAAAAGGTACCTTCATAGCCATGGCATTTGAAGCTGTAATTGCTGAGGTAAGAGCACTGGAGGTTGTGGGATGGAGAATTTCCAAGTACAGCGCCACACCTCATGGCTAGGCTAAGCTGTACATCCTAGCAGAGAGGAATCCCAGCCCACTGTAGAATATAAACCCTTGCTGATGTAGGTGTATCCTCTGGTACAGCTGATCTAATCACACGCTAAGTTCTTCCTTTCAATAAATACCATTACCCTTCTTTTCTGTCTTTTAGTGTCAAGATGGTGCTGATGTGGACGAGTGGGGACACCTTCAAGACTGTTTACTTTATCTTGAATCAGGCCCCTTTACAGTTCTCCATCTGCGGGCTCCTGCAGGTCTTTGTGGACATCGCTATCCTGCTGCAGGTTTACTTGTACAGCTCCTACCCTCAGAAGCCCACCTCCCACACGGCGCACCCTGCCAGCACCAAGGCCCTGTGAGGCACTCGGCAGGACAGGCTGCAGGTCGGTGGTGCTGCAGGGTCAGCCATGGCACCTCCTCTTCCACTTGTAAATACTCCTGCATTGCTGAGCTGAAAGCAGAAAAGAGAACAAGGATCGAAAGCCTGGTTGCACTTCCAGCTCTGGGGTTTTTATTTAAAATAACTTGCTCTCTCTGTTCTCAGGCTTTGCTGTACAGAACTGGTTCCTGGTGGGGGGAGGGACACTTTATTTTTGCATATGTACCTATGAGCCTTATTGATTCACATAGGTTTGTATATTAATCACAAGGGCTGGATGTTTTGTGTTTTTAATGCTATTTAAAAATGTTACACCACAGAAATGATAGGATATTTTGTCTGAGACTTTTACCTATTTATATAATATGAAGTCTGTATATTGGCAGGAAGGTTGTGGCATATGTTAGTGTTCAGCATCTCCATGATGTAGGAAGAAGTATTGAAGAGCAAATGTAGGAGCTTTCTCTTTTTTGTTGAAGAAGGGTAAGCAGAAAGGGAGGGAAGCCCTGCAAAGAGGCGAACAACTGAAAATGAACAAGTCATACACAGTATGAAGTGTCAGCATGCCAAAGAGTGAACTGTAACACGCGTCTGCTGCAGTATCAGTGCAGCAGGCAGAAATGTCAGCATGAAGAATGGTGGCTGAGCACAGGCACCATGTGTAAAGCAGGCACAGCTGATCAAGTGGTCAGTCAAAAGGAGAAGCGAACAGGAGATAGCATGAGCGGCTCTAACAGAGCCTTGCTCAGTGGGATTTGGGAACAGACTGACTGCTGCAGCCATGCACAGGATAGGACTGGGCTGGAATATGCCTGTCCCAGGAGCCAGTAGACGTGCATTGCCAGGCAGGTACTTCTAGGTAGCAGATCAGAGCCACAGAGGTAGAAGCAAGTCCACTTTCATTGCCCTAGAGGGAGAAGTGACAAAGTCGCGTCCTATGGAATAGGACTAGCATCTGACCACTTGATTTGTTGAGGCTGAGAGTCACGTTCACGCTGTTTAATGCCAAACAAGAACCAGTTTGTATTTGGGGGTGTTTCTTGCACTGACCCAACAAGGAAGGAGTCCACATTTTTCCTTTTTCTGTTGCTTAAGATCTTCCAAGCTCTTTGGAGAATCAACAGTCTGTAGTTAGACAGAGAGACTGAGAAAGCTGATAGGGCAGAGAGTTTATTTATAATCACAGATGTCTGTACTGGCTGCTTGCCAGCGTAGGTCACTGTGCCCTTTCTGAGCACTGCATGTCTAGTAGCTGCGGGTGGTGTGGGACCCTCAGGGAGGGGGCTGTGCCCAAACCCGTGGGCTTCTGCCAGTTGCCGTAAGGAAACCGCCATGGTTGGGCTGAGACAGCTACAGCAAGATGCAGAGCCCCAGGAGCATTTACGCCTGCACTGCTTTCTTCTTTGTGAACCTCCCTCCCTGCTGCGGGATGAGCCCTGTGTGACTGCAGGCAAGGCATTAGAGCTAGGATAGATTTCTGAGAATCTTTTTTTTTTTTTTTTTTTTTCCTCCAAGATTAGCACAAGAGCTTATGTTTTCTTATCAACAGGAGCAAGTCTGAGGTTTAATAACTTCAGTGAGTAGATCAGGTACTTTCCCTACCCTGTTTTATTTGGGAATCTCATGACCTGGGTCTGGACTGTCTTCACTGGTGGCAAACTCCCCTCTGTTGGGAAAGCAGCAGCAGGCCACAGCAGCAGTTGCATGATGCCTGGTTGGGAATGTCCACTGTAGGACAGGGGTGAATGGGCTGGCCCCGTGGTCTGTGCTGCTTTGCAGACCCATGCCCCTGTTGCTCCCCAGGCAGCCCAGCTGACATCGGGGCTCCCCCCGCATGTGCCATTTGATTTTGGCACTGGGACTCGGAGCACCGAGCCCCAGACCTGTGAGCAGAGGTTGTCCCTTGAGGCTGGGCCATCCTTCCCTTCCGTGGGGCACTGCTGGAGGTGGAGGTAAGGGGCATCCTCACAAAATCCCTCCTGTCCAGGCAGATCCAGCAGACCAGGACGGAGGGCGGCTGCTCTTTCTGAGGGGTGGGCACAGATGCTCTGCCAGGGCACTGCCTCCACGCTCCTTGTTCGACACCCTTCTCTTTTAGGCCTGAAGTGACCTTACAATGACAATGTACCCGGCATGGCAGACTATGAATGTTTTGTTCCTCTCTTTTTTTTTTTCCAATGTTCTGGTTATGTTAAATGAACATCTGGGCTTTTGTCTTTTTTAATTCAAGACTTATTTAACAACTGGCTTCTCTGGTATGCTGCTTTAATGAGGATTGTATTTCTACTGTATGCAAATGAACACTTTCCTGTGTGTTTTAATGGTCTGATTTTTTTAATACCTTGTAATGATAAGATTTTTGTATATGGTGGTCTTTTCTAATCTATGAAAAGGGGATATAAACTTTAAATGGCTGTTAAGAAATATGCTTCTGTATGTTACAGCTTCACCTGGGAGTGCACACTTTTGGCCACCTCTTCGGCTTTAAACTACAGGTATTACTGATAAAATAACTGTTGTTTTTTCCTTATGGGACTCTCCCCTGGGCAGTTTCTTGAGCCTGCCACCAGTACCCAAACCAATGTGCAGTCTCATTCACACTAGAGGTGCAAACACTTGAAGAGAAGCCAGTGAAAACACATCTAAAGTCATCTTCTGTATGTGGCATTTAATAAGGTAGGACTCTTGGCTGGGAACTGTTGAACATCACCTTGCAAGATACTTTACAGAGAAAATGTTACAGAACTTTGTTCTTTAGTTGTCATGAAGTATCTGTATCAATGATCACCTCTGGAGAATAATAAATCAATTACTTTAAATAGCTCTTTGAATGTATGGCACATTTCATGAGTTTATTTTCTGTCAGTTGCAATGCGTTTTAAATAAAAGAAACCTATTATACATAAACTGCAGCATTGATTTGTTTTGTTCGGATATAGAATATGCAGAGCATCACCTGTAGAAATAATTAGCAGTATTTTTCCTCCTGATGGGTGGGTAAGCAGAAGGTGTGGTTTGTCCTGAGGTCATGATAGAGGATGACAGGAATTCTGGTTATCTGTCCCCGGCTCCTTCATACATTCTGGGGCGAACTTACACTCGCTGTCTTTTTTTAACCTACCCTCTTGCATGGTTGTGATGTTCATGGTAAAAACAAATTACCAAGAGGTTACTATGTAGATTTAAAAAAGCAAGCAAACAAAACCATATCAGGCAGACTGCACAAGGAGGTCAAAGACAGGACACAGCTGAGGGACGTGCTCCTCACAGCCTCTAGAGATGAGGAAAACGGGAGCGACATCTCATGGTCAACCACTGTGTCAAGGAGTAATGCTGACCTTCTTCATTGTTGATAACAGAAAGAATTCAACAGTATACCAATAAATAAACATACTGAGTACCTGTGATAACAGCAGTAAATAAATAAAAGAAACGGACTAGAACAAAATGCGAGGCACACCCAGAAACAGTGGACAGATCTCCCTGTGAAAGCCTTGTAAAGTAGCCAGGTCCCAAGCAGAAAGCAGTATTTGGAAATGCCCCAATGGACAACTTGTGACTTCCAGACCCCCATCCTGCCCCTTCTGTGTCCCAGTTTACTTGGATTTGACTCTCACAGGTACTGTCCTACTTTTGCTAAGCTGAAACAGAGGGGTTTTGCTCACCCTCAGACAGGCCTGCAGAACCACACGGGATTTCTTTACATCACTCCAGTGCTTCATACTCTTTTAAGGCTATAGCTAGTAGAAGTGAGGTGCTGTGAGAGCTACGGATATTTTGCCCCCTGTGAAGCAACTGCTGTGAGGCTGCCACAGGTTATGCCTGTTCTGGCCCTGTTGATTGAGACAGCAACCTTTGTCTGGGTGACCACTGAGGAGTGTGTTATGACTGTCATGATTTTCTTATGATAGTAATTTTTCTTAATTGAGGTTGCTCTGAGGTGGAAGATGTACATGTGCCATGCTAGCAGCAGGAATTGTGTCTGACTTTGTGCCACTCCCTCTAACACTGTCCCTTTACAAGCTTGTTACCACAGTTTCAGCTCTCAAACATGTAATGAGTCTCAGTCCCATGCCAGAGAGGACTTTTTTTTTTTTTCTTTGATGCAAACAGAACATGCTACAACCGTGAAGTGCTAGATTGTGCTTCACAAGAAGTATATATAACTATCTACTGGCACTGGCATGCATGCAGGCAGTAGTATGGCATTTTTTCTAGTTAGTGATAAATGGCCTTAAATCATTTGTGTGCTCTGTCAAGGAAAACAACAACCACACACAAAACCAACAGTTCTCCAGCTATTGATCAAAAGTAGTAAGCATCACTCATAATAACAGCTATGCTGGGGGGAACTCACTGTCCTCTGGGTATCTTTCATGTCTGGCAATGTGTGCATCAGAACTTTATGCAGCTTCCAAAAATAATTTGTTTAAAAGGTTCCTGGTTTATATTTGTCTCATCTGTCATCTCAATAGATAAAATGAAACTTTATTAAAAGTCAGACCTCGACTAACAAACATGATGAGTGGGTTTTGTCACCTTATTAGAACTGTGTATGCTGGAATTAATTATGTGCCTTTTGAAAATACAAAGAACTCGCTGTTGTAGGACAATAGCAACTTGATGGACCGCAGTAATAATGGGTGTCAACTTTTGCTGCACAGCTGCTGGGCTGCAGTGAACTGTCTCAGTGTAGTTTCTTCATGCTGTAGGACCACAAGGGGCATTTATTAAATTAATTATTTGCTAGCACTGCAAGCATGAAGCTCCTCATTCTGCAAGGATGTCTGCTTTAAGGTGAGTAAGCTTTTAGGAGTAAGCTAATGCTGATGAAGGGCTAATGCCCTACCCCCCCTGAGGAGATGCGTTCTGCACCCTTTGAAGGGCCACTTCTCACTGCATTCACACCAGGGATTTAGCTCTGAACTGCAGGGGATGTGCATGGGACATAAAGTACCATGGAAGGCTTTCACCTGAATGCACACAAAGACATCATAAAATGCACTGTCCCCCCCTTATCACCGTTCCATGCCTCGCCCACCCACATTCTTCACTTTGCTTCACAGCCGCAATGCTGAACCTCAATGTCAAACCTTAATAAGCCTTAATGCAAGAAATTCCTTTGTCAGGATTAAAAAAAAATAAAAAATAAAAATCTCTCAATGAGTCACAGCAACCTAACGCTGGTATTGGCTTGCCAGGACTCTGAGTCAGCACAGGTAGCATCCATCACCCCTTAGCCCTTCTCACCTGGCACACGAAAATGAGCTCCACGTGGCGGCAGGCTGTGACTGGTGGCAGAGCCCTGTGCATGTGGCTGTGCTGAGTTTGTTTGTAACTCAATGCAGCCAGGGGACCGGAGACCCAAATGCAGCCTGCTGAGTGCAGGGGCTCAATGTGCTCACTTCATGTCTTGCAGCAGTGCTCGGGGGTGCTGGCAGGGCTGTGCTTCCCTGAGGCACCTTCTGCTGCGGCAGCAAGGGAGCAGTGCCAGGGCTGCAGCTCCAGTGGCCGCAAGCACAAAGCCCAGAGTGTGTCCCGCAGCCCTGGTGCTGGGAGCCTGCCGTAGCCATGAGCCCCCACGGCCCTGCTCCCGTCCCCAGAAACAGGCACATGAAGCTCCCTTCCCAAGGCAGGTGGTGTTGACAGGGCATCAAGCCCTCCCTTCCCTGCAAAACGCGTTTGTGGCTGTGCCAAATGGAGGCTGCTCCACATCCTGTGCATGCACCTGTATACATGTGTGTATGTTCATGTGTCTTGTAAGCTGACTCCACCAGGTCTGCAGCTCTACGGAGGGGACAAGTGCTGCTCTTCTCGAGGGGCTGTAGGGAACTGGGGGCATGGGGTCCACCATGACACGCTCCTTCATGCCAGCACCAGAGAAACATCACCTTCCCCACGTCACACGAATCGTGAGCATCACTAGAGGCACTTGTTCTGCAACACAGCTTCCAATTTTTATTAAAATCAAGTGTAACCTTTTATCTTCCCTTGCTCCATTCCTATAAGGAATGGCTTAATACAGAACTCTGCTAGTGTAGGGTTGGTGCTATAAACTGAGGCCAAAAAAAAAAAAAAAAAAAAAAAAAAAAAAAAAAAAGCCAACAACAACAACCCCCCCAAAAAAAACAACAAACCCACCTTTAGTATTTTGTTCCCTTCCTGGCAGGAGGTGAATATGAAGGACGACACCACGGTTGGTCCTACAGCTCTGTTAATACCAATGGAGCTATAGGTACAAGAGACATTTGTGCCCCCGTTTCCTGCTATCTCCTGAAGTATCTCACTTGTAGGAATACCTAAAAATGCACACAGTGCGCTGACTTAGACCAGCTAAGCAGCTCCTCAAGTAGGAAAACCACGTTAGGGGACTGAAAAGCTCCTGAGACTAGTAGCAGAAAACAACATGCAGATGACACCATACTCATTTTCCCTTTCAACTTACATATTTTTCTGAGAATCAGGAGGAAGAGGCAGAACAATAATATTGATTTTTAGAGGACAGCATTGTCTTTTTCTTAGCAGGGGGGGAAAAAAGCTTACTCCTAACATAACTCACAGCTGCTGTGCTGCAGCTTAGGCCACTGAAGGAGTCTCACTGACATTACTCAATTTGGACTGGTCCTGACTGCAGTCACTGAGGAAGAGTATGCAGAACTGGGAGTCACAGCTGTTATAACATCACCTTTCCCTCTCTGGGCAGCACGTATTTGAGGTTTATTCATCTGTTAAATACATTTTTGATATATGAGAGATGGAAAGCATTAAAAGAAAGTGGAGAAATGTTGTGAATTTTAAAAGTATTTGTTATATTTAACTGTAAGAAAAGAAAGAAAACCAACAATTCAACATTCAGTACAATAGTCAGGAAGATTTTCTATGTATATTTCTGTCATGGGGCTAAGATACAAAGCTTACTGTGGTAAATATGCATATTTACTAAATAGCGCGTACTGAGCTAGAGCACACGTTGGAGCTGGCAGCTGGTGGTGCCTGATTTGTAAGACAGACAAAACCAAGACCCTGTGAAAGCCAAAGAGTTATTTCTGCCCTTCTCTCCCCTTAATCCCTTTGCTTGTCTGAGATTTGTGTTCCTCGGTGGAGTTGCCAAAACGAACTCCCCGTGCACGGAGAACACCAGCAGAAACCCCTCACTTGGCGCGCATGGTGTCGCAGAGCAGGGAGGAGGCCGAATGTTCACTGCCCCACCAAATGGCACCCCGGTGTGGACTCCTGGTGCTTTGTTATATCCTCCTGGCTGGCTGCGTTCAACAGCTGCTCCTTGAGGTTGCCAAAAAACAGTTGCTCAATAGAAAAGAAATGCCCTACAAATAGTGATGGAGCAGAGCTGAACTCAGTAGAGTTTCTAGGGACGCCTTTCAGAAGGCTCTTAAGATCAAAAGTTGGTCTTTGGGGAAACTCTTGTGTGTGTCTGTCCCTAATTTATGCAATTCAGGAGGTTCTGATTGCAGAATTGATCCTCCACCTCATGTCTACTGCTTATTGTGCTGCCAACTCACTTTAACTGATGAGAATTAACTTCTTTTGGCTTCCTGGCCCACCGCTGGCTGACCAACCTCCCCAGCAGCATCTAGTGGGGATGCAACTCCGAGCCCCTGTGAACTGTCACCACCTGTGAGCTTGGTGTTCTCTTCTAGCTGGTGCATCTGCCTGCTTGCTGCTCGTTGCTGCTGCTCCTTCAGCTCACTGTAGGAACGGGAAAAGGTATGAAAGATGGAGGTGACCGGGAAGGCCATCAGTAAAATACCACTCAGGATACTGCTCAGGGCTACCACTTGTCCAGGGATGCTACGAGGCACCATGTCCCCATAGCCAACAGTGGTCATGGAGATGACAGCCCACCAGTAACTGGTGGGCACACTTGTGAATTCTTGCTTGGCTCCCAGTTCACTCTCAGCCAAATATACCAGTGGTGAGAAGAGGGCCATGGCAACACAAAGGAAGAGCAGGAGGAGCCCAAACTCCCTTGTGCACCGGCGCACGGTGAGCCCCAGGGTCTGCAGCCCCAGCGAGTGCCGCGCTAATCGCATCACGTAGAGGATGCGCAGAGCCCGCAGGAAGCGCAGCACCAGACCCACTCGTTCCAGGTACTTGTTCCCTGCTCCTCCACCAGGCTTGCTGCTGTTTTTTGTAGAGACCATATCCACAATGAGAGAGATATAGAAAGGCAGGATAGCCAGGATGTCGATGATGTTGAGTGGGGTTTTCAGGAAAGCACACTTGTTCTCTGCCTGGATGGATCGCAGGAGGAACTCAAATGAAAACCAAGCTACACACACTGTCTCCAGCACAAAGATGTTGTAGCACTTCTGTGAACATTCACCCTGGGGAGAAGAGGAGCAGGAAAAAGAAAAAGGGGGAAGAAAAAGATTTAGCCAGAGAGCAAACACGAAGTAGTCGTTCTTGAAGGCAAGTACCAATAGCATGTTACATCAATACAAATTGCTAGCTACCAAAGTAAAATGATTACTGCTAAGAGCAGTTGGAATGAATGACTGAAAACCAGAGCAACTAATTGTGTGCTTGGCTGCAGGACAGGTTAACGATGTTCTGGAGTGTCCCAAGGCTGCCAAGAATTTGTTGTGATGTTATCAGCTGCCAGTCGGACAGCCTCTGCTGAAAAGCCAGCAGCTCACGCCTCATTTCTGAGCAAGTCTTTAACATTCTGCAGAAAGGATTAGTACACAGATCTTAATAAATGGAAGATTGCACCATCCCCTCCTGATAAATGATAAATTGCTTATAAATGGCTCATAAACACCCACAGCTTTTTATGTTGTGTGGTTGGAGTCACCTACAATCTATTATTCACATAATATAGGATGTTTTTGAAACACCAGCGAGCATTTATTAACTCACTCACCCTATAGCCAAAAGCTCATAGGAAGTATTGAAAAATGTAGGTATGTCTAAAAGAAAAAAGAGGAGGACCATTTAAAATTACCTAACCTATAACAGCTAATGGCCATGATGACCCCACAAGCTTTCTGAGGTAGAAAAGCACTGGGAAAAAAAAGTGCCCCAGGCTCAATGACTGGAAAATCAACAGAACCTTAGCTCTTTCCTTACAAAGCCTGTAAACAAGCATCTGGAACATGTGAACAGAAACAAACAATAATGGTGATGATGACTGTTCTTTGATTGTTAATTCAACAGCAGAAATACTGTGGCAATTCTCCTCTACTTCAGTGCTGGTAACTCCAGCTGAATAATAACCAGCTTCTTTAAATAGATTTTGATGTGGACAATTACAGGGCTAGCGCTGTTTTCTCTGTAAATGCTCACATAAAAGTGTTAATGCACTGGTGGCTTTGAGCGGATGGGAAGTGTATATTTATTTGGTGAATCAGTTTGATTTGGAAGAGTTCATGAAAACTCTCATAACTATGTAGGAATACATCCACGCTATGTAATTCCCACTGAACACACCAGCTATTAGGTATGAATGTAAAACATCGTTCTGCTTGCCTATGCTAAATTATAGTGATAAAATCTCATTAAAGAGCTGCAAGGCTGTGTCAGTGGGTGAGGCCTGTTTCACCAATGGTCAATCTGAGAACCTGGCACATCTATAAACAACTTCTGCCCACACGCTCACCACGGGTGTCTTCTGTGAGACAGAGCTGAGGAAATTTTTACTGCACAGTGACACATCCTACTTTCATTACTTCTCTAAGTGTTTATACATTCTTTTATTCTTGTTGTTAAACATAACAGCAAAGAAGTAATAGATCTTTCTTCGCTCGCTAACTACAGCATTCCCCAAAACGCGGGGGAGTTACTGGATACACATTTTGAGTACAAAAGCCCTGCTACCCCAAGATATTATCCAATGTGCTGAAGTGTTCTTCCCCATTCACATTTAAGATAGGACTCCTCAGATCCTGCATTTGTGATCCTTGTATAAAACACCATGAAAGGCTGCAGCGCTTTGTACTTCAAGGTGTTTTTAAATTCTGCCTCCTATTGGCATCATATACCTCCCATTGTCTCCCAGGGGGTCATTCTGGCATGGAAAGAAAATTAATTACTTGTCCCATTGAAACTGCTGCCCTGCCAAGATCTTAAGATTATCACAGGGAGGAGAGAATCTTGTTTTACTGATGTAGTAGCTCAGCCTGTATTTAACTTCCTCTCTAATTTTGATAGGTATGAAGACTAGAATTTGTATCTGCCTCACTACACTAATATGGTCTTAAGTGTTTTTGTCACAGATAGAGCACATGGGACAAAACAGTTTTTAGCGGCTTCTCTCACATCATAATTAAGTTGTGAGCTTCTTCCATTAGGAAACGAACAAAGAAGCTTTCATCCCACTGCACAAATCTAGCTTATCAGGATATGCTTGCTCTCACTCCTAAGGGCAGTGGTTGCAGGTGATTTGCAGCGCTTGACACTATCCTTGCACTTACATAAAAGAATCAAACTGAGACTTCCTGAAGAAAACCTACAGAAAAATAATCATGGCTAAAGTGAAGCAGCAGAAATGGCAAGAAGAAAAAAAAAAACACCACCACCGATGTGCACATTTCCTTTCTCTGAATGGTAGATCACTAACTGGACCACCATGCAAGGAGACTAAAATGCAGCCTGCTTTAACAGACCTATCTGCCAAGAAGTGTTCTCTATTTTTATGTGCAATGTGCTTTTTATGCCATTAAATTTTAAGGAAGTTTAAGGAAGGTCAGTGAAGTCTATGGATAATTTAGCCTTGGAACAAACCTACGAAGATGTTAAGATATTTAATAGATAACTTGGTGTGTAATATTCCACCCTCCATGCTCCCACTCCATGTGGTGCAGAAGGGAAGGCAACATTCCTAAGTAATTCTGTATATGCATTTTGATATGGGAGCAAAGAGGAATGAAAATTGTTCTTCATTAATGGAATGCCAGTCGAGATGTCTTCCATAAGACTCTGTCTGCCCTCCTACACTATGACATGTTTATCCTGGGTAGATTCACAGATCCACAGCTTTTCTATTTATGACTCCAGTCTCCTGCAGAACTACATCAAAAAGCAGGTGCAGGAGCAGCCTGGCAAACTGCACTCAGCTGAGCACGAGACACTTGTCTGTATCGAGAGTTTGGGCCATCCAATACAGCAGAATCAAAGCAGCATCTTTATCCATCACTGTAATGAAGAGCTGAAATGTACTCCAACCAGAACGGATGGTGGGCTCTGGCTTTTCTCTACTCTTCCCACTTTCTGCAGCTGACGTTGTGAATGCTGCGATGTTTACTTTTAATAGAGTGGAGCGATAATGGTCTGATACACAGAGCGCACTTTACTAGGATGAAACAATCCCCTTTTTTAGATGATGCATAATTGTCTTCAGCAAAGTACTACTCCTTCTCCATATCGTTATTAGCCTATTGCAATCTGAACAAGCCCAGCTCTGTCCGAAAGCTGTCCTGAGGATATGAGGGCCTGAGCAGGTCTTAGAAAGCAGATCTGTGTGTTAATTAACTCGCCACAAGCCTTTTTGCATTAATTAAATGTCTTCCCCTCCTCTGGACCATGTTTCAAATACATCTAGGCATGACATGTTACAATTTTCAGATGAAATCACAAACAGAAACAACAAATGTATGTTTCATGCGCCTTGCACTTTGCTCCTTTCGGCTGCAGCTGCTTTTGCTTGCAGTCTTTTTCCCCTTGATAACAGCATTGTAAAAAAGAAAAATCAGCAAATATTCTTATTCTAAATTTTTTAACTATGCTTTCAGGAGTCCATCCAGATGCTGTAACTGTGTAGGTTTTTGATTTTTTTTTTTTTTCTACTCAAGAAAACAAATAAAAAAGTACAGAAACACACACGTGGGAAAAAGGGCAACCAAGAATGAAGCAGACATTGGAACACAGGAAAAACAAGTCCTAACAGAATCGGATAGTGTCCTGACCAAAACACATCTGTATCAATGCTGCATGTTCTCATAAAGAGATGAAGTTATATCATGGCTATAAACACGTTTGTTAACAACTACGTATTGCTTTTTACTTTTTCAAAGTAAAAAATCTAGCTTTTAGCTAGCTCTCATTCTGACTAACCATATTTCTTTGTTGGTAATCTAACTGATACATTTTTGTGGTTACATTTTCACACCCAGTTTTATAAAGATGGGCCATGGAAAAAAAAAAAGAAAAGTTTTTTAGTTTTCACAACAGTTTGACTTCTTCTTTGTCATTTTCTTGTCATAAAGAAAAATAAATAAATAAATACAATGAACAGCAATCACAAAGGACACTCCCATTACACTTTTTTAATACTAAAAGACTAACATATATATTTTTAAAATATGTATATAGCCATACCAAATAAACAATGTCTTAAGCTTTTGATTACAGAAAGCAGTTACACAGGATTTTGGGGACACGTGCCAATGTCAACTCAGGACACAAAAAAAGAAAAGACGGAATGTCTTAGTGAATAATTCTGTGCAGTCAAATTAAAGTGAGTCTCTTTCACTAGGATTTACAGAAATTTGCTGTCAAAAAGCCAACTGCACTGCCTTTCTTCTGGGGACAGATTCTCTTTGCCAAAAGAACTACTGAGAAAATTACATAAAGAAAAGCTGGTGTCACTGGAGTTCAAGCCCAACTGTACTCACCGCTCTACATAGCCTAAAAGTTTCAGCCGCCTCTCAGAAATGTTGTGGTTTGGCTTGTGGGGTCCCTTCCATTGGCACTTCCCTGGACCGTGCCTCAGAAAAATTCTAGACTTTGTTACGTGAGTTCTTGATCCTTGTTTTTTCTGATTTTCCCTGCTTTTTCCTGTGATTTCCTGAGAAGAAATTTTGACTTTTCTCTAGATTCTCACAGGCTTTGATGCCATCTGCCCCCTCTGGTGTGAGAAGATGCCAAAAGCCATATCACCTTTTAACTAGCCCAGTTCTTGTGTTGTTTTGCACACAGCTGTTCATGTCCAGTAGCTCCACAGGACTTTCAAGGAAGAAGTTTCAATGCCACCCCCTTTACCCATATAGAGAAGGATTTTCCTCCCTGTCTGATCTGTAGGGTAAGGAAACAATAACAACAAAACCATGAGAGGAATTGCATAAAAACCCCTTACATAAGCTTTAAAATCATGGCATTTCTAAAACATTATTTGTATCCTCTTCTACTTGCCTTTTGTCACTTGGGCATTTTTGGGTCTTGTTTTTTGACTGCTGCTCTGTGCATGACAAACCAAATTATTTTTTAAATAAAAAAAAAAATCTGTGTAACAAAGGTCTCAGCACTGGAGATCAGTATCGCAGAGACCTGCAAAGGTCCTTGTACAAAGGTTGTCCATAGCCTAGCTGCAGAGTGCAAGACAGCCCCCAGCCTGGTGCTTTATGTCATTCCTGCCAGATCTGGGTGTGAGGCTGAACTTTCACTGAAGGTCTGCAGAGAGGTTTAGAAGACAGACGCTCCTTTCCCACATCCACTTCCCTCCCCAGACACACTTCCAATTATTCAGTGGCCTAATCACTGGTGTGGTTGCCTGGCTTGTGAGAGACCCAGCTGCTGCTCTGAAACACGAGTGTGGAAACCTGCACCTGGCCTTGTCCCAGCCTGGCCCTGCCTTACTGGGCCAAGGTCCCGAGCATCACCCTGAAATGAAGAACCTTTTCCTCACAGAAGTTCCAGCAAAGCCAGCAGCATTACCTGACATACACACAAAGAAGACACAAAGATTTTGCTCCCACTGGCATTTTCTGATGAAAAACAATTTCAGGATGAAAAGTGATTTTCTGAAAAAAGTACCCAGCCAATTTTCACAGCAAGGATGGGCGTACGACTCCTGCTATGTGACCCACTGCTGGAGTGCTGGAATGGCAGAGCAACCCTCCACCATGGGCACAGGCATGCTCCCCTCTCCTGGTGGCCACCGAAAGACTCAGTTACTGCAATTTAGTACCTCTGCCATTAAAACTGAGGTCAGCCTGAACTGGCAGCCAGCCTGCTCTGAGCATTTCTTGTGCTCCTGAGCGAAGATGATTCAGCTACTGCACAGTCTGTCCTCACAGATCTCTGGCTGTGAATTCAAAGTAGTGTTATCTGTTTGTCAAGCCACCAAGGGACCACAGAAAAAACCCTCTGGTTCTTGCTGTAGACACTTTGATCTGGAGCTAGAGCTCATTTTGTGCTTCATCGAGCTGCTAGAAAAGAGAACAGGAGCCTTGCCTTTATTGGGGAGGACTGTCACTAACAGTCTGCAGTGGTATTACTGACATGAGATAGCTCTTCCCCCGCCCCCTTTTTTTTTTTTTTTTTTTTTTTTTTTCCACAGAACTTTATTGAGAACAGAGGAGATGGGCACGAGCTATACCTGCTCTCCCTCTGAATTTCTTCTGACCTCCAATACAACACAGCCGCAAACCACCATTTTTCAATACCTTTCAGCCTGTAACTTTTTACTTGCTTGTGAAGCTGCAAATAACCATGGAACACCAACAGGAACAAGGGATGCCTACAGATTATGGTAACCACCAGCTATAAATGTTCCTAAGCAATAAATGTTGAACCTTGAGACCCGTTTAACCTTTTTCCCTGAAAATCTTGTAAACCTCTTAACAGCTGCACTCTGACTGCACAGATTGGGTGTATGTATCTGAATATTGGAGGAAGAAGCAAGAATTTCTGGGAAGAATGGAAAGCAAGTAACTAGTACTACACGTGCACAAATAATCCTCTCATAATCATCTTCTTCTCAACCAGTTTTCCTCACAGCTGCACCTAGTTTTAAGACCCACATCTCAAAAAGCAACAGCATTTGTTGGAGAGAAATGAGTGTTATCTGGCTGTGCTTTATGGAAAGCAAACAAATACTAAGAACTTCAAGGAAAGAAGAAGCATGTAAAGAATAAAAGAGGCCATAAATATACATGAAACAGAACATGATCAACCTCCCTGTTCTTCAGATGCCTATCAGTAATAGAACAGTACCTCATCTGGAGAGGCTGGGGGAATGTAAAGACATCTTAGATCTTAAAAACTCCTCAGACTCTGTGACTGTCTTGAGGGAATGGTATGTGCCCCAGCAGCCAGCTGCTGCTATCTCTCAGTCTGATCACACTGCACATGAGGAGAGAGGGGCTACACTACTACTTCAGGAGAAACAAACAACATTTGTATGTGGAGCTCACTGACATTGCAAGATGTAAGTGAAGGATTTGATTTCTTCAAGAACCATTAATGTTCAAGAAGGATGGTTCAAGCTGGAATGAGTTGAGAAAGTAATAACCCAAGGACAATTAATCACATTTGAGTTGTTTGCCATCATGAAATGAAGGGAGAAAAGAGGCACAGTTGCTGTCTGTAAATATTACAAGAGGATGAAGAGAAGCACTATTTAATGGTGTGGTCAAATGTTCTCACACAGATTTATGTGGACTGGATGTTTAGTCCCTAGCTCAGTCCACAGAATGGGACTTAATCCTTTTCATTTTTTCATTCTTTAATTCTTTATTGAGTAACCCTTAATTAGCATTCTTTAGTCCTCTTCAGCACAAAGTCAAACAGGATAAGCCAAACTTCCCTCACTTCCCTCAGAAGCCATCTGGACACGGTCCTGAGCAACCTCGAGGTGGCCCTGCTTGAGCAAAGGGGATTGGACCAAATGACCTCCAGAGGTCCCTTCCAACCTCAAACCATTTTGTGATTGTTAGTAATCTAAAGGACAGTGTTGGCAGGAGAAGAAATAGCTACACACCTGCTTTTAGAAACTGGACTTTAAAAGACAAATGAGGTTCCAAATGATCCCTCCTACAGGAAAGAAAAGCCCAGAGACCTTTTATGATGAAGCTCCTCAGTTTCTGGCAATGACAGTGAGGTGGTTACTCATGACAACAGAGGATCATGCCCACCTACAAAGTTATATGTTCCTGTAACTTTCAACTAGCAAAAGAAATAATGTGCTTGGGCTAAAGCTGCTGAAGCTGGGCTTCAGGTGGGGTCTGAGATCACCACTCAACTCGTCCACATGTACAAATGTAAGACAGTAAGTGTGTTAGTAATGACATTTAGAGCCCTACGACTTCTATGTTCAAGAACATGTTTACCATCATTTTTGTGGACAGATATCCTGAATCAAAACAGTGGTTAGCTGCATCTGGGGTCTGCTTTAGCAATTTTATAATCTCTCAGTGACCTTTTGAAATTGTCTGAAGATTAACAGCTACAAAAGAAGACTTAGGTCCATGAGAATAAGATACTATATCAAGAACTCCCATGGCATTCAAAACAAGATTTCATGGGCTACTGTCCATATCACTTTCTTTCTAGCAGCTTTGTTCTGCAGTAGATCCTACCTGCAGGAAACCCCCAAGGGCGATGTGTGTATGTGGCTCCCACAAAGTCTGTTGTGCTTGGACCAGGCATTGCTTGCCTAGCCTAACCTCAGGGGGCTCAGTGCAAAGGATTTGTTTATCAGTGCCACTGCCAGTATTACTGACAGTAACACAGAAAAGAATGATGATTTTTAAAAGGTTGGACTAGATGATCTTAGAAGTCTTTTCAGACTTTCAGGTCTTCTTTTTATCTTTTTACAGATACACAGTTTCTACAACTGAGCTTCCTAAGAATCATAGAATGGCTTGGGTTGGAAGGAACTTCTGAAGATCATCCAGTTCCAAGCCCCTGCCATTGGTAGAGACACCACCCACTAGTTGGTTGGTGGAGTAGCTCAGGGCCTGAACTAACCTGGCCTTGAACACCTCCAGGGATGGGGCATCCACAACCTCTCTGGGCAACCTGTTCCAGGGCCTCACCATCCTGTGAGTGAAGAATTTCCTCCTAATCTCTAACCTAAATCTCAACTCTTTTAGTCTAAAGCCATTCCACCTTCTCTTGTCGATATTTTGTCAATATTACTGAAAGGTCACAATGAGGTCACCCTGGAGCCTTCTCTTCTGTAGGCTGAACATCCCCAGCTCTCTCAGCCTTTCTTCATAGCAGAGGTGCTCCAGCCCTCTGATCATCTTTGTGGCCCTCCTATGGACCTGCTCTAACAGCCCCACATCTTTCTTGTGCTGGGGGCCCCAGAGCTGGATGCAGCACTCCAGGTGGGGCCTCACAAAGGCAGAGCACAGGGGGACAATCCCCTCTCTCCCCTGTTTCCCACCCCTCTGTTGGTGCAGCCCAAGACACAGTTGGCCTTGTGGGCTGCAATCACACACTGCTGGCTTGTGTTGAGCTTTTTATCCACCAGAACCCCAAATCCTTCTCTGCAGGGCTGCTCTCAGTGAGTTCTTCCAGTCTGTGCTCATGTCCGGGATTGCCCCGGCCCAGGTGCAGCACCTTGCATGTGGGCTTGTTGAACCTCATTAGGTTCACGTGGGCCCACTTCTCAAGCTTGTAAGCCCAACATCATATTCTTTTCTTCTTCTTTTCAAGATTGCTTCACACACTAAAAGAGAATCTTTCTTATCCTCACTCTCACATACACATTTGGTAACTTGCTAATTGGATTAAAAAGAACAACTGATTCTTTAAAGCATTTTAAAGCTTATTTTCCCTCTTATTTTCCCTAGTTTTCCCTTTCTTTCAATCCATTTTGTAGGCTTTTCTCCTCCTGCCTCCCACTCACTGCTGGTTCTCATTAGTTTTACTGGTTCCTGCAAACCTGCAACCTGCTATAGAAGTTGGGGGTAACTTGGAGGAACGAAGGACAGAGTCAAGCTTATTCTTTTTTTAACCCTCTCTTTCACTTTATCCTATTAGCTGAAAGCAAGCAAAAGATTTGCCTGTCTTGCCTCTGGGCAGATTTGCTCCCCTGCTGTGTAGTGGCTCAGTCACAGCTGGCAATCTGCTGCTGCATTGCCCTTTCACTAAAACACCCTAAGCTGTATTCCTGAATTTGTGAAGTGGATGAATTTTTTGCATGATGAGTCTGACCATGGTGAAACCCTGCACTCTTCCATATTTCCTCTTTCTGCCCAAGGCAATGGTGTTTCCTGTGATGCTGAAGCAGAGCAGAACTGGATGACTTACCTTAGAATTAATTAGGCAGAAGTCCTGCTGTGTATAAAGGCAGCTAGGCAGGGACTTGGAGGAAATATCCACAGCTTCTGCCCCCAGAAACTCTGTGTATGTGTGAACTTTTCAGAAAGGTGCTGGAATTTCTGTTCAAGCACAGCTCAGGATTTATTGAATGGCTTGAACCTGCAAGCTCAAGTCTGAACAGAGTTAAGCACTGAGACTAAACCTTGACTGTAATATGCTCCAGCCTCTGTAGGACACCCTGCAAATACAGCTGGTGACAGACAAGGTTCCTTGTTCAGGACCCTGCCATCACAGAGAGGTTTAGAAAGGCTGACAGAATGTATTTAAAAACTACGTAAGATGTACTCCAGTATCTTTAGGTGTTTTAATTACCAGTCCTGTGATACACCCTATTTAGAGCATGGATTTGTCTACCTTCAGGTTCTGGACACTTGTTCACTGTTGTCCACATGCATTTTCTTATTCTGCTGTTTATCGAATTAAAAAATATTTCACTATCTCACTGTAAAGCATTTTTTTTTCAAGTTTTAAGTAATTCTCTTAACTTTTTTTTTTTTTTTTTCTGATTTGCCTGCTTAATGGATACTGGATCTGGACACTATCTCAAGCCTCATGCTTTACCTGTTAAGTACTGTCACATGGGAAATTGCATACAGCTGATTGTTCACCTACAGCATCTACAAATCCTCTTTTGTGTTCCCACTTTCTGAAAGAGTCTTTCATCCTGGGCATACTCACACCTAGTTATAAAGTTGAGCTCTCTGCTGATGAACATAGAGCTAGCTGGCCACATTCAAATCAGTTCAGTTTGCTGTGACAGGTACTTCTAGCACATGACTAGCGTGTTGTTTCTGTGCTATGTGTAAATTTCATTTGCAATTGTTTTATACTTTCTCCCAAACCACCAACAAAACATCTAAGTAGCTCTGAACCAAAACCAGAAAGAGTTTCATATCTTTCCACATACACTGTTACTGAGTGATGATGTTAGTTTTCTGCTACTTCGAGATCTAATAGAAATTTGTAAAACATTTTATATTGGAGGTAAGTTTTTGAAAAATAGTATTTTTATTAAAGAAGATATGTGGCACTGATTTAAATATCTTACAGAAGTATAAGTACCTACACTAGAAGTTACTTTTCCCAGAAAACTTCATAACCTTATAAAATTATATTGTTTGAGTCATCTTCTGAACAGACTAGAATTTTTTTTTATAGTTTTACTCGGAATTAATATTATGCTTATCTTTTTAAAGTCTATCAACCTTATAGTTTTCTTCCAGCCCTTTCTTAAGCCTTTGCTAAAAAGCTATTGCAAAATTTTTGACTTTTTTTCCATTTGTATACCACTCCTCTCTTAATTTGTCTTGAATTTAAATGTCTCCATGAACACTATAAAAAGTCCTCAATTTCAAGAACTTCTACATTTCATCTCAGTCATGACATGCTAAGCAATGAAAATGTAAGTATGATGTTAAATGCTTTAGTGCACAGCCCAGTCAGCTCATTACCTCAGCCTACTTCTATGAGACCTAGCTCATCAAAAATCTGGTTGCTTTCTTTTATTCAAAACCTCTGGGATGAACAGCAACATGCCCTGGAGATCTGAGATGAATACACAGACCTTATTTTTATTACAAATCAACAAAAGAGTCCTCTCTTTCAAAACACTAGGGCAATATTAAACATTCTTATACAGCACAAGCTGTCTTGTAAAAGGCAGTGGCACAAACCATGGGGTGAAGAAGATATGATGTACTCTGACAATATTACAATCCAGGCTATATTGAGTATTAATTTTACAAATATGACTGGAGACCACACAACTATTATTGTGAGATTGCTTCAAAGACTTCCTGGATGATTTAAGCCCACTGGTAGGTATTGATATTTATGGCAGTGGAACCACAGAAATTTAAAAGAAACTAAATATGAGTACATTTCGCTGGGTGAGACACATTGCACCGAACATAAACAAGTAACGTGACAGAATTACCAATGCTTTTATGTAAGAGTCTTAGCTGTTTAATTATTTATCACTAATGTTATAGTGCAGTATATTTATACAATATTCAAAAGAAAACTTAAGCCTGCTATTTATTCATGAGAAGATACCTTGTAGACAGAGAGAGTTCATTAGAACATCATAAAGTTATCAACAAGTCAATAGGAATTTTATCTTACCCAATTTGTACTTCATCCCCAACCTAACCGTGCAGAGAAACACTTTGCAGATAACCAATACATATTTAGATTCAGATCCACAAAAGAAAGATTAATACACATATTTGTTTTACATTAAGGACTGTATAATTCGGATGAACCACAGGCAAAACACAGTTCCCCGTGCTTTGGGGTTCAAAGGACATTATCACCACTATCATCACTTCTTCTTATTTGTAGAGAACATTTTGCTGTTAGTCTTTTATTTGCAGATTCCATGGGAATTAGATAAAAGATGAACACAACTCAAAAACAAAACAAAACAAAACAAAACAAAACAAAACAAAACAACAACCCACATAACATTTAAGGTTTAGATTGTGGAGAGGTCCTTGATTCCTTGACTTTAAAGGTATGTGTGTGACCCACAGAAGCAACATCCTTTGTATTTTCCAAACCTCATCATTTCCAACTGCTTTTGGTCAACCTTCAACTGCCTGAAAGGCAACATGCACAGCAAATTTCTCTGACCATCAGATAGGAGCTGGGGAGACTACATTAAGATGACTCAGACTTGCACTGCGAGAAACCTTGCTCAGTCTGAGATAGTAACAATATCATACAGCGATTGTGTCTTGTATGAACTAAGATGGTCTAATTGATTAAAAAAATAATAAAAAAATCCTTACGTAGAAACCTAGCTCCCAGGCTGACATATGAGGAATGTGCATTTGTATCTGACCAGCGTTATAGATGCAATTTTTATTTGTAATGATAAAGTCCCCAGACATAATCAGGCATTCTGTCCAAAAGCGTTCACAATCTAATTGAACTACACAGAACTACTACCTTACACAGACTACACAAAACAGGAGATCAAACTACGTGAAATAGATGGAGCATGCAAACATCAAAACAAACTTTTGCTTATTTCTGATGAACAAAGCTGTGGGTAAAGGATGCTCTCAAAGCATATAATTTGGTGTTTATGTTAGCATTTTAATGTAAGCACCATCTGAACAGAATATGTAACTTAAGTTTATGATGGAAAAAAATAAGGAAAACTTCAATTATAGTTAAAACACAGCTCTGCAATGCTGTGAGTACTATGTGAAAGTGAAACTGTACATGAATCTTAGGAGTCTGCTGGAACTTCATTGACAACAATACTGTAGAAAAGGCAGGTCTCAAATCTTAGCAAGTTATTTAGTCCTCTCTCCCTCCCCCCTGCCCCCGCTCCCCCCAGCTAGCTGTGGCCTGGACTGCCCAGCGTGAACACAAAATGCAACCTAGCAAGGTGGGAGACAAGTACATCAATATGATGTACGGACAGTTCAGATACCGTAACTGTTGATCTTTCCAAAGCTCATTGTTTTTGCATTTAAGCAGCAGAGCTGCGAAAATGGTATAAAGCATTCTCAGATGATCCCTAGGGAAATAAGCTAGTTCAATTTCTCAAGATTCTTTTTATAAAAACTCACCCTTGGTGCCTATATACTATAAACAGTTATCTGTAATCCCAGATGGGATTTTTTAAAAATACATGTTTTATGTTGACTGTGTGGTAATTCCTGTAACAGTTTATTCCATAAAGAAAGAAAACCACAAGCTACAATTTTATTAAGACTTTCATTAATGAAAACAAATTATCTATGCAACACAAATGCCTCTGAGTTAAAATCCTCTACATTACTTTTTCACTGAAATCAGTAAACGACTTAATGTAAAAATTATGTTTTTCCCATCTAGAAGTACCCCAAACTGGAAGACTTTTGAGATGAGGTAGTATCTATCATTCATTCAACAAAATGTTTGGCATTTCTGACACACCAAGGCCGTGAATACTTGTATTTCTTCCTCATTTAATTGCCTATTTAGACTAAAAACCTAAAGAAATAAACATTAATAATCAAAGAATCACTGAATGGTCAAAGGTTGGGAAGAACCTCTAGGTCAAGGTCATTTGGTCCAACTCCCTTGCTCAAGTAGGGCCACCTACAGCACATTGCCCAGGACCATGTCCAGGTGGCTTCTGAGTATCTCCAAGGAGAGAGACTCCACTAGGTCTCTGGAATACCTGTACCAGTGCTCAGTCACCTGCACAGTTAAGTGACCTCATGTTCAAAGACTCCTGTGTTCCATTTTGTGCCCATTGCCTCTTTTCCTGTCACTGGGCATCACTGAAAAGCGCCTGCCTCCATCCTCTTTGTACTATCCCTTAGGTATCATTGATAAGACTCCCTCTGAACCTTCTCTTCTCTAGGCTGAACAGTCCCAGCTCTCTCTACCTTTCCTTCACCATTTTTATGGCTCTTCATTTGACTCTCTGCAGTAGCTCCATGTCTCTCTGGCGCTCTGTTGTGGAGCCTAGGACTGGACACAGTACTCCAGGGGTGGTATCACCAACACTCAGTAGAGGTGAAGGTCGACCTGCCTCAACCTGCTGGCAATACTTTGCCTAACACATTCTGGGATACCATTAGCCTTCTTGGCAGCATGGGCACGTTGTTGGCATATGTTCAACTTGGTGTCCACCAGGACCCCCAGCCAGACTGGCCTCCAACCAATCTTTGCACCACTGATCACCAGCCTAAGCCTGGCTGTTCAGTTTTCAGCGCACTTGTCTGCTCATCCAGCCCATGCACACATCAACAGCTTCTCCTGATGACTTGTTATGCAAGACTCTCTTAACCTTGTCTGAAATTAGGTTTGTCATGTACCTTTGCAAACCGAAGTCTTTAGTCACAACTTTGTTTAAAACACACATTCAAAATTTATCTACTCTTCATGAAAGTCGAAACACAGTGTGCAAATTAAGCTTAGAAGGTTAAATAGTTTCAGGCTTCTTTATGAGCTATTATTAACTTTATTATTTATGAGTCTCTCTCTTTGTTGTAACGTTCTTCAGCTGAAGGTTACTGAACTGTAACTTCCTATCAGAGCATCTTTAATTAGCCTAGCTTTTCCCAAAGCATTAGAAAGCATAGTGAAGAAGGAAGTACCATCTGATTTTCTTTTCCTGCTTTTTACACAATACCACTATAAATGATTGAGCTCAGTGGGACTCAGCCCTACAAATGCTTTTGTGAATCAGGACAAAATGGCTGATGTTAATCTCTTTGTTCACCGTATTTTTTTTGCGATGAGGAAGATTGTCTAACAAAAGAAAGAAGCTTTATTCTTCAGGTAGAAATGGTTGAAATTTCTTTTTTCTCCAAGAAAAAAAATGAAGAGTCTAGTATGATGACCACCTTGCTTTCAGATGAGTCTCTTTAAAGTCTTCCGATTGTTCAGCTCTTGTAATGTATTCCCAACTTGGTTAAGCCATTTCACTTTCCTGAAAATTTCAGAAGCAGTTAGCATGTGTATCACTGGATTGGTGGGTTTTAGTTGATTTAATAAGTAAACCAAAGCTAAATGATAAAAAAAATCACAGAAAGTATGTCATAGTTTGGTAAGTAAAAAGTAGTTTAGAATCTGATTCTGCCAGCTTTATTAATAATTGTACAGCACCTGAAATCTGATACTACTTTCAAAAAGAGTAAAACTTGAGATGAATCAGGGTGACCATTAATAAGAATAAGATGGTTGCAGTGCATGGGAACACTGTCCTTTCCCATTCATGACACTAGGGATTGCCACTGTCATTTAGAACATCTGGAGCAGCTAACAAAGTCAACAAAATGTATGATTGATTCCTTTTATGTATTTTAAGAGACATAGGCAGATACCTAAAAGAATGCAACTTGAGTACTGTGTTCAGCTTTGGGCCTCTCACTACAAGAAGAACATTGAGGCCCTGAAATATGTCCAGAGAAGGACTACGAAGCTGGTAAAGGGCCTGAAACACAAGTCCTGTGAGGAGCAGCTGAAGGAACTGGGGTCGTTTAGTCTGGAGAAGAGGAGGCTCAGGGGAGACCTTATTGCTCTCTACAGCTATCCGAAAGGAAGGTGTGGGGAGCTGGGGGTCAGCCTCTTATTGCAGATAACTAGTGATAGGACTAAAGGGAATGGCCTCAAGTTGCACCAGGGGAGGTTTAGGTTGGTAATGAGGAGACATTTCTTCTCAGAAAGAACACTCAGGCATTGGAACGGATTGCCCAGGGAGATGGTGGAGTCAGCATACCTGGGGGTGTTCAAGGAAAAGTTGGATGTGATGCTTAGGGACATGGTTTAGTGGGTGATATTGGTAGTAGGGGGATGGTTGGACCAGATGATATTGGAAGTCTTTTTCAATCTTAATGAATCTATGATTCTATGATTTCCTCGTATACTTGGTAATTAAGGCTTTTAAGATCCCACATTTGCTTACACCTCTGGAAGACATCACTGGTAGTAACAGCTGGTCCCTTCAGATCATATTAAGGGCTCAGGGTATGAAAAACTGCTCTCCAGCACACTTAGTTCATTATAAGGTCCTCTCTTTCCCTGCAGCAATAACAGGACAGATAGGTGGCCTATAAATCTCTTCTAGAAAATGCCAGCTCAGGGAAAAGACCACTGCTTGTTAATCAGAGTACCTACCGCAACAGCTCTGACATGGAATCATAACAACAATAACTCCAGCCAGACAGACTGGAAAATGTACACACTGAGTACTGCGCGTCCTTGAAATAATATTTACTGTTTGTTTTTGTTCCTGAGCCAGAAGAGATGCAGACACATTTCTGCTTGTTAGGAGACTGCAAAATCAGACCAAAGAGCTATCCCTGAGTATTAATTTTATAGTAGGTACTAAAGGATACAGCTCAGGACGATTAACATACCTTTGAATTCATGAGCTCTCTTCTCTCCACACCTACTATTTGAGGAGCTGCTTTGCCTTGTCGAGCCACATACAGTTGACACACAAGGAGTCTGTAACTTAAGTCTCTGCTCCTACAAGCCACTCCACGCGAGCAGATGCCTG
Source organism: Nettapus auritus (assembly GCA_011076525.1). NCBI lineage: Eukaryota > Metazoa > Chordata > Aves > Anseriformes > Anatidae > Nettapus > Nettapus auritus. The sequence goes on from CM021766.1 coordinate 47,393,930, forward strand.
ACTCGTTGCCCAGCTTTACTGAGGCTGAAAAGATCTACACAAGTATTTACATCCCTTTGTGCAGGACCAAAATCAGTCAGTGTATGACTCCTGGAATGACTAATTACAATTCAGAGTGCTGACCTGTTCTGACTCAGTAGCAGGCCAGGAAGATGACATGAAATAAGCTATGTAAGAAGTGATACCTCACCTGTGCTCTGTGCTACACAATTACCTCTATCTCAAACAAAATAACAGCTTCCAGTCTGTCCACAGTCCTTCTCTGTGGAAACAAAGAACAAAGCTTATTTGCAGAAGGTCTGTGCTTTTGGAATTTAAGGGCATAAGAAAACATCAGATCATTTACTCTGATCTCCTTTATATCATAAGCATTTCACCTTTGCAACTTGAACTGAAATCAGTAATTTATTTCTGATTGAATTAACATATATTTAGCCAAAGGCTACCTTCCGGCAGGGCACTGAGCTTAGAACTCAAAATATCAAAAAATACAAAATCCAATAATTCTCTACATACTGCCCCAGTAATTAATCACTGTGGTATTGAACATTGGCACCTAGTTTCCCATATGAATTTATTAGGATTCAGCTTTTAACCATACATTGTTTCTCTGCTTATTTTAAAGGTCTTTTAGTTGATATATTTCCCTCCCCCAATACCAGGCTCTTTTTTGATTAATCAACTCAGCCTACAATGTTCCTTTGGATAATCTAAATAAATGGAAATGTTCAAGTTTCTTACTGTATGGCATTTTCTCCAGGTGTCTAATATTGATAGTTTTTTTGCATCCTCTTCCATTTTTTAAAACAACATTTAAAAATGCAAATGTGAGAACTGACTGCAGTATTCTGGTGTCAATCTCACCTATGCTGCATAGAGGCACAAAATTATTTTTCAGCTTCTAAACACTACTCCCTAAGCTTGCAAATCCAAAGACTGTATTAAACGTTTTGATTTTATACTGCAAAAAGAACTTGTATTCCATCACTTGTCCTCTAAATCCTTTCTAGAGACTCCCCACTTTTGCAAGAGTAAGTTTGCCTTCATTTTCGTTGTACGATTTAACACTTGCCTGTATGAAAATGTGCTCCTTTTAATGGCCACAACTTACCAAGAACTCCATGCTTCTCTCATACGTTTGCTCTATCCCCTTTATTACCCTTCTCCTCCCAAGAAATTTTATTAGTGAATAGTCCCTATTCATGTTCTGATCATTGGTAAAAATGTAAGAGCCTGAACTCCAACAGATTATCCTGAAAGCAATTGCTCAGCTCTCATTTAAAGCAAGGAACATCTAAATATAAAATACATTTCAGTTTTCAACCGTGAAATATCCCCCCCTGTGCCTAAAATTCTAGCATACTGGAGCACTGTTGTTTAATTAGAGTAAAAGGCATACATTTTGGAAATAAACTTTTTTTTTTATTATTTTTTTTTATTTTTTTTTAATTATTAGGACAGTATAGCTTTACCTATTACCCAGTTTAGCTACTATCCTCAAATTTTGTGTGATAAAAAGCCTTGAAAACAAAGGTGTTAAAAATGAATCAACCATTAAGCAACATATGAAATACTTTTTCTTTTTTCTTGGCATGAACTGCTGCTATTGCATGATTCAAATCAAACAACTCAGTTGATATCTAACCTAAGCATACAAGCAAAGGTTGATTTAACTGCACGCAAAGTACTCAGTCAAATGCAGCACGAGTCTCTGTGGAATTGCTGGGCCCATTTTTCATCTGCATGCTTTTACTTCCAACAGTACAAAACACTAAATGTCTTCTGTCAGTTAATGACCACTCTCTTTCTGTTAATAGCAGTGAGTGATGAGCCATTCAGCAGCTAGGAGATGGCATACAAGATGAGATCTGCTTTAACATGATCTTAGTATTCAGTTAGTAGACAGAACTTGACTGGATGAAGTACTGTCTTGGGAGGTCAAGTTCACAAACACACTTAATGATCATTGGGCTGGAAAAGAAACCCAAATATTCAGCATCTTGCTTGGATCTGAAAGGAAAGTGTGGAGAGCTGGGGGTCGGCCTCTTCTCACAAATAACCAGTGACAGGCAAGAGGGAAGGGAATAGCCTCAAGTTGTGCTGGGGGTGGGGGGGGTCAGGTTGGAAATGAGAAGACATTTCTTTTCAGAAAGAGTGGTCAGGCATTGGAATGGGTTGCCCAGGGAGGTGGTGGAGTCACCATCCCTGGGGGTGTTTAATGTGGTTGGACGTGGTGCTTAGGGACATGGTCTAGTGGGTGACATTGGTGGTAGGGTGATGGTTGGACCAGATGATCTTGGAGGTCTATTCCAACCTTTATGATTCTATGATTTTTTTCTGTGATCTGCATAAACTAAAGAGGCCATGAACTCTGCTAAAAGTTGCCACTCCAAACCTATTAGTTTGCACTGCAGCATATAATGAGTTCAGTTGTGGAAGTCCTCCTTTATCAGTCTTCACATGAGCTCTCTTTGGCCTACATACAATTAATTCTAGGAATCTGAACTTCTACACAAACAAAGCACTAAATTCTTGGGAAATTTACTCTGTTTCTACAGATAAATCTCTGCCTCAGCTTCCCTGCCCTTTAACTCACCTGTAACATTAAAATATTTTTAGATGTGTTTTTTACAATGAGTTACTGAGAGTTCATTAAAAGGGGTACATTAAAGATCTTCCAAGGAAAAATGATGTTAGCTCTTAACTCTGAATGCTCTTCAAAGCATTAACTCCCAAGCAAGGCTAATTTTGCTAACCACAACAGCTAGTTTGTCATCTTCTCATGATAACAGTAAACAAATCTGTTAGATAAAGCTGTCTAGTAGTGTAAACTGGCAAAGATGTGCTGGCAAGACAGAGCTTGGCCCCATCTTCCCTCAATATTAAGTGCATAATGCTTGCTGTGTTCGACTCTGGCCAACTCTCCACATCACAGGTACTGAATACAATACCTGCATGGTAGCCAGAGTGACTTTGCCTATCACCTTCCCCAAGGAGACAAAAACACAAAACACACTTTGAGAAAAGCTGCACTCACCCGATCTTCTTCTTCTCTGACATCTGGCATGGTGCTGATACAGAGGCTGACCGCAGTGATGGCAACAAAAGAGACTGAAATACAAGCAAAGATCTTTCCTGGGATCCCTGAGTGGGGGTTCTCCACCATATCCCTGAGCTTTCTCATGCACAAACTCAATCGGCTATTGTCCTGGAAGGCACATTGCGTAGTTTCACTAAATACCATCTCCCCTTCATACAGCCTTGCCTCAGCTGCCTCCTCCTCTTTCTGTCGCAATCTCTTTTTACAGCACCACTCCAGGTGGTCCTCTTCTATTCCCCAGTACACAAGCTCCTCCTGAAAAGAAAGAGCACACATCTCTCTGAGCAGCCTCAGCTTCCCAGCTGTCAGGAAAGTCATGATTGTCCTGAAGGCACAAGGATTACGGTCAAAAAAAAATTCATTGCAGCTAACATCATAGTCATCACAGATGTTCATGATCTCATCATAATTGTTGCAAGATTTTAGCTTCCCAAGCCTGGTCAAGGGGCAGTTCTCCAAGGTGGTCCACGGGATTTTGTATTTAATGCCACCTACATTGATGATCACAAACCTGGTCCGGTCATCCAGGCGGGCTAAGCAGCACATGTCTTCCCCAGGGTGCAGAAGTTTGGCGTTTTTGTAGAAAAGTCCTTTCTTGGTTTGCACTTCACACAAGTTTTCCAAGTTATTGAAGGAGAGGGAGCTGAATGCAGGATCTGCATTTCCAGTGAGTAATGCCATTTCTTAATACATTTGTGGAGTTCATAGGGAGGTAGAGGCTACTCAAACAAAAGCATCTGGTCCTTGATTGGAGCGTTGGTCTGTGAAACAGAATTATTAAATGACAACAAAATGAGTACTTTGCTAGGTGAACAACAATCTTATCCCAAGAAACTTTTCTCCGTGACATTACTTTTTCTCCTATTATGTTAGAACCATATTCACCCTATACCCACTGGAGAGTAAGAACTTAAACTGCAGCAAGGTTGAAAGCCATGTCCATATTTCTGTAGTTTAGTCACTGAATGAATGGAAAAAAAAATTGTGTGTTACATTTTCAGCAATTTCTCTTCTACAGGTTCAAGCTCTATACCAGATGTTTAGTGAAGGGAAATTGGGTCTTTCAGACAAAAGGGAATTAACATTTTAGAAACTTAAGGAAGGAACTTAGTTGCAAATGTTTTTTGATTATTTTGACCCATCTATTTAAAATACCTATTACCAAAATGCCTGAAGTGTGAGGGTAAAATGTATGCCTACAGTACCATCAGAAATGTGATTGCAGTAATGCTGGTAACTACTATTTTAAATTTGCCAAGTTTAGCTACTAATAGTAATGAATATGCTGGAGCTGAGAATCAAGTTTGCAGCCAGCACCCAAGCCAGTTTGGGTGCTTCAGCACAAAGTGTGTACTACTGAGATACATTTGCTACTGTTGTCCCATCAAAATGCATTCAAAGCAATACTGGGCATATCTACCAGTAGATAAAAGTAGATAAAAGTAGATAAAAGTAGATAAAAGATACTTTTTGGCACTAAAAAAAAATTCGAAGAGCCAATGATGCCAAAATGTTTCCAGTTTAATTTAGGGCAAAAAAAGGTTTTTCAGACATTCCTTTATATGTGCCAACATGAACAACAGACCAAACCTCATTCCTCTGAGTAAGGGCCAGTAAAGGGTAAATGATTGCAACAGTCACTCTGAGAAACAGGTGCTTTCATATCACAGGCATGAGTGCAGCTGGGATTGCAAATACCATTACTGTCACAATGAGAAAGCATTGTAAGCACAGTGTATGCCTTAAGAATTTACTCTCTTGTTGCTTTTTGTCAGTAAGATAAAATATTCACTGCCACTACTCTGGGAACTGTGCTTCTGTTTCCATGCCTTGCTTATTACACAAGTCAACATTTAAAAAGTAATGTACATTGTTTTGACATCAAGTCCAGGATTTGCTTTACTCCTCTCCCCCATGTAGCAAGTCGTTGCATAAAGGAATCAGATACATTTCACAGAACTATTTTGAATCTAATCTTATATCTGCTTCTTCCTTCTTCCAAGAAGCAGTTAATTCAATGTGAAAATCTGGAAGTACATTTTTTATTACAAAATCTCTGGCTTACAGATGGTTAGATTTTTATGTTGTGAATATAAAATTATGCTGATCAAATGTGAAGCTTAAGGAAATATCCATTTTTATTTTTTACTTTTTAGTATCATCAGTAAATAAATAGAAATTGATATTAGAATTAGTTACAGATGCTGATGCCTTTGGTTTAATAGGCTGATTCTGAACATTAGACTGTTCAGCTCCTAAAGTAAATTTTTCTGTCCTCATTCTTTGCAAGACAAATGCTCCGTGATTCCATAATTCATAACAGTATACATTATTAGTTGGCAGCAATTGTTTTGGAAATCTCAGCTAAAAGATAAGTATGTGTATAAAGTTGTATTCTTCTTCTTGGCACCTCTGTGAAGTGGTTGCCTAAGACCAGGACTGGGATGTCAGTGAAATGGCATGAAAAATCTTGTTGTGCTACTGTAACTGCCCTACAGAAAAGCAAAAGACATTAATGCATGCTCCCAAACTGAAATCTATACTGAGAAGTAAAATAACCCTAGAAAGTTCATTTCTGATCTTACGTGCATGGAATGTATGATGACCTTCGCTGAATATTAAAGGACATTTCAAAATTATGTGGGTCTTAAAATACTTTCTGCATGCCATGGTTATTTAACATATGCACATGCCTACTTACAGCATCCCATTTAAGATTAAATATAAAAGCCAATACTTCCAGAAGAGATGCTATATTATCATCCATTTGACATTCCTACCATTTGATCAGACACATAGGTGCAGGAAGGACTACAAAAACAGAGCCTGCAATGCTCTTCCCTGTACAGTGACACAGGACAGAATTTGGATCTATATTTCTTGTTCACCGTTTTAAAATGCTGCGGAAGAAATGTCGTATAAATGTTTCAGTTTGAATGACAGACTGGGATGGCAAGGAGCAAGAGCTGTCTTGCATGTGACAGAGCAGGGGGAATGCACGGGGCTCTGGCTAGCAATGGCAATGAGACTGTCAAGAGCCTGGGGGTCAGGACTGGCAGGCCAGAAGGAGGAATAGGGAACCCAGAAGGAGTATGCAGGAAAATGGTCAGGAAAGCTGAAGGCCACCTAGAATTGAATCTGATGAGTGTTATGAAGGACAGCAAGAAGGGCTGCAGCAGGCATGCATCAACTGCAGAAGGAAGAGGAGAGAAAATGCTGGCCTGCTGCTGAATAGCACAGGGAACCTAGTGACAGTGGAAAAGCCCAGGGTATCTATTGCCTTCTTTGCTTTGGTCTTTACTGCTAAGACTTGCCTGCATGAATCCCAAGCTGTCTAGACCAAAGGTAAAGTATAGAGCAAGGAAAATTTGCCCTTTGTGAAGGAGTATCAGGCTACGAAACACCTGGACAGACTGGACATACACACATCCATGGGACCTGACAGCGTACATGCACAAGTACCAAGTCAGATGATTTATGTCATTCTGAGGCCACCCTTGACATTTTTTCAGTCAGGAGACACTTCTGAGGACTGGAAGAAAGCTGATGTTATTCCTGTCTTCAAGACGGGCAAGATGGATCTGGGGAACTACAGGCCAGTCAGCCTCATCTTGATCCGCAGGAATGTGATGGAACAAATAATCCTGGAAAACATTTATAAAAACAAGAAGGAATCACGAGAAGGTGACTAGGAGTCATCAGCAGGGATTTATGAAGAGGGTAACGTGCCTGACCAACCTGGCAACCTTCTGTGATAATGACAAGCTTGGTGGACTAGGAGAGCAGTGGATACTTTTTATCTTGACTTTAGCAATGGCAGGGATGCTTGCAGAATCTTCAGACAAACTGAGGAAATACAGACTAGACTAAGTGGGCAGTCAGACTGAAAACTGTATGAACTGCTGAGCCCAAAGGGTTCTGATCAATAGCACAAAGTGCAACTGGAGGGCAATCAACAGTGATGTTCAATACTTTTTAATATCTTCATTAATGACTGGATGATGGGACAGAGTACACACTCAGCAAGTTTGCAGATGATACAAAATCAGGAGGAGCTGTTGATACATCAAATGGTTGTGCTGACATTCAGAGGGACCTGGACATGCTGGAGTACCGGAACAAACAGGAACCTCTAGAAGTTCAACAAATGTGAAATGCAAAGTCCTTCCCCTGGGACAGAATAAGAAAGGATAACCCCATGCCCCTGTAGAAGCTGAGTGCCAATCAGCTAGGAACCGTGGAAGGAAATGGGGGTCCTGGTGGACTGCCCATTAGGAAGATTGCTGTCAGCAGGTTGAGGGAGGTGAGATAACGGTGCAACACATCTGGAGCGCCATGTTCAATTCTGGGCTCCCCAGTACAAATGAGATGTGGATGTACTGGAGAAAGTCCACCAAAAGGCCATAAAGACGATCAAAGTCTTGCAACACCCAATGTCTGAGGAAAGACTAAGAGAGCTGTGGCCATTCAGCTTGGAGAAGAGAACGCTCAGAGTGATCTTACTGATGTGTATGAGAAGGCAGGCACTAAAAATGGAACCAGGCTCTTTTCAGTGGTCCCCTGTGAAAGGACAAGAGGCAATGGGCACAAACAGACATATATGAAATTATTGCATTTTCTTAAATGTAAGAAGAAACTGGTACTGTGAGAGTGGTCACACAGGCTGCTGAGAGAGGCTGTGGGCTCTCCATTCCTGGAGATATTCAGATAACAACTGGACATAATGCTGAGAGACTGTCTCTAGCTGACACCTCTTTGAGCAGTGCGGATTAAACTCGATGAACTACACAAGTCCCTTCCCACCTCAACTACTCTGTGATTTTGTGAATATGCTCTTTTGAACTTTTGCTTTAAGTTACAAAGTTCTGAAGGTTTATACTCATACTATGACAGCAAAAGGAAGCCACGAGGCTTTTTAGTAATTAAAGTTTTAAAATTTTCCTTGTGAAATGAAACACTTTTTGACAGAGCACAGGTTACTTTGTCATAGTTTGAAGTCGCAGACATGAAGCATAAATCAGGGTGAACACAAGATGCTTTCTCTCAAGCCCAAAGAGAGTTGAGTCAGTGAATTCATTCTGCAGCACTCAGCCATTTTCAGTCAGAGACAAATCTGACATTGCTGCCTACTGCCAAAGCAGTGCCCACAGCTTACTGTGACATTATTTATAATTTACTATGTACACAATTATTTTAATGGTTAAGCTTACACATGCAATTGACCTTACATGTGGTGGTATTACAGTTAATGTTTTGGACGAAAATGTTCAGGAGATCCATGTTACCCTTCCACTTAATTCATTTTGGTAGAACCTGGATTCCCTGCTAGATACTGTGGAAACCTGAAGAGAATGAAGAGGTGACAGCACCTGCACCAGGGGCTTAAACAATATAGAACAGGTGGGATGCAATAGACAAATGAAAAAAAAAAAAAAAAAAAGGAAAAAAAAAAAAAAGGAAAAAAAAAAAGAAACTGAGACTAGGAGGATATGGAAACAATAAAACACACATCTTAGCAAAAAAGCAGACTTCTCCTGATCTGAGGATTAGTTCCTGAGTTTGTCCACAACAGATATTTTTTCAGTCTGATGCTTGTCCATGCAGGCAGAACATTCATAACTCTAAGGGTTGCATTAGACTGCTTCTGGCAGCAGTGTTTGAATATCTACATTCAAATTACCTTGCTGAAGGAATTACTCTACATGCATAGAAGTAGACCAAACTACAAGCCAAGACATATACAGTGAGGTCAACAAGGGACTACAACTTGGAAACAAAAGTGGAATGAAGTCAACCACAGCAATACAGATCCAAGACTTTGTACCTCAGCACTCCAATCTATGTTAAGTATCTTTATACAAAGACATGGACAGCATTTGTCTCACAATTTTCTTCCAGTTTTGTTCAAGTTTTCTAAGCAAGAACAATCTTACTGCATATTTGTACCCCTCCAAGCACAACAGGGGTCTGAATTCTGCCTGTTGCTTTCCTACTTTTACATCACAAAGTGTTGGTTCATAAGGAATGAAAGTGGGACAGCAACACTGATTAAACCATAAACACCTCAAGCACCCTTCTGCAAACTTTCTGGAGCAGAGACATCAATGATAAAAGCAGTTTTGGAATTAATCTAGATTTCAAAAATCATGAAGACATGTTTTCATAGGAAACACAACTTGTTTCCTATGTATGGTGCTGGCTTTACTCTCAAAGCACTTAAGAAAAAAAAAAAAAAAGAAAATTAGCACAAACTACTATAAACTATTAAAGGGTATTACCACAAAGCACAAAGGGGAGATGGGTTAATTTCACACAGAATATTTTCTGTGTAACTCCAAAAAGTTAAATTTTACGTATTTTTGAATTTACTATCAATAAACTTTAATATCAATAACCTATTAAGCACACTTAGAAAAGGTAGTAGTCCAAGAAGTTGAAATTGTGAACAATCCTTTATTATTATTTTTTTAATTTCTACATCAGTTACAGGAAGCAGGAGCACAGCCTTACACACCTAGTTGAGATATCCCCATCTAACAGAAAGACAGGTTCCTCACAGTGGATCAGAAAAGCTAAAATAGCCTTCTCCAGAGTAGTCTGGGGCTACAGGGAGATGTTGCATCAGTTAACCCAGCAACAACAACAACAAAACAAAAACAGGAAGAGTCACACTGTAATGGTGGTTGCAAAATTCAGCATGTGAAGCTGGATATTGGTTGGTACATCCTGAACATACATTTTCTTTTAACAATTTCATTAATTTAGTAGAGGAAAAAAGGAATTTTTCTCATCTTCCTTCACCACATCTTTGCCATGCTGCACAATTAGCTGAAATAATTCAATTTGTAAAATGAACAAGTCAAATAACTTGACTCAACACTAATTATTCTGACATGGGTCCATAGCTATACAAATAGCTCTATCAGGCAGATTATGAGTTATCTAGTGTTACTGCACTTGCCAGAGCTGTACAGTGAAAGCATTATTGCTGTGAAATTCTTAAGAAATCAGAGACTTGGTCCAACAAGCTACCTTAAGATCCTTATCTGTATCTCCATAGCATAAAGTAACTTTTTTTGTGCACTTCGAAGTGCTCTTAAACAGAATTTATTTTTTCTGTGAAGCTATTTGCACATTTCAACTGCACAGCAGATAAAGACAACCATGCTAGAAAACAGACAAATGAGGGGAACTAATGTTTGTTTTTACATTCTCCCCAGAATTACATAATTTTGTTCAGGCTAGCAAGCTTGAAGATGTCACAAACATCTTAAAATTTGGAGTGCACTTTCAAAGTGTATTTAAGTAAAGGGAACTGATAGATCCTAAGCAGTAAAAAAATAGAAGAACCTAAAAGATTTGTGCAGATCCTACAAGGATTAGGTAGAAAAGTTTTTCCCTACAGTTCCAGTTATCTACAAACATGGATGAAGTATACAGTCTCAAGAATCTAAAATTAAAAGGTATTCTATGCAATGACATTAATGATAAGCTAAAATCATGTTGAATTCAAGGGGAAACTTCTCTTTAAATGGAGAAAATGGGAATATTCTATTCTTCAGGTCAATACACAAATAAGTTATGAAACACATGAGAGGAAGAATATCAGCAGAAAAACAAAACAAACAACCAACCAAACAAAAAACACAGTGAAAATGCATAAGATCCAGTGTTAACTTAATAAATCTAACAAAAGGAGAAAGACGCATCTTTATGCAAACACTTTATCTTCTCTGTAAAGGATTTCATACAGAAGATAAAAAAGCCTAATGTTCATTTAAAACCTACAGGCACTTGATAAAAAACATCTACTTGAAAATATATGTCTAATAAGCATTCATACAAACCTGTAAATGGCCCAAAGAGATAACATAGGAAGAGGTACACTCACCCTTTTACTGGGAAAAGTGCCCCAGCAAATCGTCATGAACAACTGAATGTGAAACTGGGCCGAGAGTAGCATCATACGGTCTGAACTCCGTATTTCCAGTTGGGAATATAAATGCTACATTTTGTATTAAGTCAAGTACATTAGTCATCTGGGTGGGAAACTGCTAAGAATAGAATTACAAAAATCAGTAGGATAGATCAGAAATAAAAGATACTGGTATCTGCATTAGGGAAGGAGCAATAAACTGCTTTTCCTACTGCAGTGATGCAGATCCACTGGAACACCTGAATCATAATTCCATGACTTGCAAAGACACCGTAACTCATTTGTTTTTCCATGCTGCCACAATTTTGGCAAGAGAAACTAGATAATCTGTTTAATTTCCTGGGTGAGAGGAATAAACAATGCTGTTTTAACACACTACACAGTCTGTCACTTGCATTTGATAGTGCCATTCACATTATACCTTAGGCCAGCTGTGGATGCATAATCGTGACTGAAGTAGATATTAAAAACAAACAAACAAACAAACAAAACACAAAAAAGGATTCTGATAATTAGTTATGCTGAAATACAGCAATCTAAAGGCATGGAAATAAACATTTCAGATTGGCAACTAACACCAGCATAAATAGCAAAGTTTAGTATTCGTACACAACCATATCTGAGTCTCTTACATTGGTTGATTAAACAGGATAGAAAAAGGATTAATTGTTAAATATCCTAGAACAAACTCATGCATGATTTATAGAAGGATAGAAACTTCATCGTCTAGTGGCTGCCAGGATTCAGGATCAAAGGTACCCTGTTAGCACGGCTCGATCACTGACCAAGAAAGTGCAGACAGAACGTATTTAAATATTAAACTCTTGAGACTGATCCATGTTTGTAGTTAACATGATCAAACAGTACTCCATGTGCAATCTAACCATCTCAGACTCTGAAGTATAGCTCTTGATCTGTAGTCTGTTCACTTTAGCCATTGCTAGGCTTTGTTTATATCTGGCATCTTGTTCAGATGTTCTGGAAAAAAGAACTGATTATGAAAGCACATTTTAAAAGCATACTGTCTTCTTGTAACCAAACTAAGGTTGAATATACCTAAACAAACAAAACACAATTTGGACATGAAGCTCTGTTTTTATTTTAAGTAAAAATAATTATGTAGGGAAAAACTTTTCTGCCTACACGTTGTAGGTTCTGCTAGTTTTTTACTACTTAGGCTACGTCACTTCCGTTTTCTGATGAAAGTATACTCCAAATTTTAAGACATTAGTGAAATCTTGAAATTCAGCCATTTGAGCATGGTATCAAATCAGCACAGAGACCCCATAGGAAAAAAAAGGGATGACACGTGACTGCTTCCATTTGAACCCATGATAATCTACCTGTGGTGGGCTAATCTTGACTGGCCATGAGATGCTCTCTCACTCCCCCTCCTCAGAAGGAGGCAGGGAGAAACTACAATGGAAAAGCTAATGGACTGAGATAAGGACAGGGAGATCACTCATCAATTACTGTCACAGGAAGAACACACATGACTTGGGGAAGATTAATTTAATATATGTCCAATTAATACCAGAGTAGGATTGTGAGAACTAAAACTAAAAACACCTTCCCCCCACCACCTCTTCTTCCCAGGCTCAACTTCACTCAATTTCTCCCATTTCTGTACATATGCACAACGACAAATATCTTAGCACAATATAAATAAGGCTGCAATTTTAGAACTGTTCTGTGAGGTGACCTTTAAACAGAGAGGGTTTTTTAACTCTACAGTAGAGCTCCAATGAGGCATGGTGCCACGTACTAAACACTGGGAATAATGAAAAAAATGCAACTAACTGGTGCATAATGCAGTGAGAATTCTCCATCCTCCGCTCTGTGGGAAGAATTAGGGAATCCTGTCTGCCAGACACGTTCTTAAATGAAAAGGCTCTCCAGATCTTGCCCTGTATACATGTTCCATTTTCACAACTAATAAGCTTCATTGTCTGGAGATGAAGAACCCAGAGCCTTTCTATTCTGTGTAGTCTTTACCAAGTGACAAGTACATTTTGCAGCTTTCAGGTGTGGTGAACTGGAAATTTTGCAGCAGCTTGAAGTAAATTAAAAATTATTTTTTTGCTGAATTAAATATGAAAATGAATAATATAACTAGGAAAATATCCCTCGTGTGCTTATATTATTTTGAACATAAAATACCATTTTGAAACATCATTCAGTTTCATGACGTCTTCTGTTCTGAATTCCTCCTAGGCAGGTGCCTGTACTAACAACGTTAACCTACTTAAAAAAAGCTGACAGGACGATGTCAGACCTTCTGGGTGGAAACATTGATGTTTTAGGCTGCTGGAACGGTAGTAGATGGCATAGATATTTTTCCTCAATCAGGTGAGAGCAGAAACCTTTGGCAGTTTGGTATAATGGATCTCACACTCTTGACCTACTGAAAATGAAGATGAAAATTTCTGAGGATGAAAATGACCCAAAATAGTCCAAGTCATCTCTGTAATTCATCTCATCAGCATCCCACTTCTCCTTGCCCTGACTTGCTGCATTCTGCAGAGAAACCCTTAAATTCACTAAACATGTTTGTTCATTTCTCTTACTTCAGGCAGCTCGCAGAGCAATGGTGATAGAATTTTAAGACCTTGCTCTCTATACATCTGTACGTTTCATGGACTTGTCTAAGCGACACAGTGGCAATGAGGGAATTTCACTGTGAAGATGATGGCTTTAAAATCAAGTAAAATATGACTGTCCCAGTTATGTGCAATATCTTCAACGATCACAATGAACCCTTCAAAAATCATGTCCCTTTCCAAAAACCCTGGAACAGGTACAAGAGGTAGGGTGACAGACTCAACAATTGCATGTAAAAGATGAAAACATTGCACTGACATCTTGCTGGAGAACACTGGTGGACTAGAAGTTGCAAATTCAGACTCTGGCATAACATCAGATAGAATTGCTTCAGTGACAGAAACACAAGAAGCTCTGCTTTAACCGTACCTCCTCTCTAGAGGTTTTTGACCCAACAGATTTATAAAAACCACTGAGTAAGGAGAGCTCTTGGGGTAATGAAAGTAGGTAAGAAAACAGTATGTTAAGAAAACAATCCAGGCCTTTGGGTGATGCTCAGGTTGGTACTTTATTTACTAATTGTTTTAGCAGGTATTTTATTGTGATAGCAAATGTACAATTGATGCCCTCCATGAGAAAGCACTCCTGTGCTCAGAACACCTTCTGCTTCTGCCAAACTCGTCACCATTGTTCTACCTGAAATGCCAGCAGATATACAGAAATATCAGGATAAAATAAAGCTATGGAGTTCATTTTACAGCACCAGTGCTACTGACAGAGGGTTGATTCTGAGCAGTTATTTTCATGTTGCAAAAGAACATGTTGTTACTCACAAAGCATACATTATTCTGCAAGTGCTACAAACAATAAATCCCTCTGCCAGATCATAGAGTCACAGAATGGTTTGGGTTGGAAAGAACCTTTAGGGATTTTCTAGCTCACCTCCCTCCACCATGGGCAACGACACACCCCACCAGACCAGGTTGCCCAAAGCCCCATCCAGCCTGGCCTTGAACACCTCCAGGGATGGGGCATCCACAGCATCTCTGGGCAGTCTATGCCAGTGCCTCACCACCCTCTGAGTTAAACATTTCCTTGTAACATCTAATCTGAATCTACCCTCTCTCAGTTTAAAACTATCACCTCTTGTCCCATCACTACATGCCCTTGTAAAAAGTCTCTTCCCACCTTTCGTATGAGTCCCTTTCAGGTACTGGAAGGCTGCTAAAAGGTCTCCCTGGAGCCTTCTCTTTGCCAGGCTGAACATCCCCAGCTCTCTCAGCCCTTCTTCACAGGAGCAGTGCTCCAGCCCTCTGATTATTTTTGTGGCCCTCCTCCAGACCTGCTCTAACAGTTCCATGTCTTTCTTGTGCTGGGGGCCCCAAAGCTGGATGCAGTATTCCAGGTGGGGAGTCAGAAGGGTGGTGTAGAGGGAGAAATCCCAGTACCTCTGGCACACTTGAATCCTCATGGATTTCTTCTCCAAGTTGTTCTTCCCCTATATTGTAAATCTCATTACCATCAGAAAGATGACCAGGAATTTAAAGCTACTGCAGTCCATTAGCACTCAACCTTCTCCTTCTGTGAGGAAGGCTCCATGAGCTGCACTATCTCATCATTTTAAAATTGAAATTTAGGAGGTAATTAACCCAAGGGCTTTGTTCAGAAGGTGTGTAAGCCTTCTCTACAGAATCCAGGGCTTCTTCAGGGTTCCCAATAGACGATCATTCTCACTTGGTTCTAACTTCCCAGTGCAACTTACATATAACAAAACTCCATAGGTGTAGGGTTACTATGTGGTGCTGTGCAGACACACAATGGGTTTCACATCAGCAAAAGCACTACAACCACATAAACTAATTTACCCTGCACCTGGCTAACACTGGATATCTGACACTTCAAGTCTGAACATAAATACCATGTATTGCAGGCTCATCCTTGTGCCTGCCTTGATGACTTTGCTCACAACTGTATGTACAACAAGGTGTTCTGCAGTTGAATAAGCTGATCTAACTCATCAGGTCACAGTTTTTGTTGTTGTTATTGTTGTTTTTTGGTGGTGGTGGCGTTGTTGGTGGTGGAGCACTGCATTACCAGCATTGCTTGGGAAGAGAAGCTTGATGCTTGGCTAAATGAGAAAGCTGAGTTTCACAGATGACAACAAAAAGGAAGGTATGAGTCATCTCAGTTTCAAGTTTGTATTGTGAGTGGCAAATATCTAATATGCCTTGTCCACTAAGGAATTTAGAGCCTGGTCTCTATAAAGGCACTTTCACTCCATAGCCAAAGTACAGAGCAAAAGTGTTTCTATGGCACAGTGCTTATATGTTAAACAGCTCTGTGATATTTGCATCATGCAATAAAACAGAACACCCCAGATTTACCTACCTCTATTTTACTTATCCTATGGCATTACTCCCAAACAAAACTTCATTATTTTATTATTTTTCCTGCTAGCCACTTCTACTGCTCATACAGAAGGCATTGAGGAAATGTGCACAAAAAAACCTTTTGTCCTCTGTCCTCCTGAAAATTTTCAATAAATATAAATTTCATAAAATATGAATTCATATCCCCTTTGCCCAAGTGAAGAGTAAACATGGATATCAGCATCTACAAATGTAAGTAAAGATAGGTAAATAAGTAGATAACAGCTACTTAATGAGGATGTTTGAAAGGAAAGCATGTAATCTGATTTGTAGTGCATAATTCTTTTTGCATAATTTATTTTACACTTTTATTTAATGCATTTAGCAGTCTCAGTAGCTTACCCTGACACAGAATTGTTTAGCTTAAGCTCTGAACAAGTAGCTGCTCTCCAGTTTATTCAGTCCCCTTCCCTACAAGAGAATTAGCTCTCCAAAGTCAATCCCATATAACTATATGAAATAAATATTAGGCTGCTGAATAATTCTACATCCTGACAGGAATTTGCAGCCCCATTTGGTCTCATAAACACTGTGCTGACATATACCATCATACTCCATAAGCCCTAGCTTCAATTGAATCAACAGGAATTGAAAGACTATGGAAACAGGCTTCTAGGGAGGTAAATCCTCAGGCTTTTAACAGGCTGGAACAGAGGGGATCACTGGCAATGCCTGCCTGATGGAGCTAATCAGTAGAAAAGATCCTATCAATGCCATACAATGAGTGCGGTTCGTAATATAAATATCTGTGTTTGTAGTCATTGCATGGATCTTTTGGGGCTGTAAAGAATAGCTTCACGATCTAGAAACTAAGCAAAATGTAAAATAAATGTAAGACATGAGCTAACACAAACGGGTTTACAGAAGGAGAATGGGAAAGAGAAATCACAGCTAAACCTCTTGTGGTCGACAAAGAAATGTAAATTGTACTGTTCCAGAGACTGCAATAATGAACTAAGATCGCTCGGTGGTTTTATGCTTATAACAACTAATAAGGGAAAAAGAAATATGTAATTTCCTGAAATGCTGTGAAGGAGGAGAAATGAAGGAAGAGAAGTGAAGGATAAAAGGCTTTGAATAGAGACAAATATGCTATAAAGCAGCTACTTCATAATTTTAGAGCCTAATCCAAGCATATGCTGAGTCCCTGCATGTGTAAGTTAGCAAGTGCCAAGAAAATATAAAAATAAGCTCTCCGCCTCTCTCAGAATCAGGCTCTTAGTCTGCAATATCACCTAAGAAAACTGTTTCTAAGTAAATGCATAACTGGTACTAAGGACAAGCTTAAATATGTGTGTGTATTCCCCTTATATATTTTTCCCATACATCTATATATTACACACACACATATACAGATGTATTCCCCCGAACAGATAGGGCAATGACAGACATGAGATCTGAGACATGAAACACTTGTGCATTTCCAAGCACAGCCCTCAGGAGCACAGGGCAGGGAAGGAACAAGGGTCAAATCAGCCATCGACTCCTGCTGGTTTACAGTGGAAACAAGGAAGCTTGAATCTGGTGCCCACCCAGAGGGCAATGTGAGACACCCGAGGATGTCTGAGAATGGCAGATGTGATGTTGGTGTGATGTGTGTAGTAGCACTAGTGCCTACCTCTCCAGCTCTCAGGAAGCTGTAGAGAGCAGTGAGGTTGCCTCTTGGCCTTCTTTTTCCCAGACCAGACAACCCACATATCCTCAGCCAGCAGTTCCCTTCCCTTCCCTTCCCTTCCCTTCCCTTCCCTTCCCTTCCCTTCCCTTCCCTTCCGTAACAAAAGATCCTCCACATTTATAACTTTTTAAAGTATGCCACTCTGACATCAGAAGTCAGCACTGAGTATCAAATGATGTCTCAGAGAAGATATTGACTGAAACAGCAAAAATGCTACGAAAAATCAATGTATTTCTACAGTTTTGTAGGGCACATAAACCTAAAATATTCTGTAATTAAAACTGAGTGCTATGCTTGAGGAAGCTTTTCGTAAGATTCACAATAGGCTGGTATATTTATTACTAAATGCTTCTTGTTTTACTGAAGCAGAACATGTTCCAAAATTTCTGGTAGGGGATAATATCCCCTTTTAATTCTCCTGTTAAATGTAATTACTGCAGATAATGTTTTTGCTTGTACTCAGCCTATGCATTCAAATTTCCAATGTGCATAGCTTGATCGAGTGTCTATTCATACACAGGTACTTGTCACAGGAAGCAGGTAGAAATATGTGTATGTGTGTTCATGACAATATATGTGTATCTAAGCTGAAAACAGAATACATTATTCCTGGATTTGTAAAGAACATACCTTGACAGTCTTCATGTAACAAAAGGGCTTTCAGACAGGGCTCATACATTCATTCTAAGGCACATATATATAAAGAAGAGTCATATTGCAAAAGAGAAGCCAGTGCAAGGGTCAAAGACTGTCAGTTGGTGTCACTTCTTCTTGTGCTGGATAAATGCTGTCATCTAAAAATAGGAGATACCCTTCCCAAACTGCATTCCCCAGGAACCACAACAAAAAAAAAAGCAAGTTTCCTTCAAACCCTTGAAATCTCTCTATTCATTTTTATTTATATGGAAACAAAGCTCAGTCATAAAAAATAATATAACTAATCAACTAGATATCCTTTCCTATAACACCTATGTAAGGATCTCATGCTTTTACCTTTTGCCTCTGTTTTATGCATTCTCTGCATTCCCATTGATTTAAGGCAACTTGCATTTTGTTACAGTGATAGGAAAGTCGTGGTCATTGAATTCACCAGTCCACAACAGTTAAAAATAATAATAATAAAAAGCTACTTTTCATAATGTATGTACAAACATCAAATAAGCATTAATTGGTAGCTATTTCAGAATGTTTGTGTGTTGTTCTATTTGTCACACTGTCATAAAATGTTATAAATACACAGCCAATAAAGATCCCTTAATTGTACATGTAGTCTCGCAATATGGACTGCTTATTTGCATCTAAATTAAGAAGGCTCATTTTAATTCTGGATATACAGAACAGCATACAGTGTAGAATGTCCTCACTCTTGTAACCCTGTTAAGATTTTCAGATTTATAGTTAATTTGCACACACAAAAAACAGTGTTTCCCCAGCTCCAGCAGACCTACTGGATTCAGTGAGGTTCCATTGAATGAGGTGAAAAACAGGAAAACAAAGAATGAGAAATCACTACACAGGAGCCTTCCTGAAAACAGAGTGCAAAATAGTAGCAATAAGATGAGGACAAAGTAAGGGAAGAGACAACAGGTATCCTCTTTTCCAGCCCCCAGTGTCACACTCTCAAATGACTTTATGTCCTGGAAAGAATGGAACACTGAAAGCTCCACTGCCCCCAGCCAAGCCATCACAGGTGGATAGTGGAGAGTAAGTCTATAGATGCCATAGACGTCTTCATGCCAAATTTTCCTGGATGTGTCATAATTGTTGCCAAGCACCTCCCTTTCAGACACTGAGTCTTACACTCTTGCCAGTGTTTAATGCTCTCTCCTCCCAATGAAATGAAATCTTGAGCTGCTTCTTTTTTCCTAATTTGTGAACAAAAAGGCATGGAGCTACATATTTTTTTTTTTTTTTTTTTTTTTTTTTTTTTTTTTTCTTCTCAATCTAGCAAATCATAGACTCATAGAATCATAAAGGTGGAAAAAACCTTAATCTGTTCCAACCATCACCCTACCACCAATGTCACCCACTAAACCATGTCCCTAAACACCACATCCAACCTTTCCTTGAACACCCCCAGGGACAGTGACTCCACCACCTCCCTGGGCAACCCGTTCCAATGCCTGACTGCTCTTTCTGAGAAGAAATGTCTCCTCATTTCCAACCTGAGCCTCCCCTGGCGCAACTTGAAACCATTCCCTCTAGTCCTATCACTAGTTATCTGCAATAAGAGGCTGACCCCAGCTCCCCACACCTTCCTTTCAGGTAGTTGTAGAGAGCAGTAAGGTCTCCCCTGAGCCTCTTCTCCAGACTAAACAACCCCACTTCCCTCAGCCGCTCCTCACAGGACTTGTGTTCCAGGCCCTTCAACAGCTTTGTAGTCCTTCTCTGGACATATTTCAGGGCCTCAATGTTCTTCTTGTAGTGAGGGGCCCAAAACTGAACACAACACTTGAGGTGTGGCCTCACCAGGGCTGAGTACAGGGGGACGATCACCTCCCTGGTCCTGCTGGCTACACTATTCCTGATACAAGCCAGGATGCTGTTGGCTGTCTTGGCCACCTGGGTACACTGCTGGCTCATGTTTGGGCGAGCATATACCAACTCTCCCAGATCCTTTTCCTCTGCACAGCTTTCGAGTTACACTGTCCCAAGCCTATATCATTGCATTGGGTTGTTGTGAACAGATGGCAGCGCCCGGCACTTAGCCATGTTGAACCTCATCCCATTGGCCCTGGCCCATTGATCCAACCTGTCTAGATCCCCCTGCAGGGCCTTCCCACCCTCCAGCAGATCAACACTTACCCCCAACTTGGAGTCGTCTGCACACCTACTGAGGGTACAGTAATTTCTTCACTCTCTGTCCAAGTCATTTTCCACTACAGCAACATGCTTATGCTCTCTTTACAGACTCTTTTACCCCAAATAAACATCTCACAGTATCAACTCATCATGCACCAGTTCTGTCTCCTCATTATCAGATCAATTTTCTCTTCCAAAGAGACATTCAGTTACTGCTCTGTGCTCTGATGTCATCTGTTCTTCTGTGCTTGCTGCTGTGTGCACTAACACAACTGGATTTGTGAGCTACTATTACCGCAGAGGGAATATGTGGGCAACAAAAATTTCCTGACACTTTAAATAAGCAATGACTAACAGCTTTTTAATTATCCAAACAGTGACAAAAGTAAGTGATATTTAAGGTTACATTTTTACTGTCTCTTTGTTTGTATGTACAAAGCATGCCCACATAGATGTATCAGCTAATTAGCTAAGCAGCTATTCAAATGCTTCCTCAAGTACAGCTCTGTATGCGCAAATACAGATTTTTCATATCTGAATGAATGTAAACACACAAAACACAAGCCCAACAAAAATTTGGCTATTAAATCTAGAGGATATTGCATATTGAATAACAAAATCCAAGTTTTATAAAAATATTATAAATTACTGCTCCTTTACCCCATTCATCATTTGCAGTTTGTGCATGAAAAGAATCACATGCGACACACTGAAAATAAATCTGGTTAGAGAGTACTGTAAAATTCAGAATGTGCAAAAGCTCCCACAAATAGAACAAGCAGAACTGCCCGATGAGTGTGCATGGAGACTATTTCAAACTTATTTTACTGACTTTGTATTCCTCCTATTCTTGGAACCTTTTCCTGTAAGTTATCTTATGCTCTAATTAATGTTACTCTAAGTCCTCCCATTTCTTTTTGTTCAGTTCTGCAAATTTTATTACTTGAAACTTACTGTAAGTATCTGTAACAGATACTTACATTTAACCTTACATATGCCCCTTTTTCTCATATAATCTTCTACCTTCTAAGACAAAGAAAAGCATCAAATTTCCTTTCTTTTCACTAGCCTTCTTTCTTCCTGTTAGATGGCATACGTAACCTTTAGGCTTACAGTTTACTAAATTAATAAACCATCAGCACTTTTCATCTTCCCTCAACATCTTTTCCCTCCACAGATTTATCTCAATTGATTACACCCTTCAGAATTTAGTCTGCTGAAATTCAGTACCAGTGTGGGATGACATAAGGACAGTTTATAATCTTGACAAGAGACTAAGACAAATTTTGAGCACACAGCTCTGCTTAGCCCTGACTAGTTTTACTTCATCTGCCATTCAATGCCTACAAATATACTGGAGGAAAACTATATGAACCAAAAAACAACAACAACCCCCCCCCCCCCCAAAAAAAAAAACAACAACAATAACAACAACAACAAAAAACACAAAACTTACACCTGTCCTAAAAAAGAATGTATTTTATTGCTTTATTCCTTAGTCAATGGGTAAACAAGCAATTCTAAGATTTTCCATCTAGTCCTTGCTTTTACAAGATTCCAAGTACTCTGACTGAAATCACACCATCTGACTATTTTCCCTAACTTTAGTTGGATATAGATTATTTTAATATCTTTCTTTAGGAGGAGAGGCCAACAAGTTGTATACCAGATTACCAACATGCTGAAAAGTCAAAATTTAAGGAAATACTCTATACATTTCCTGCTCTAAATTTTGATCTGGAAATGAATATTTCTAATGTTGATTTGAACACAAAAGGGCCAGATATATAAGAAACAACATTTCAGTTACTTACCCTGAGCTATTTTTCTTTTATCTGGCCTTCTGTCTACTCAAACCACGTCACTCTAGTTTTCATCAGCAACTATCATTTGCTCAACAACGCATGGCAGCACTCCATGTCTTCTTCAAGGTGGCTCACAGAGCTTGAGACCAAGCTCAAGGTAGCTTCAAGTGAGAATAAAATCTGTAACTTGTAACACCAAACATAACTTCTCTTTCTACAAAGTCCCAGTTTCCTCCTACCTGTACTTCCCCTCCCAGCCCTGCAGATATTTCAGAGCAGGAAGAAGTAGGTTATTTGAAGCATCAAAAACATGCTTTGAAGCAGCCTGCACATGTTTCCAAGATGTGTCTGTGGTTAAGTGAAGATGTTCCTTTGATTTTGTCCAGCTCAGAAGGAGAAGAAAGATATGAATCCGATGCATAGACCTCTCAGTGGATAAGGAATTGGCTGTATGGTTGCACTCAAAGAGTTACAGTCAATGGCTTTACAACCAGGTAGAGACCAGTGACAAGTGGTGTTCCCCAGGGGTCGGTATTGGGACCAACACTAATTAACATCTTTTTTTGGTTATGTGGACAGTGCCATCCTCAGCAAATTTGTGGATGACACCAAGCTGTGTGGTGCAGTTGATATGCTGGAGGGAAGGGATGCCGTTCAGAGGGACCCTGACAGGTTCGAGAGGTTGGCCTGTGAAGTTCAACAAGGCCAAGTGCAAGGTCCTGCACTTGGGTCAGGGTGATCCCAAGCACGAATACAGGCTGGATTGAGAGCAGCCCTGAAGAGAAGGGCTTGAGGGTACTGGTGAATGAAAAACTGAACATGAACTAACAAAGTTGTGGACCAACCTGCCCCCCATGCCCCCCAACAGTGTTTAAGGCCAGGCTGGATGGGGATTTGGGCAACCTGATCTAATGGAAGGCATCCCCATCCATGGCAAGGGGCTTGGAACTAGGTGGTCTTCAAAAGTTCCTTCCAATCCAAACCATTCTATGATTCTAAGAAAGTAAATGGACTTTTTCTTCATAATTCTTTCTTCTGTATGCAGTTAATGCTGAAATGCTTTTGAAATGTCTTCTAAGGATTTGGCCTAAAATCTTGGTATACTGCCTTCTAAAATTCTCCTCTAATGTATGTTATTTGCCGTGAAGCTGATAGTGTCTTTCCACTTTAGAAAAAACTTCAGTCAGCAGAACCTTGAGATTTTCCATTTCCAGATTCAAACCATTCAGTTGTCAAGGAAAGAATTAGGTCTTCTACAAAATGAAAGTTAGGGCACATGGTCCTGGTCACATGGAGGAAATGAATCTGCTAAATATGGAGGTGTCATTTTGCACAGTGCCTTTTCAGAGCCAAAATGCCATATGATGTTGTTTAACGCTCCTTCACTCACATCCTCTCTGGAGGAAATCAGCTCTCTGTACTTTAAGTCCACTGAGACTTCCTAAAAATTTTGTACTTTACAACTGGTATCTACTTGCAGACTGATGTGTCTTCTCACCCTGCCCCAATGTGCTGAAATGTATTTTCAGTGCTTTAGGCACCTTTAAAAGAAGCATATAGATCTTTTCCACAGATGTTGCATTAGGTGATGCAACAGGGACATGGGCTCAAGTGAGGGTCCATGGCAAGTTAAGTCCAAGACACAAAGCAGATGATAGGGAGAAGGGGTAGTCTTTTGCTCAGGCTGTCTTTTTGTCTCTGACTCCTAGTGAGTAGCACACAGGGTTGAGGTGGTGGGGGGAACCCAGAGTGTTGTTCTGATTCCCTGCACTGCATCAGGGGAGCAGGAGAGAAAGGCCATGGGAGACGAGCTAAACCTCTGCTATGCCCAGCCCAAGTCTATCCCTTTAACACTTGCTATAACAAAACAACAGCTTCACTACATGCCATTAAAGTTGAGCAGTACCTTCTGTGTAAAGACAGACTCTCTGAAGTGCTCTACAACACCAACACCCACATTAAGTCAGAACTGTCTCGTGCAATACTACTGAAAGCCCTTATAGCTTTGTCCCTGTTCTTCTCTAGCCACCCATGCACCCAAACACCAGCTTCCCACCCTTCCACAGTAAAATAAACCTTATCACCTATTACCCTCAAAAAATGTTTTGAAATGGAAGCTCCAGCCAAGATCTCCCTTTCATAACCTCACCTGTCTTCTCTCCTGCCATGTCCTCCATGCCAGGTCACAGAAAGCACTTCTCCCATC
This sequence comes from Nettapus auritus, assembly GCA_011076525.1. Taxonomy (NCBI): domain Eukaryota; kingdom Metazoa; phylum Chordata; class Aves; order Anseriformes; family Anatidae; genus Nettapus; species Nettapus auritus. The sequence goes on from CM021766.1 coordinate 47,418,424, forward strand.
ACCTTGACTTGGGAAACCCATTTCATTATCATATTAACTCGTTATTTTTCACCCATTCTCACTAGATGAGAAGCAAGCTATGTACCACCACTAATACAGGCACTAACACCTAGGGCACAGTCCTGGGTTTAGGAGTTGATTTAGAAGCCTACAAATTAGGCATTGCAGACCCTAGCTTGTAAGCACCTACATCGTATATGCAGCTGGTGGCTGCAAAGCCACTTTAGACATCTCTTTGAGACATCAGTTAACTCTCTGAATGGTTAAGTGAATGGGGACAAAACTTGTTCTTTGTGTTCAGTACAGCAGAGGACTAAATATACTGCCAGGTGTGTGGATAGACAGCCTGAATACTGTTGTTCTACTTCAGCCTGGTACCATTTGAAGCCAGAACATCAGTCTGTGCAGTTTTACCCTAACTTCTTATTGTTATGCTTGTATTATGCCAATTTTAATACATTTGATGGCCATCTGAAATAGCAGCAACAAATGGATCAAAGTCAGACCTCCTCTACTAGCCTTCATTAATATAAATAAGGTAAAAACCAGTGGCTAAAATAACACATTTCACTGGAAGGTTCAAGGAACCTCACAATACACAGCAATGGCTATTTTGCTCATAAGGGCAAGTAATGCACAGTAATGGGTATGTTGCCCTTATGAGGGCAAACCCAGACACTGCATTTTCATTTACATTCTGAAAATAAATGGTCTGATTTCTTTTATACCTTTCTATACTATTTGATATAACTGCAGCTGTTTCCCTTGCTTCATTATTTTGCACTGAAATCTTCAGTGATGCATAGAATAATTTAAAAATTGTAGTGTAGGATTATTCTGTAGTACAATTACTTTTTTTTTTTTTTTTTTCTTTTTAACAATGGTCCACTTTTAAGAATGCCAAGAGTGGCATAAACTGACATACTCCTGTGGATTCTTAAGATTCATGGAAAAAGATAATTAAGAAAATAATGCTCTCTATCAGGACTGCAAATTATTTCTGTGAATTCCTTTTGAGATCTGCGCTCTGTCTCCTCAACAGTTCTGCCTGCAACTGAGGTTGGTCAAGCTATGGAAAGTATGCAGGCAATAACTAGGTTATTGAGAAGGAAGGTACAATCAAAATCCTTTAAATAGGTCATTATGGGCTTCATATAGCTCTTGTGACAAAGTTCAGGGCAGTGACTGCAGCATGTGATGCCAGGATCCTGCAGAGATCTCTTAAGTGATGATGGTGGAAGAGTACTGGAAAGAAAGACGAAATCTATCTTGTCTAAGCTACTGCTAACCCCATCATGGCCAAGACGGTAGTAATTAGCTTCTTTCTTGCTTCCAGAGAGATGTAATCAGAGTGTAAACAGGCATTAATCTGCAGAGCTCACCACTGCATGTGCTACCTTTGAGCTTATGCTTTATCTCACTTCTTGTGCTTATGTTAGCCTTTTACAATGAGCAGCAACCTTACTTTATAGTTGTAATTCACCAAGTTAGCCATGCTTCCAAAGTAAAAGAAGAACAAATAGACACTATCCTATTTGCAAGGATATTCAAGTATGAATAATCAGAACAAAGGGTGTCAAGGAAGCAAAAAAAAAAAAAAAGGGGGGGGGGAGGGTTGGGGGCAAAAAGAAAATCATGTCAGCAACACTCTGATTTTTAGGTCATCCTTGAAAAATCTTCTCAACTAAGAAGGAGGCAAGAAAAGTCCAGGGAAATGTTGCCTCCAGAGGCTTAAGAGAAGAGTCAGGCTGCCACCATTATGTATGACAAATCCCCATCTGACTTTGGATTTTCAGGCTGATAAATGCATACAGCAAGATAACTCCCTTATAACATATTTTTATAAGTAGTGCAGTTAACCCAGTTCATTGATGTATGAGTCTTGGGCGCATACACAGGTCTTCTCTCACTTAAGCTGAAGGAAGATAACTTTGTTTGGAGAATAAATACATTCTAGACAATCTTAAAAAACCCCCACACCATTATTTGGAATAATAGTATGTTGTTGCATAAGCAGCTTGTTTGATATGAAACTAAAAAGCACATTTCTGAGAAGTATGCACTCATACATCTACAGAATCTAAACAGGTGTTATTTGTCACAGTCTACCACATAGACTAATAGAGACTACAGAGAAATGCAATAGTTATCAAAAATGATTCAGCACACTTATTAACATGACAGAGCACAGGAACTGTGAACTAGTAATTGAAATGCATGAGATTTAATAAATATAAGATTTCTAAATGTTCTGTAAGGACCCAATCTTGAAACCCCTTCCTTCAGGAGTCCATACTCACTTCAGGATACCTATGTATTCAGTAGCAATGTTTGTCTGAATAGGTTTTACCAATAAAGAATAAAAGTCTTGCAGAATCAGACACTGAATGTAAGTTCTTTTCACAATTTTTTATTTTAATGTTAGAAAAGAAATCAAATCAGAATTTTTGCCCTTGTTTAGCCCAAGGGCAATACGTTATTAATCCATGACTGAAGGTTTTAACTGTAGACTACAGTATAAGTACAAAGAAATACTAGAACAAACATCTAGACCTCAGATGTATACCAAAGTAATTCTGGACAGGCTCCTTTGATTTACGTCAGCACAGCCAAAAAGAACATTCCCCTGCCATCTAGTCAGGAACTGATTCCATTGCAGAGCCCGTAACAGCAGCCTCCAGAACAAATTCAAGACCTTCTGCAGTCAGAAGAAGCCTTCACAGTACAAAGCCTCATAAAAACACAAAGAGAGGTTGAACTCAGAGTAAGAGATTTAGTGAAATATTTAATACTAAATTGAGATTAATAATATAATTAATACTAAATTGAGAATATTTTAGTGACATTTACATTAAAGAATAGACACACAAAAGGGAGGATTCACCTTCTACAGTCCTATTCAGTAAAGTCCTTCCTGAAACACCTTTGATGACATGGCAGACATCTAATAACAGTAAAAAATACAGCTGAAAGGCAAGCCTGAATAAGTGACCTTGAAAAACATGAGAAACAAGAACACAGTAAGAAATTTTTTCTACGTAGAGAACTTAGAGGAAACCAATTATACATAAACTCAGACTGCTATGCCTGGAGTTATTCTTGCTTTCTTGTAGGCTGAAGAGTGCATGTGTAATGCAATGCTGTGGAACCACAACTTTTCCTTAATCAACAAATGCAAGTTCAGATGAATGGCACGTAGGAGGAGATACATAAAACTTAACTTGGAAGTAAGGTTTTATATGTTAATGCGACTACTGCCACAGGAATTGTCTCTGTGTTTAAATATCAGGGCCAAGGTTTTTAATGTGTACTTCTGGACATCGAGAGACATCATATAAATGAATTATAATATGAATTAAATTCATAAAAATTCATTATGAATTAATTCATTAAAATTAATTGATTTGAATATAATTCAAAGTAAGCATATGTATACATCAACAGAAACCCCAAACAAGCTTCTTGTGGCTTCACTGACTGCTTAAGTCTGACAGCCAGTGGCAGCCAAGATCTCTAAGATCAGTCATAATTTTGAACAGTGGGTTAAGCTTAGAACTAGCTTAGAACCAGGTTTATTTCTTGTAAACAAATTTACCAGTTCAGCTCATCAACAACGTTGTGCAGCCTGAAAAGATGGCAAAAGGTCCAATAACAGTGATGGTAGTAGTTTTGCTGTGAAGACACATAGCAAATTTCTGCCTTCAAAATATACCTGCAAATTCACTACAGAGAAAACTAAAAGATAAAAGGAAGTGAGAAGTAAATAAATGTGGTATCAATCCTGATAATGCATCAAAATCTTCATAAACCAGAAACACTTCACAGTGACCGCCATAAGGAATAATTTCTGATGTCAGAATCACAAATTAGAACTTCTGAGGATGCTTTTTAATAACTGCTGGGAAATAACTGTTTTTTAATGTATTTCCTCCTTAAATCAATCCCATTATCAAAGGCAGTCTAAAAATAATGAGAAATCATTCTTGACAGCCATGTAAAAATTTCATTCGAGCAGGTCAGAATAAAGTAGCATCCTAACCTATACAGACTTTAGCCTTGGAATAATATTTGAAAAGCTCTAAACTAAAGAGATGTGGCTTTCATTCAGACTTCTGTTGAATTAATTTATATTATGATTTGCAGCATCTCCAGCTTCTTGGCTTTATCAGTTCAAAAAACTGCACTGAATCTGAAGGAAAGTAACTGTTTCTACTGCTGTCCACCACAATCTGCCTAGCAGGGAGGACCTAAGGTTCTTGCACTTCACTCTGAGAAGTTCAAAGACCCTCACCTTCCTCAAGCTCAGTCTGCCTCTTATTCATTTGACTTTTCCAGTGTTTACAATGCACATCATTAATCTACATCCGTTCTGTGGTTAAACTGGCATGTTTCTGTTGCTGTTGATGCTGAATATGCTGTTGTTACATTATTACTGATCTAAGTCAGCATCACTTTAGCTGTAACCGAATTTTCAGTTTAGATCTGAATGAAATTCTTCCAGCTCAGGCCAGTAACAGCCCAATAATCCCAAACCCACTTGAACCAGCAGCAGTGTAAGGCACAGAAACCAGGGCTCGTGATCTGACTGAGCCATGGCAAGGGACAGTGGGGTAAATATACACAAAATGACAGTGTGTGAGGAAGCTGCCTTGCAGCCAACACACAATGCCTGCTTTACAGTACATCTTAGAAACAGAATTTTCAGCTCATTCCAATAATGTCTGACTGGAAACATAAAAACAAAAAATGACAGTGTGGCAATGCACTGGCTTCTCAGAAAATTTAGTTTATTTATCATTCCTCTCCCAAGTTTCCAGGGGACCATGCTCAAATTCTGGGTGGACCAAGCAAAGCCAAAAAACATATTTGTCAGCTCCCCTTTCCACCTGGGGAGGAAGGGAGGCAATGACTGGATTTGAAACACAGTTCAGACAAAGGTATCACCAGCACACCCACAGCTGTTCTGGTAGGGCTCCTGTTCAGCAAAGGGAGTGTAGAACTACATTTGGGCATCCTGGCACAAGACAACCCTGAACTGAGACAGCACTGAAGCTGACCAATTATTGCATGACCTATTGATATCAATCTATTTATTCTACTAACAGAATCATCAATAGAAGGCTCAGACAAATTGTTCTAATTCAATTGTCAAAACAACCCAACACCACTGATCTTTCAAAATGCTTCCTGTGGGTAGCATCTCAGCCTAAACAGTACTTGTTTCTTTGAGAATTGTGAAGTTCTGAAAAACAAGACTATAATAATCTCAATGATCTGTGGCATGTGTAATTCTTCACCTTCTGAAGTGATGCTGAAAGGATATGTTTTTAATGGTTTATTTTTGTTTAATCTTTATTGCTTTGATATTCCTGAAATCTTCAGCAAAATATTTTTCCTTTTAAATATTCGTGTTTTTTCCCATTTGTCTAATATTGATTTACCTCCTGCCAGCTGTGCAGAGCTCCAATTTAACACACTTTAGTTGGATGGATCCCTTGTTTTCAACAAACTTCACAAGTTCTACCAAGATTGCTCAGAAAATGAAAGGTACTAGTGAACCAAGTAGCATGGAAAACCATTATTTGTGTAGAGATCCTATAAGCACAGCAGCTTTGTGATATTTTTTCCCAATAGCTAGCATCACAGTTACCAGTATTAATGATCCTTATTATTTTTAATTTTGGTTAAGACAAAAGAAAGACAAAGAGATCACTTGGCACCTTTCCTACTCAGGAGCAGAACCATGTTAAAGTGACTCAATTCAGTTATAGCAGTGTAAGATCCTCCTTTAGTTTTCTGTCACTAGGAAAACATGCCACAAACCTCAACATCTATTTCACTTTAGTGTTTTAGATTTTACCATCATTATGGTTCTGAAATGGCACATTTGTTGGTATAACCTGAATGTTTAACAGAGATGTCAGTTCATGTTAGAAAGTTGAGAGACTGTATATTTCTCATCTTTTTTCCAGGGTGAAAAAAAAAAATACAGAGATGGTAAATATTTAATTAGAACAATGCTCCAGAAATTGCTCTTCAATGGAGTACATGCACATAAAGTTACTGGAAGCAGTACTAAAAGCACACTGGCTTTTAGTATGATATCACAGATGGTTTTTGGTTTGGTAAGGGCAGAAGGACAATAATGAGAAAGTGGATGGACTGTGGCCCCTCTCTCACCTTGAATAACAAGGGGAGCATCCAAACATTCTGCTGGCAAGCCAGGGGAAAGCTACAGACAGCCAGAGAACTGTCTCACATCAGACAATATGACCAGTGCCAGCATCTTCAAAAAACATTTTTTTTTTTAAATTTCGGTTCTGCTCAACATTTAACCACATTGCACAGAACATGAATTCACTTTAGTATCTTTGGGAAAAAAACAAAAAACAAAAACAAACAAACAAACAAAAATAAAACAAAACAAAACAAAAAAACAGGAACCAGGGAAAGAGTCTTCCTCAGAGCAAGACAAGACCACAAGATTATACAAGAGGAAAAGAAGCAAAAGTCTGACCTTCCACATAGCTAAACTGCATCTTGAAACTAAATGGGAGATAGGTTCAGCTGTGATACAGAACAAGAATACAAACTATAACTCAGCAGGGAAGAAGTTATGAAGTAACTTGAAGCTGTCAAGTTTAATTAATGAGTACTTAAAAATGCCTGACTGACAAAAACAAAACATTAAAGTCCACTGAATATAAATGGTGTAGTATTCACTGTGATGAAGACATTAATCTGAGTAGGGAAATATGTAAGTCACATTAACTCTGAACTGATGCCTTAACTGAGCAAATGAACTACTCAATGCAATGTAATACACACTGTATATTTAAGGAGGTACCTGATCAGAGCAGACAGGGCTTTTTCATTTTTTCTTGGAAAACTATAAAAAAAAAGAAAAGAAAAGAAATAATCTCAATCCTCTTCACCTACATACATCTGACAAAGTTTCTGAATCCCCTAATGAGACCTACCCATATTAAAAATTAAAAAAATCTGGTTCTAGAGTGCCTATGTAATTTTTAAAATAGGAAAATGCCTCCTCAATCACTTAGACATTTAGAAAATGTTTACAGTTTTCACTACCTGCTGTTTTCTGTTTCTTCCCTTAATAACACTCAAATCAAAAATTTATTTTATTGTCTGTTCAGTCTCAAGATGCTGCTGCCCATCTTTCTGCCTTGCAAATTATGTGAGGACATGGTGATCACATCCAATTCCGTCCTTCTTCCAGTTGCTCAAAATAAGCAACCAAAGAGTTGCCTATAAGGAAGTTAACAAAACAAAAGCTGTGCTCAGACTTCAAAAGACAATACTTATTCTGCTTATTCTACTCACCGTCTGGATACACTCACCCTGTAGCAACAGTGCTGGTGTATGCATGATGTTAGTGTAGGTTAGACACCGTATATTCAGTTCTCACCAGCTTCTCTGGCCCTAGCTTCTCTAATTAGACAGGTCCTGTGCTACGAAAGTATGACTTTTTTTTTTTACAGAGGGTTTTCACAGCGTATGAAAAACAGCCAACACTGGCTCGTATGTTTCCAGACAGAAATAGGTTCAGTGCCTGATGCAGGATGGATTACCTATGAGCAACCTCAGACTGTCCTGAAATCAGAGTCAGGCATTTAAAGTTACTTCTCTGAGAATCAAACACAACAGCAAAGAAAGGAGAAAGGCAAAAAACCACGCAATGACCATTGTGATCCTGCCTAAGCATCTTGTTCCAGAAAAAAAATGCATCTGTCCACTTCTCTGTTCTATCAGCACAGAGCTGTTAAAGGAGAAAATAAATAAATAGAACATACATTTTTAGGGCTTCAAAACTGAAGCCACAGAAACAGAGCAGGGCTCTTAATAAGGACAGGAGGTCTGGGCACCACGAGAGTTATTCATACACGGACTGTATCACATTTAAAAGCTGAGCTGAAAGTTTCCCTTGCATGCCATTTTGAAACCATTTCATAATTAAGCCCTAAGAGATGACAGACATTTACTGACAGTTAATGCACTGCTGCTAATAGGCACAGGAGCGGAGGTGCAAGGGCAAGTGCTGTTAATCTCCTAACAAGTGCAGTTGTGTCTCGGATACACACTGCATGAAAATATCTGGCAATATTGCTAATATTATTTAAAAGGCAGAAGTTCTGAGATTTCACAGAAACCTACACACTGATTAAACAACCAAAATAATAGTGACCTGGAAAAAATTGGAGGCAATTTCCTCATTTTTAACCCTCTTTTTCCACATTGGGAATGATGTATAACAAATGACTACTGTCCCTTCCCTTGCCCCATTTTGTCCTTTAGCAGTATCAAATCTGATCTGTTTTGCTTGGCTAGAAACCTTCCCGGGATCCAAAACAAATAGGGATGTCTGTCAGCTTTCCCTCAAGGGAAGCGCTGAATATTCAGCTGTAGGTTTCTTTTCGAATGCTCTACTTGTTTGTTTTAGGGAAGCCTTAAGAAGAGCAAATAGAAGAGGTCCGAAACCCTCCGAACAAAGTTGAATTCCTCCTCTGAATGCCATCCCCAAGTCATTTCAGAACCACAGAAATAGCAGGGGTGGAAAAGCAGACTTGGAAGACACCAAGCCTGCCGAAACGACTTTGGTACTGGAGGCTGTGCCAAAAAGATGCTCTCACGTGATGGTTTCCTGTTTTTTTTATGGACCCAACCAATCTGCTCCAGGAAAAAAAGGATGTGAAAAAAGTTCCTTCGTGCAAAAGTAACTCTGGCACCAACACTTTCAGGAAAATAAAGAGCTCGTCTCTTATGGAGAGATGCCATTAGAAGCGATCAAGGTTATCGAGGGTCTCACAGAAAAAGATCTTCCCCGAGACAAATCTTAACCCCTGCTTTTGGGATGGCACATTAAAACTGTACAGTGTGGATCTGAATCAGTAATAATCATAATTATTCTCAATTTACAGCCAGTTCTTACCGAGAATTTGTCAACACTCACATTTTCTGAGACATTTAACAAATCATGACTACGACTGACATGCATATTCAGAGCAAATTTTGCTTCAGATCCAGACTGAAATTCATAATCGCGTTGGCTCTACATGCTAGTTAGTGGCTGTGGCAACCCGATCGAGTATTTAACAGATCTTAAGACCCCGGAACCCAGCAGGGGCTCTCGCTGTGCAAAAAGTACGGGATTTGGGGCTCGGGGGCAGTCTCCTAGCACACTATCTCCGTGCGCCGCCGAACCCCCCCGACGCCCCCCGTTACCTTCAGGCAGGAGCGAGCGGAGCCCCGATAAACCCCGGGCCGAGCCCCCCGAGCCCGACACAGCCTCAGGGTCCGCGGGGATGTCCCTGACGGCCCCGGGCCCCGCACGCCGCGGCACCCTCTCACCTCAGGCGCTGCCTCCTTGCCGCCGGCTGCTCTCGGCTCCATGGCTGGCCCCGCGCCCCGCTGGCTGGGGATGGACTCGGCGCCCCCCCGAGCGCCGCCTGCCGCCGGGGGCGCGCCTCTCCCGGGGCAAGCTCCGGTGCCAGGCGCCGCACGGGGCCGGAGCTGCCTTGTGGAGGGGCTGCCCCGAGCCCTTCACCGCCGGGCTGGTCGCGGGGAGGCGGGGAGGGAGGCAGGGACCTTCCCAAATCGCGAAGGCGCCCTCCCGGCGGACGGGTTCGCCCCGGTCCCGCCGTCCATCTCGGGTAAGTTCACCCCGTTCAGAAACCCCCTCGTAGGATCGGTGCAGCAGATGCAGCCCGGCTCCGCCGGGCGAGAGCTGTCAGCGAGCCCGCACCGCGAGCGAAGTGCTTTCCACGCCTCGGGAGGGCTGTCTTCTTCCCAAGTTTCTGCTCAACTCTGGCGCACCTGCTGTGCGGCGACGTGCGGGGAGCCCAGCGAGGAAATGCATCTCGAGGCAGTGCCTCAGGACCCCAGCAAAGCACACCCCGGGGGTGTGCACAGAACCTTTTTCAGGTGCCACTGGGGTGTGCAGGACTCCTCGGACAAGCAAAGCCGGGAGCAGCGTTCACAGATGGACAGGGACAGACATTTCGCTGCCTGAAGCCTCTGGTCTGCATGCAGGGATTCAGGAAGAGGTAAAGCCTTTTGATGCCAGTGTGTGTTCAGGGTCTGCCCACGTGTACCACTCCACCGTGCAAACAGGAAACGTAATGTCTGCAATTTTTGTGTTTTCAATAACGAGAACACCGTCCTGGACTTCCCTCCGTCAAGTTGTTCTAGGCAATGGCACCTTATTTGCAAGAGGGATTGAAATACGTTTCCTGAGGTACCTCCTATCTCCTTACCCAGTTTCTTCAAAATGTCTCTATGCTTAGTATCTGGCTCCTGATTTTTGTCAGTCTTTTTAATTTATTTACTGTGTATGGTAGCATTCATTCCAATTTCGTTTAGTATTTCTTCCGCCCCATCTCCTTGGGGGACCTTCTGGCTAATACTGGCTTCTGTTAGGCTTTTTGCCTCTTAAGACCAAAGCAAAGACTGTATTAGTATTATTAGTGTATTTTCTCAGTTAGTGAATCTGATGCAAGAATATAGGGACTATCAAACTTGATTAAAAACTGCCAGTCTCTGGCAGCCCCTTGCCTCTGCAAGGAGCCAGCTCTGCACATCTCAGCAAAAACAGCAAACCCCTATCTGCTGTAAGCAGCCACGAGGATGCCCAGTTACAGAAGCTTGGCGAAAGAAGCTAAGTGGGCTGCACATCTCATGCTGCTTGATGTTCTCTGTCCCCATTTAGTTGTGTTTGTACAACCTGTAGGCATTAAGGAGGTTCTCTTTGTACATACATAGACGTTTCAACCTTCTACAAGTTATTGCTTACATTTAATACAAAAATCCATCAAGTCTCAAGGGAGTACTTCATTGTTCTTAAGTATGTGATTTCCAAGGTAATATTGAAGAAGAGATCATCAATTTAAATATATTGCCTCCATTTCATATTCTCTTCTTGCTTTATGGAAAAAAGGAACAAACAGGGCCACCCATTCACCCTTCCCTGTGTCCTTCTCAGGTTCTTCTTGGCACTCCTTCTTGCATTCTCTCCGTGAATCATCGCCTCAGCTCTCCAATTGAAGTCTGTGGCAGTGAGACAGGCATCTCAGGATCTGACCTTGTTTTTACCCATACTAAAGAACTATTCAAAACCACTCGCGTTTCTCTCACAGCAAGATCTTTTTTATTTTGTTTGCTGCCTGGCAGCACGCACAGCCCAGGACATATTTCCACTGGCATGAGATTTCTACTCATTTACCTTTCAATGTTCTTCTGTTCATTTATCCACTTAGCCTCACCATATGCAGCTTGCATTTTGTCAAAATGTTTTGAGTTAAAAAATGCTGATCCGTACCTTTATTATTTCTTCCTCTAATTTCTAACCAGTAATTTGAGAGGTCTGTGGACATTTGCAGCTCAATTCAGTTCACATGCAGGCGAACTACAGAAGTTAGCTTTTGGCTTGCAGTGGATCAAGCCATTCTTCATGCAGTTAGTTGGATGTCCCAGAATTGAAAAGAGAGCATGACTGCACAAGGTTGTACAAGTGTAATTTCACATATGAATATGTGCAAAGTATTTAACAATGTCTTTATTCTCCAAATTCCACTGAGTTCCTAGACATCTAAACAAAATTATCTACTAGATTCAGTAACTGTGAAGGTGAAGAGGGCAGGATAAAGAGCGGTATGCCATTTACAGGGTCCACGCCTCTTACCCTCAAAAATACGAATGCACTTTTACAAACAGGTGGAGAAAAGGTTGCATGGAGCACTTCACTAGTTTGGACAGGATCATAATTGTACCTTCATGGCAGAACTGATGTTAAAAGCCAAGTCTCCACCTCCAAAGTTCTTTGTATGGTGAAGTTGCCTTTGTGTTGCTATGTGCTTATGTTCCTTATGGGCCATCTCATGTGTCTTTCCATGCCTCCTCAAACAACACCCACAGCTGCAGCAAGGAGGCTATAGACTCCTTATCAATCCTTCTGAAGGCCATAGCAGCAATACTGGGCCACAAATCAAAATGCAGAATGGCAGCTTTGCTTCATGCCCATGTCTGTAGGAGAGTGGGAGAGCTACAGTTCTTTCTTACTACTGTTCCAGTGCTTGCCTGAAGTAGTAAATGTATCAGGTTTTGTTTACAATTCAAACCTTCCTATTGCAACTAAAAAGACATTTCTATGTTTTTTTCTGAAGAGCTATTTTTTACATGAATGTATGGGTACAGCCTCATCATTCTTCCAGTTTAAAATTTCCAGTTTCTAGTTGGTCTAGTTGCTTCTTCTCCAAATGAAATTATCATTTGATAATTTCCTGAAGTCCCAGTTATGTCAAAGAAAGTATGGTTAAATGCTTTGCAGATGTGTTTGCACATTTATTTCTGATCCATTCTACTAGTGTTACCATTGCTTCTGTTTGACAAAAGCTATTGTGACAGGTCAAACACCAAAGCTAGGGGATACATCAGTTTAACTTGTTTAATTAGTTTAAAACATCTTAAATAATCATTTAGAAAATGAACTTATAAAATTAAAATCATTCACACCTTACATGCTTGCAGTGCTCACTGAGACCTACTTTCCTGTAGCAGAAAAAGCAGTTTGTAGTGCAATCCTTAAAGTTTTATTATCTGAAAACTGAGAAAAGATAGACCGTTATCCAAGAGCTAGGAAGAAGGAAAGGCTGCCATACTCTAGATTTACTGTAGGATCATTCTTAACACTACTTGCTTGTTGACTTCTCTAGATTATTAACAACCTTGGTTGTTATTACTGCCATGATGAATTTGATTTAGGATTTGTATTATCTAATATCGAAATGATTTTGTGCATCAATAAGATGTTCCAGAAGGGTGTTGAAAAACACTCTATAAATATTTTCACCTTCCTGGGACTCTTTTGGAATAAATAGTATTAGGGATTAGGGTTTATATAGGTATTAATGCTCCTGTTTTACAGATGGAGAAACTGAGACACCATGACTAAATTACTTCACTGGTGACCAAGGAAATGGGACATGGCTTTAGGCAGTAAGAACCTATACTAAAGCTGCAGAGTGATTTTACAGTTTCACCCTGGCGGCCCAGTCAGCCAGGTTGAGTTATCTGGAAACCGAGTTGTCTCTGTCTGACTCAAAGGGTAAATTGGAAGTCTTTGCAGGGGACATGCCTAGAAACACCGGCATCAAGCAGAAGCTGAAGCTGATGTGTTATTCTCATGAAAAAAGATGAATCCCAAAAGAGAGGGAAAGGTGATTGGTGACTGTGAATTTTGACTGCCTGGGGTGTGTTATAGACTGTGTCGACAGGTATAGAAACTCACTCCTCAGAATAAGTGACAGAGATAAAAGGAAGCCCCAGGAAGCCTGACTCCCACTCCTCAACTCCAATAGCAGAGAGAAATCCCAGAGATGGTAAGTGAAATTGTGTGCGAAGACTGTCAAAAACCATTATTGCAATAATTTTGATAGATTGTCACTAAGTATTGCTGAGTGTGCTTTTGAAGGGACAGAGAGACAGACAGCAAAATTTTGGTACCTGTCATGGAGATAATTATTTCTGTAGCTTTAAAGAGGGAAAAGAATGGGAAAAAAATGAGAAAGGAAAATGAAGTATCGCTTGCTTCAGGTAAGAGTGATTTTTGAAATAGGAAATAATTAATTCAAACTTTGTTTGCATGACTGCAACTGATGCCTTTCCAGATGCTTGATGTGAACAAAGTTCCTGGAGCTGAGAAATTATACTACAGATAGCAATGCAGTGGGGAGGGACAATGTAAATGTATCAGTGACAGCAGTGAAGAAAATAGAGTAGTTTTTCCCTTAAGCTATTTGTGAGTGAAGTGCTCATGTGCATGTGCAAAATATTAACAATTTGTTATAACAGTGGCCAGACATATATAAATATAATATTTTTTTTTTTTTCTGTGTATTTATGTTGTTTTGTTAAAGAAGGAGGATGTAGAGCTTTCTGCAACCTATATATAGGAATTATATAACCAGCTGCAGGCAGGATGTACTTTTTATATTAAAGACAATTTTTCAAAGTATTTCAGGGAAAATTACCCAGGCTGTAAAATCACAAGAGTTAAGTAAACAAAGGAAATTAAGAAAATGACGAGACATTATAGAGCTACCGTGGTGATCAGCTCATAATCAGTCTATATCCTTTTTGTGTGGAAATAAAATTGCTGTGAGTTACAGCTCTGGTATTTCCTCTTTTATTAGACATCAGGTTATGTTATTGCAGCTTTGCTGAGAGTCACAACGGTGAATTTGGGTCTCTATAATCTTTTGTATCCAGTTCCAAGACTGCAGTTGAAACAAACAGAACACAAGCTATTTCCCAATTAAAGCTAAACTCAGATTTAAGGCAGTATATGCAAATCTACACCGAAATGGAAATCTCATTAAACTCATTATGTATGAAAGTGTTTATTTTCTCCTCATTGTGTTTATCTCCAGAGGGCAGGTGGGGCGGAGGGGAGTGTAGCTCTTCCAAGCAAGTAACTGCTAGCTCCTTGGCTCTTTGATTTGAAAATGAGACCTAGGCATACATATTAACAGTATTTATCAAACCAGGAGAATGAAACATACAGTTATATTTCAATTTTTTCCAGCAGGGGTGAACATTTATGCTGTGACTGTCCCCAAGTACAGATCTGACCAAACTGCCCATCTCAGGTGGATAACAGCATTCCTCCCATCCAGGCAGCAATGCTGTTCTGACTGTAGGCTGTGCCACACGTTCAGAAATTTCTTGTCCACAAAAGGTTTGAATGTAAAAATCAGCATATGTCAGCCTCCATGTTGGCACAACAAATCCCATCAGCAAGGCTCAGGCTGAAAAAATATTTTGCTAGTGTTGGGATTTGCCCACTCAAAATACCAAGACAGAAAACATTCTGTAAGTGGGAAGAAATACAGTGCCTAAACTACAAGGAATTTTGAAAACAGGTTTCATCTCTCAAAGCAGACATAGGCACCTGGGACTCTGAGATGAAATGATGCTTACTGAATAAAGACATGCTCAGGCAGCCAAATAAATGAGGAAAAATCCAACAGTGTTGATCCTACCCTGCTTCTGGCAAAATTTCAGCCTCAAGGGTTAATGCTTCTTTAACACAATTTGTTGGGTAAATTCAACATTCACCTGAAGTATTATATTTGCTGTATTACAGGCTTTGCAGTCTGAAGTCTCTTAAGAAATTTGGCTGAAAATCCAGGACAATGAGAGAATAATAATATCAGGATGATCTCTATGGGGTTTATCTACACTGAGGTACTCAAAAAATAATCCAAATTAACTGGTTTCAGATTTTTTTAAATGGATCATTAAACCAAGCTAAGTTCCTATGTTGACTCTTAATCAGAACTCAAGTTTTCTCATTAATTTGCAGTTTATTTTGGAAAATGCAATAGGAGAAGTACATCCTCTTTAAATCTGAATGTCAATACACTGAAATTTGAAACAGTTTAACAAAACCATTTTGGAAGTTGATTCAGATTAATATTTTATAATTCCAGCATTGCAGCCTTGTGGAAGCTTATGAGCATGGGAAACAACATACCGTAAAGCAGCTTTCAAATTCTCATTGCAGGACAATATTTTACTTTCACAAAAGAGTAAACTACAGCTAGGAGTGGTCTGCAGAAGGAGTTAGTATACAGTAGTGTTTACAATCCCACTTCACAGTAACTTCCTGTGAAGATAATAGATACGCATCCAAATAGATAGAATAGATATAATGTACATATTATTCTGCTTGCTTTGCACATATTGCAGCACTTCAGGTACAAAACAGATCAGAGGACAAATAGTAAATGAAGGCTATGTCAACATTAGGAGGAAAATGGTGTGGAGGACTCAATATCTGCACTCTGTGTTTCAGGAGTTGTTAGTTCAGACTAGCTGCAGCATGCTCCCAGTGACTCTGTGCCCATTAGTAGATGAAGCACGTCTTTCAGTTCAGTTCCTGTAGAAGAGCTTCAGGTCAGGCAGAGTGAACCCAAGAAGAGTAAATTGGGAGTATCGAGAACTGTTTTCAAAAGCATGGTCCTAGGCTGAATGGTGATGCTAATGTGGACATACTCAAGTAGCGCATGTCGTACACAGAAGGGCTAGTCTGATGCCAGCCTGGGCTCTCTGGGAGCCTGGGCTGACCAATGTCTTAGAGACCTGCTAAAGGATGGCTCGGAGAGTCCCTGCATTAGCATTTTCCATTTTGTGAGACAAGGATGCAGAAGAGCACTCTTTATTTTGATGCCTGTGGCACCATTCAAATTGTCACAGCACTTGATGTGGAAATAAAAGCAACTTTGTTCAGAACACGCATAGCACTCTCTTACAAAAACCACGTCATAAAGGCTGCATTGAGAACTGGTCCTGAAGCTTTTCGTTCCCAAGTCTGTTTGCCTTGAGATACAATAAATCAAACAGCACTGGAAACACTGGACTCCTATACATAATAAACAT
Organism: Nettapus auritus; assembly: GCA_011076525.1. Classification (NCBI taxonomy): domain Eukaryota; kingdom Metazoa; phylum Chordata; class Aves; order Anseriformes; family Anatidae; genus Nettapus; species Nettapus auritus. The sequence continues at coordinate 47,434,879 of CM021766.1, forward strand.
GCTGCCTGCAGAATTCACTAGTCAGGTGGTCAGTGGGTTTAATTAGACTGTGTCTTTTAAAAGTCTTCATATTATTAATAAAATTTTCAGCTTTCTGTGTCAGCTGAAGTTACTGCAGAGCCTTTGAAACAGATTTAAAGGTTCAGGAAGGGATCTACTACCCTTGTACTACCGTTGACTTTAGTGTTTCTTTTGTTAGCTATGCACATTGCTGTGAGTATCACCTTTCAGCATTTAATCTCTCACCACTGAACAAAAAAGAAACAGGTAAATAATTTCCTCATGTTGCAATTAATATTTAATGTAGGGCTGACATATGTAGCTTTTTTTCCTAAGAAAACAGACCTATACTTCTAGCAGCCTGCAACATAAATTAGAGAAAACTGCGAGGTTCAGCAAATGTGTTTGTCCTCTTTACATAGCAATTAAGACAGAAAAGAAAACAAATGACCACAGGTGGGTCCCAAATAGCTGTGGTTATGTTCTGTACATAAATCTCAAATATCCAAGTTACTACCCAGTTACTTTTTTGGATTCTGGTGCATATAGGTGAAGGGCTTTCTGAAAAGCAAGATGCACATTGTTATCTGTGATTCCTGTCAGCTATGGATTTAAAAAAAGAGAGAGTTAGGGTTTGTAGAAGATGATGTGGATGCAGACATCCAGAGAACGGGGAGAACAATGCCATTACCCATTAATTCTGGCATAGTTCACATTAGCAGCATGTCTTAAAAAACAAAACAGAATTCCACTAAGACTTGTAAAAGAAGGTTTGATGTATGTTGCATTGCTTGCGAAGCTGAATGATGTTTAAATGTCTATTTGCAAATGACAGTGGGTCAACCATAGCATGAAGCAGTAAAAAGGCACTGCAGTGAAGAACATGAGTAATTTCAGTGGTGGTACCTGCAGAATTATTTAAGTGGATTTGTGTGATAGCTGAGCCTTTTTTTCTTAGTGTTTAGCCTTGATGAGGGTAAGACTGATGTCTTCTCTGCTCTGCTTATCACATTTACTGCTTATCACATTTACAGCAATGGAGCTGCTCAAAACAAACAAACGAAAAATTGTCAGGAAAGTCGAGTGATTGCATTACCGGGTAATGAACACCCAGAGTCACCAGCAGTGTTTCTGGCAAATAGAAAACAAAGACCAAACTTCCAAATTCCCAGAGGTGGAGGCGAATGCTCAGAAACACTGGCAGGGATTCTGCCAGCGGGAAGTGTTACAAAAAAAGCCAATTGCCGTTGGCTCCTTCTCCCTCTTTGTAATGAAGGAACCTTTTCCATTTCCATAGAGCAGGAATTGCTGCACAGGAGAAGGGAGGACAATGAAGGAGATGGAGTGCGGTTGTTTGTCAAGGAGAAGCAGCCATCTTTGCTGTCTTTTGCTCATTTTCTGAAGAGCAGCTAGTTTCAGATTGAAGGTAACTTGGGAAAAAAAAAAAAAAAAAAAAAAAAGGAAAAGTGGTTATTAGGCTGTTTGGGCGCTGGCAGACTGCCTCTCCTCAACCAGCAATTAACTTGAGCTAGAAGATGAGGCTGCTACTTTGTGAAATGCTTATTGTCACTTAATGGTCATGACAGAGATGAGACTGCTGAAAAGTGCAAAACTGACTCACTTAGGCAAGTTACAATGCAACCAACACCATCCACAGCAGCAGAATAAAACCATACATTGTGCTGGGAAATTCTTGTGTTGAACCACTGAAAGCAAAAGATGTCACTCATTTTTCATTGCCCTCTTTCAGCTAGATGCTTTTGAGATGTGGTTTTATTAATTCAGATAGAACCCAACAGCCATTTTTATTTTTTGTTTGTTTGTTTGTTAGCTCTTTTTAGAATGACACACCCTAGCAGCCCATAAGCCTTTTAATTTGATGGTGCATATTGAGCAGACATCTTTGCTTAACCATTCACAAATATATCCCCAGGATTTTTTTTTTTTTAATTTTTAATTTTTAATGGGAAAGTGACACCTCATTTAGAGCCCAACAGCACACCTGAAAAATTCATATGAGTTTCAAGTGAAACACCTCTAGGAACAGTGTGAAACAGAAGGTTTACTTTGACTGAAGAAGGTCATTTTATATCAAGACATCTCTCCTTCTAGCTGTCTATCTTCAGAAAAACCGAGGTGACAGATGAAATGTCACTACCAATCTTCGTACTTTTCCTTTTAATTAATGATTCTTTGAGTGAATCAGCAAACACATAAGACTCATCTTTTTTTATGAGTAATTTGCTACTAAAACCTATTTCATTATTTTAGTTCAACAGTGCTGTTGCTTCCTTACAGTACACATTTGCAAAACACTCTTTCAAACCCCCCCAAAAAATTAAAGTTGATTAAATACGTAGTACATTGCCAAAAGCTACATGGAGATTGGCACAAGTATCTTCAGAATCTAGAGATGTTTATTTATTTATTTATTTTCTTCTAATGAGGGGGGTTTCTCTGCCGTTAGAGAAGGATGTTATCTTGTTCAGAGCTGCTAACTAGAGAGACAAAGGCTTCACTTCCACATCATGCAGATTAGTGAAACTGGACATCTTGTCTATGAACATAGGTCAAAGTCCTGGGCAGAATCAACACCCAGTTGGTGGGATACAGGCTCCTTTTGGGGTGGCAGTCCTGTCCCCGGTGATTTTGGACAGTTACTAGTCTGTCCCAGTGCAGACCAGAAGCCATTTGGAATATCAGAACCCTTCAGCTTCAGCTTTTTCCTGTGCTGTTAATTAAGTTGATGCTGCATGGAAAGGACAGTGTTTTTCCTTCCTTGTCCATCCTCCAAATATTTTTATTTTCTGTAATCACTCCATGGAACCATTCTTCATTAACATTTTTGCAGAAGGTGTTTATCTGACACTTTTTACATAGCAGCAATGTTTCTAAAAAATGAACAATACCACCATTATTTTCTCAAGGAAATACTAGCCAGATAACCTTATTTTGTTCATCATGGAGCTCCTAAGCTGTTAGCAAAGGATGTCGTAGAAGATGCATCTTCTACTTCCTTCCTATTCTCCTTTTTGTGAGCTTAATTTTTGTAGCAAACAACTGTGTTTTAACCTCTTGGCACCCACTACCTTTGAACAAGAAATATAGAAAAAACAAGGCATTTAAGTTCTACTGCAAGAAAAAGCTACACTGATGCAGCACAGAAAAAAGAGCACTCCCTGCTCATCATATGCCCCACAGAGTACTTGAGCTGCAGGGGAAGTCTTCTGGAAGTTACTACAAAGATCTGAGGATTAGACCTTGTTGCTGATGCAGCTGTAGCAGCTGGCCTTCAGTTGGCCATCAGGTACCAACCTCAACACACTTAGTCTTTCAGGGCTGCAATTTTTCTTCCTACCTGTCTTCCACAAGTTCATTCCAAGAAGAGACATGATAAATTATAATTTGGGTTTAATATTTGAATTTCTTTCATTCAAGATGCTACCAAAGATGCTATTCTTCCTTTAATTTTTTTTTCTTTCTTTTTTTTTTTTTTTTTTTTTTTGAGAAAAATACCCTGCTTTCCTATAATCTTGTTAAAGTCAACAGGTTTGTCTGAGCTTACACCAAAAAATTATGCCTGTGCTGGGCATTTTTCTCATTTTGCATCTCCCCTGGGTGATAAATCCTTGATCTTTCTCTGAAATATGCATAACTTTAAAACACCAAATTAACCTATTTCACATGACCAGCTTGTCTTCCTCACCTCCCATCTCCTCATGGTGAATTTATAGGTCATTCTGCCTGGCAAACTGTTTTTTGGGGAAAAGAAGATGTCCCACAGCTGGGTCTGAGGGTCCCAGTTGTCTGACTGGAAATTTGGGCAGACTGTCAGTCTGACAGCTGTTCATCTGCTCCCTGACCCAGAGCTCTAGAGGGAAACCACCTCAGTGACATCAAGGGTGACACTGTGTACCAGAGCCCCACCACATGACTACTCAACTCTTGTGCTATTACAGCATCTGTCAACTAGCTTGTTTGTGGAAAAAATAAATCATTTACCTGGGATGTCAATTAAAAAAATAAAAAAAATAAAAAAACCCAGCATGATAAAGCTCAAGATTATTATACTTTCTGCACATATAAGAAACATCCACCCAAATGGCCTTTTTATCCTACCACTTAATTCAATTTACAATAATATAGCAATTGCCCAGGAGCACGAACATGTTCATGTGCAGAAAGCAAACAAACTCAGTAAGTTGCTGACAAAAACAAACAAACCAAATGTCTTTCCCCAGAATAACATCATCTCAACTATCATCATCATCATAAAAAAAAAAAAAAAAAAAAAAAAAAAAAAGTGAGGTACCAGTGTAAAAATGATGGTAAAAAGCTCATCCTTAAACACACCCTCTACTGTATTGCACTACATGTGGTACCAAACCACGCAGTTTATTACAGCATACAAAAAGATTTTATCTGAAAATACTTTGTAGTAGCTATTGCTTGCATAGGAATTAGGCCATTAGCTACAAAACAAACAAGACACCAATATATTTGCTCAAATAGTTGGATGTGAAAGGAATCAGTGGTCTAAGTCCAGACGCTAAAGACAGGTGTGAAAATAATAAAAATAACTGAATCAGATGCCACTAAGTGGCCATGTGGCTTGACTCCTCAGCATAATGTATCAGGAAGGTGGGGAGAGGTACAAGGCAACAGCAGCTGGAAAAGTGCAAGAGAAGAGAAGCTTCATCCTGAGGAAAAAATAGTGTCAGCACATTCATAGGAGCAGAATGAAAGAAAGAAGAGTGTGTGACAGGCACACTTTCAGTGGAGTAAAGGAGAGCAGGTTATTTCAGATCTGAAAATTTCAAATTTAACCATAAAATACTATTGGTGGTCTTCTGCAGAAGTCTAAATACCAAGGTGTTAGGTGAACATGAAACTACAGTTACAGACAGAAAAATATATGGCCTGTAAGTATAGATCAAAAAAAAGAACAAAATGTCTGAAGAGCTGGAAAAATTTTGAAAATCCTGGACTGCCAGTGAAAAAGCAAGAAAATATTTTTTTCTAAAATCGATGACACCATCATGCTTACAATCTCATTATGTATCATGCTTTACTGATCTGTGGGTGCGGAGAACATGAGGACACCAAGGTAAAGCCTGAAGAGCCACCACAGACTTGTAAATAGTTTTGAATAGCAAAATAAACAAAGAGATAAATAATCTGTAATTAAATTGTAATTCAAATATAACCGATTATGCACAAAGTAAAATGAGCTCAGGCTCCAGTTTCTCAGTGAAAAGTTGATAGTCCTACTTCAAAAAAGTAAGTGGGAGAAAAATGTATCCTTTTGCATTTTTCTACTTTTAACTACCAGCTTTAACTACCAGCTCTTAAATCATGTCCGAAAAGGCCAGAAAAACATATTAGCACCTCTGCACAAACACTGTGTTTTGTTTGGACATGGTTGGCTTGGGGAGAGAGGAAAGAAAGGTTTCTAGTCTCACTAGAGACAAAGCCTGGAGGCTGTTGGCACAAGCACTAACCAGGGTAGTGATTCAAGAGAACTGAAAGAAAATCCCTTTCAAGTAGAATTCACAAAAGAAAACAAAGCAAAACAACAAAAAAACATTAAGCAGCGAATAGGAGACAGGACCTCAGTGAGCAGTGTTTAATAATTAGGTCAACTCTCAGTTGCAAAACTCTTTTGGGAACTACAAATGTATTCTAAAACAGGAGTCAGAAACCTGCCAGGGCAACCAATACAGTACATTGACTAACTTCTGGAGCTGCTCAATGCCAGCCTCAGAGAGTTATCAGCAGAGCTCTGGGAGGCAGAAGCTGGTGGCTGCTTCTGAACAGCTCCCAGCATTGACCGGAGGGATGAATGATGGACCAACCAACAATTTCTGTGCAGAGGGAAACAGTGCAATTCAGAGTTATTGACCACCTTTAAAAAGTTTCCCTTTCTGTGGCCATTACTTTTCTATCCCTGTCTCCAGGTCATCAGAGCACTTGCACATACGTTGTATGTTGAAGTACACATTGAGTACTGCATGATTCTAACTTGGCGTGTGCAGGCTCTGTCATGCAGCTCATTCAGAAAATGCCATCCAATTGAATACTAGCCAGTAGTGACACCCTGAATCCAGAAGTGGATTCACAGTTACGATAGAAAAATGAGGCTGCTGCTTGCTACCATAGAGCTACTGCAGTAAAGGTAAACAGAGAAATGTCATCCTCCCACGTACAAGACAAAGTATGCCAGCCCCTGGAGCTTTAGTTAATATGTCTCCATTTCTTTTCTTCCTGACAGCTCAAAATTTGTATTATTTTCAAAAAGGAGAGGATGTGGACAATAAAAATTGTTTGCAAAGGAGAATATTTGTGCTCTCAAGGCAGTGTCTGGATGGCTGAGATGGCATCTCAGCAGCAGGTGGGTACAAATTTCTAATCAAATCAGTCAGCTGTGCAGAGTGGGAAGTGAAGCTCAGCACAGGTTTTTGGCAGGTCTGGGTGCAGTGCAGCTGTTTTTTAAACTAGTGTCAACTCACTTTGTTGTTTTGTTTCCCAAGCAAAGTTTGAGCGGTGTCAGGCTTTGAAGAGACTCTGCCATCGCAACGGGGATTGGAGTTGGATTTGGGAGCCGTGACAGGCTTGCAGGAAGGACAGGTGAAGTGGGAACTGAAGGCAAGGCTTATCTGCAAGCCAGAGCAGGTGAGGGCTTGGAGAGGAGTCAGACCAGCATTAGCACTGAACTTGCAGCCAGAAGCTCAGCAGCTTGAACAGCCTGCTCCAGCCAGAGCAGAAGCTGGTCAGCTTTCAGTTCCCTGGAAGGTGCACAAATCTCCTCAGGCTGCTTCTCTTCTGCGGCATTGCCATAGCCCTTGGGATAGGCTCAAGTCTACAAGGCTGCAAAGAAGCAGAGGACAGACCAAACCACCTGCAATCCCACCTGCACTATATGCTCATGTGCTTTAGTCAAACTAACATGCAGGGATTAGTTATTTTTTAACCTAGCGAGAACAGCAGTGTTCTCTGCCATTCCTTCTATAGTGCATTTAAAATTTTGCTTCTGTTTTATGGTAAGGGAAACAGAATAAACTATGAATAAACCCCAGAAACTCTTCTTAGGAAAAAAAACGTAGATAGGCTCTTGTGATTTTGTTGTTACGTATTTTTTCCTGTTACAATGTGGAAACAATTTTAAGGGTTATATGTGTTAAAATATAACATATAATTTAAAACAATTTTCCAGGATGAGATGAAACTTTATTTTACATTTTGCACTTGTACAATATAATCTTATTTATTACTACTACAGTAAGCTTATTTGATGCGGTAGTCTTTTTTTTTCTTTTCTTTCTTTTTTTTTTTTTTTTTTTTAATTATGCATTATAATTTAGTAATCTCTCTTTGGGAGTAAATACTCACTAAATTGAATGAAAATAAGTTTTTTGTCAGCCCAGTCCATTTGTCCATTTAATCTATGTAGGTACAAGCTAAAACAAATATGCGTACACTGGCAACAACTCACTGCCCATGGACCACTTTAGTCATATACTGCCAATCATGTGCCACTGCAGCAATTTTTCAGTGTCATTGTTTATTTTAGATTAATTCAAGGCACTTCTGGCACTGCATTTTTGCTGTGCCTTTGTTTTTGCTGAAACAAATCAATTCTGCTTTGAAAACACTTGATTCTGTTTTAGGGACTTTCAGAGTTACAGATTGTGCATCTGTCTGTACAGGTGAAGATTCTCAGCTTAGACCTTTAGGTACTTTAAACCATCTTTTGATGAGTGGTCCTTTAAACCATCTTTTGATGAATGGCTGAGATATTGAATGCCGATGTAGGAAAATATTCCATCACAAAGAAAAGCAGGCAAAGGAAACAAGTGGTATGCATACACTGCTTACACAAAATGCAGGTGTTCTTTCTGAATAAGCAAGGTATAATGTGAGAAGTATGGGCTAAGTGAGCAAGGAGGAAAACATGGAAAGGAATATTGATAAGAAATTGATTTGCAAAGACCTAGAGATTTTGAAGAAGTCATCCAGTATCAAGGGTTATATTTTAGGGGTCTGAGTGTCCTCCCACACAACAGTGGGTCAGTGAAACCCCACTACTCTCTATCATTATTAGCCAATAAACTCCCTATATTACCTACGTAAATGTTATAGATTTGGGATAGTGCAAGACTTTGTGGAAGTTTAGAGATCAGTAAAACCATACAGGATTTTCAGAAGAGGTCTGCTTTCTGCCCCTGGCTAAATTACGGTATGAACAGCATTGGAGATACAGCTGGTCTGCAACCATGCAGGTCCTTAAAGCCTTGGAGAGCAATTCTGATAGTGTGAAAGTTGGGAAAATGAAAGCAGGAAGCAGCACAAAAATATGAGGAGAGAAATTAGAGGTATATAGGAGCAACCACTTATCCACCAGTAAGGAAAATATGAAGGTAAACTGGGAAACTTTGGGATAATTTTATCCTTTTGAAGCACTTGGATTCAATGTCCCTTTTGGCAGTTCTGGGACAGTGTGCTCAAAGTGCATTGCAACATTTTTTTTTTATTATTATTATTTTTAATTCTTGTATGTAAGGTTTGAAACAAAGAAAAACATAGAGGGAACCAATCCTTTCTCAAGAAGTTGGTATAAGAACTGCATTATGCTGAAAAACAAAACAAAACAAAACAAAACACACACACAAAACACCAGGATTTTACCTTTCATGACTAGATTTCCAGTCACAGTCAGCACTGAGACAGAGTTCTGACTGATTTTGCTGGAAATAGATTATTTGTGAAAAAGCTTTGCTAAGTTTCTGAAGCCAGAAGTCACTTATAATTTCCATGAATTTAATGTAGTTTTGTCACAGAAGAAAGATAATCTATTTTTCCTTTGAAAGTTAAAGTCCTTTCAGAGCCACAGAACTTAAATAAAAATAAAAAGAGTCAGTAATGCAAAGCACAGAAATCTCGTGTCTTTTGAACACCATTTTTTTTCAGTGTTACAAACCAAAATTGCAAAACAAACAGGAACAGGAATACAACATATGTAATACAGACTCTGAAGACAAAAGAGGTGGTCAGACAAATGGTCTTATTCGACCTCCCCCTCCTCCTGTAATATTTGGAAATATTTGTAGAAATTTTTAGGAGACTCATTGATCTTCTCAGCATCATTTATAAGCGTTAAGAGATGGTAATGTTTTTTAAAGATAAAAGTAAGCATTCTAAACAAATGGTTGAGTAATGACTTCAAGGGTGGCAGGGACACTATAGAAACCTTTGTTAAATAACTTACACCTTTTTTTTTTTTTTTATGCTTTTACAAATGATCTAAAGTAGAGAGTAAAGAACATATTAATGAAAGTTCCAGATATATTAAATTGAAGGAAACTGTGAATACAAAACAAACAAACAAACAAAAAAAACAAACAAAAAGACATGAAATATAGGAAAGCACTCAACTGGATAAATATAGGGAGAAAGTGAGAAAATGAGATACCATTTATGGAATAAAACTCAAAACCTAAAAAGCTATTCATATTCACAAGGGGAAAGAACAATCTAAGACATGCACAATCAGATAATCAGATAAACTTGCAAAGAAATTATATGGAAAGAATGTTAGGGGATTGTATTTACAATGTGGAATAGCAAGATAAAATAGCCAGAGCAACATATATTGAGACTGGAAGATACAAATAGAATCCCTTCACAGTCACACCTTCAATAATCTGTTCATTTCTGTGTCAGGTTTAAAACATCTGATAAATAGGAGATAATCCAGATTAGAGCAGCAAACATATTCATCAAAGTCCAAAGTAAGTCTGATTTACAAGGAGGAATGAAAAGACTTCAAAACCTACAATTAGATTAAGAGACAAGTACAGCTTGGAAACAAAAGAAGAGTCTTGAAATATACAAAACCTATAAATAGTGTAGATAAAGGGATTTAGCTAGCAAACTGAAAGCAAAATTAAATAAGAATTAATAGGTGAAATTAAGACAGGAGGCGTTCAGAGTGGGTGTCAACAGTCCCTTCCCTACCAGCAAATTCTTTGTTTATGCAATGATCTTGCTGGAGACATAATGAAAGAAACTTCTCTAGGCCCATTTAAACCCTGAGAAAAAAAATCTGCAAGAGAATATAGCACTAAGTGAGCAGATTTGGCTGCCGGGCTAGCAGTGACTGATACTGCTGCCCTCCCTCAGCACAGTCTCTGTGTATCAGTTAAACCCAAATATTTTCTTTGCCCCTTTTTGACAGAGATAAGTTAAATTGTAGTACAGACACTGCTCTGGACAATGCACTATGTTTGTTTTGCAGATCTAACTGTGCCTGAGTAAGACTGTCCAGCTTACGCTATTGACATTTCTAAGCATGGCGAGTACAAGACTGTCAGTGGGAAACAGTGTTAGCTGGGAACGAGAGGCTGTTTCTGGCAACTGCAGGACTGGTCTTCTTTGGGAAGAGGTACAGCATTTTGTCCTGTTTCACAAAGCAGAGGAGACCAGCAGGTAGGATTAGAATTACAAAATTGGGGAGCTAAGAGCAATGTCAAGTCTCAGTAATTTGACAATGCTAAAACTGGAAAATGCTTGTTAAATTTCTTGGTATTGATGGTCTGATGAGCAGTTAAGCTGCACAGCATAAAAAGTGAGCTGCTGGGAGGTAATGTCTGCTCTGTCCACTTCTGTGATCCAAGTGGATATTTCCCTCAGACCCTGTTTTCTCTCTGGGCCAGCATTTCAGCACCAGCACCATGATAAAGGAGTCTAATTAGCACAGACAGTCCTGCTTCATGTACAATGTGCCCCAACTCACAGTTTCTGTTTTCCTAAAACAAATTCTCTGTTGCTATTGGAAAGGATATCGTGTTATTCATTAAATCTTTTATTAGCATGCTGCTGGGTTTCATTGTCTAACAGCACCCACTGTGTTAATGATCATCCAGTGTAACATTGAATATGTACTGTGGGAAAAAATACACATAATACAGGCAGGAGGGCAATTGATTGGATGGTTTAATCTACTAGTTTATTCCCCCACTGCCATTAAAAAGACAATATCATTGAGTGAAAATGCCAAGACATCATCTTGTGAGGAATCTTGCCTTTGATGAGATTTAAAGAAGCAATGTAAAGTAAAGAGAGCATTAAAAGTAAAGCAATACTTACATAAAACTCTTCCGGACGCAAATTAGTCACACTGTTCACAGGTAGATATATGTTTCAGGCAATACATTTATACAGTAGCACTGAATGTCTTTCAGCTTCATTTACTGGATGAAATAAAATGCAGTGACCTTTCAATTTTTAGTTTATTTTTTTTTTGTAAGTCTGAATCAGAATCCCAAACCCAAACACCCCCAGATGCTGGGACAATTTGGATTGGATAGACAGACTGGCTAGGTAGTTAGGGATAAGTTTAGATATTTGTGGAGGAGGGAAAATAAGTCTTCCAGTGTGTTCCACTGTATATAATCATAATATCTGCATGGAAAGAGCCTGCATTTGAACAGAGGAGAATGACTAATCAAGGAAGAGAACAATGAAGAAGGAATACATGGAAGGACAATAAAGTTCTCCAGCTACTGGAAAAGGCACAAGCCACCTCACCTAGTACTAGACACCTACATTCAGCTGAGGTGATACCAGAGGAGGAAACCACCAGGTGAGCCATGGCCTGACTGAATGTCGGCAGGGCCCACGCAGGGGGCAGCTGCTTGAGCAGGTTTGCTGTGCAGTGAGAAGTTAAAAAGCAACAGCCAAAGCCAGGTCAGGTGCTTGAAAGGTCAGCATATTCATTAAGGGAAAGATGAGAGTCATCTCACCTTACCGTTCACAGTTCTGCCTTTGCAAATTGAGTGCACCATGAGTGTGGCTGTACAAACAGCCACGTTAATTACCTGGAGGAGGAGTTATCATAGGGGAATTACAAGAGCCCAGTTGTATAGATCTGGGAGTCCCTCTTTCTCTTATTCAGGACCATCCTGTTCCAACCCCCTGCCATTGGCAGGGACACCTCCCACCAGACCAGGTTGCCCAAAGCCCCATCCAACCTGGTCTTGAACACTTCCAGGGATGGGGCATCCACAGATTTCCTGGACAGCCTATGCCAGTGCCTCACCACCCTCATATTTTTACGAATGTTTCTACAAATATCTTTCAATTTTTTTGCTGCTGGATATGGACTCAAAGTGTAAATGCCCTCATGCATTTTGGTAATGAAAGACACTAGGGCAGGCTTCTTCCTGTCTGGTGGCATTTGCAGGCACCAGGGCAGGAAGGGTGCACTTCTGCCATCCCTACTCTCTGTAATGTGTTTGGAAATATGATGACAAGCTGTGTTTGTGGGGAATTCAGACATCCCATCCACTGTGTAGAAGTCATGACACGTAATATACACAAGACTGAGTAGCTCATGCTAGGATCCTACCTAGCAATGGGAAAATCTACCTTTGAGGTAGGCATTGCTGTAATGCCCCAGTCAAGCACCTTCACCTAGCAGGAACTGCAAATGCTGAATGACTCTGCGAATGCAGCTCTCTGAAAGGAGCTGACATGGTGTTGGGAACTCAGAGCTACTCAGGATGATGGGCTGCAGCCACACTGCTTGGCTGATATTTTTGTAATTATTCTGCTTTATAATTGAAAATCCAAAGCTTTTCATTCTCTCTAGCAATCCCGTGAAGATGAGTCACAAAAATGCAGAGCAGATGCTGTACAAAGGAAGCACTGACAGTGCTGACAGTGAACCAGGCAGTGTGTTTGGGGATCCCCATAGAGCACACACTACCTCAGGACCCTGGTGAGGCACCTGTAGAGCAGTGGTGGTGCTGATGGGGTGGCAGCAGTGGGACGGTCCCTGTGGGAGGTACCTCTGAGCCCCTGGGGCTTGCAGGGAGCTGCATCAGCCTTTGTAAGACATCTCCTCGTTCTGAGACACTTGGTGGTATTTATGAGCAGATGAAAATACATCATTTCTAGTGTCCAGCCTTCCACCCATTATGAGCTCTGTTGCTTGTATTTGTGGTGCCCCTTGTCCCCTCGGCCTTTGTATGCCCCTCACCATCCAGGTTGGAGAAGTGACATGCATTACACAGACGTGGGCAGCAGAAACAGTGCTGTGAGGGACAGTGCTCCAGCACAGGAGACTTTGGAACAGCTCCTGCTGTTCGTTTTTATGCCTGGGAGAGGTCCCTGCCTTATGGACTCTGAGCTGACTCATGGCCTTCTCCACAAAGAGGCAGTTGCTGTCACACCATGCCCACCATCGCCCTGGGCCTTGCTTTCTCTGCACTTCAGTTTCTGCCCTGTGAGCAACAGAGGCTCCCTCCTCAGCAACCTGGAAGAAGCAAGCCTGTTCAAGATTTCTCTGGCACCCCAAACGCTGCAAAGAGTGGCACAAGGAAGGAACATGAAGCCTCATGGGGATCCCTCCCCAGCGATGGGGTGCACAGAGCATGGGTGGAGGTACCCCTTGGCAAGAATGTGCCCCATGGCCAGGGATTTTCCAGGGGAAGGCTTGAACCCATGCCTGGGCTCATAGGCCTTGCCAAGCTGTGATTTTTTAGTGAAGTAAGTGGCTGGAGGAAATGGAATAAAATTCAAATCAATTATGCTGTTCAAAGTCAGTCTCTAAATTAATCCAATTATGCTGCAGCAATCTTTGCTTAATGCCTAGGAGCTAGGAAAAGATTGTTAAAGTGGTGGTTTGGAAAATTAGTTGATAATGGCAATAACCAACAATGGAAGATGCTATACTGAAAGTAAAGTGGCAGGGTGGGGGATAAGAGAGAGGAAAAAAACACTCTATTATTCATACTTCAAGTGAAGTATATTGCTTAGCTATTAAAAGATAACGCACCAAAGCTAACCAAACACAATGCTGCCCCAGATCTCAGTGAGGAAGAGGATGAAACTTGCTTATCACCCTTTACTAAGGGAACTTTTCAGCACTGTTATTATGGAAGTACAACTCTTTACAACCATTCCACAGTGGTCGCCTTGCCAACACAATCTCTCTGCCTCTGTCAGGCAGGCTACTAAAAGCCTATTTTTATGTTTTCAAAATTTAGGCTTTGAATCATCTTGGTAACACAGCTCACCTTCAGGACATTGATACTTTTAACACAATGGCCACTTTGGACTTTCAGTTTGGGTCCTGTAAAAAGTAAGGGGTTGCAGGTGCAAACAAGAATATACTTTTGGTTGAATTAGTCAGTTTGTGTGCACAAAAGCTAAATAGCTGAACTTGGACATTTTGAAAGCACTGATGAAGAATTGCATATTAAATCAAACAAGACGGGACAAGAAAAATATTTTAAAATGTTTGGTCCACAATGCCTATGTAATGGATAGCAAATAGACAGTGAGAATTTGGCTAATTGCACAAATTTTGATCACAGCCTTTATCTCAGGTAGTCTTTATGGTGGAGAAAACTGACCTAAATCGTGCAGAATTCTTATGAATTTTGAAAGGGCCCTATATTCATGCCTCTACATTGACGTCATTAGCATCTGGGGTGGTTTGCATGCCTTTAAACCCAAACGTCTCTGAATCTTGGACTAGTTTTTTGTTGTTTTGTAGGATAATACACAGCAAGACATTATTTCTGAGCCTTAACTCTACTCTTCAAACTACATTGTTCAGATCCTCTCTGCTGGAAAACAGATGCATCCACCAGTGCCTGATCTCACGTATCGGAACATAAAGAATATATTTATAAGATTCTCTGCTCTGAAAATGTTTGAATGTAATTTCTGAGGCAGGATGCTTACTTGTTAACACTTAAAAAACCTGTTCCCAACATTGCATCCCACATGCTGCTCATATATATATTTTTTTCTTGAGCTGTGCTGAGATTTCACAAAAGACTTGAAGACTCTCATCTCAGCCCAGCTGGGAAATCTTTCATTGTTTACACCTTTACAACCTCTTACCTCAAGACTACTATTCATAGCCCCTTACATTCAAAATTGCAAGTAAAACCTCACATAGCCATTAACTTAGCTTTAAAAATGACCAGGTATACATGTTGCTGCTATGCTGACAAGTCGTACTATCAAATTTTGCTTTGAAATCTGAAGGAGACAGAAAAAGATATATTTTCTTAAAGTGCAAATTGAAATTCTTAAAGTTAGTAGACTCCGGAAACCACAGTTCTAGCTAGAAAAAGAGTTGGTAACAGTAGGCTTTGTAGGAAAAGAATGTGTTGCAAGAGTTACAAAGCTGCATTTATAGATACTAATATACTAAATTATACTGATTAGCTAAGTATACTTCAAGCAAAGACAAGCAAACATAAAAACACAAGAATTAAAAACATCAAACCTTTAATGTCACATGAGGAAACTATGAGCAATTAAGATATTTTCTCCGCTGTGCTCTCAAGGTCTCAAGATACTGCATGCTTCCACAGTGACCCAGCAAACGTTCTTGAATTGAGTTCTAAGTTTCTCCCACTCGTCCAGGCAGCAGTGTAAAACAGCTTCCAGAGATGTCAGAGAGCACCTTCTCAGACAGCACAACCCTGCTGGAGGGCTTCAACGCTCATGTCAAGGGAGCCAGTGTGGTTTTCACAGGGCAGGATCTGCACCTTTGGAAACTTGTGGTGTCCTGCAGCCCTAGAGATAATCACAAAGACAGCAAGCAATAGGAAGAACTTGCAAAAACAAGGCATTTTTATAGACCTAATAACAAGGCCTGAGTTTCATATGTGGCCACTGGGAAATTGGATCCAAATCCAAATCCTCTGCAGAGACATAAGCACAGGGACATTATAGGTCCCTGCCCTGCTCTCCTTCCTCCAGGCTAGGTGCACCAGAGGTAAACAAGTTGTAGCTCAGTTGTAAACCAGTCCTCTCCCATATGAGCAGTATTTTTGGTGTTTGCTTACTGAAGGATGAATGAATACATCAGTTGTTTCTGTGCTGCTATTTGTGCCACAGCATATGCCGTGCCACGACAATGGACCATGGTCAGGTGTTGTTCTTTGGACATCTTAAATGTTCATCGTGCAGACGCTGCACCATGATTATAGAGTTCTTGGTTGTCTTTGCACACCAAGCAGCATCACCGCAACCTGGACACGGGGACAAGTTCCTTGTGCCTAATGTGAGACCTAGCTTGGCTGGGTCTCCTATTGGATGTGAAACCCATTAGCTCTGAGTGAGCCAAGAGCAGCTGAGGGCACCAAGAAATGCTGTGATAGCATATATGATACAAGATGGGAAGAATACAAGAATTACTCACAGACTATTTCCTCAGAACTGATATTGTGTCTGCTGGTGCCTTAGCCTCACAGCTGTCATATGCAGGCAGCTAAAACGAAAGTAATGAAAGGTCACATATGACATTAACCCATGCTGTGCACCGGTTTGCACTCATTTTCAGGCAGAGTGTGCACAGATTAGCTGAGTTGATTTCCTGTGGTAAGGCAAATCAGGAACCTCTGCTGGAGGGCCTATTGACAGACTTTGGCTCAAGTAACAAGGACAGTAATAGGTGCTGGGCCAATACAGGCTTGCTGAACTGTGGTCATGAGCACATGATACAGAGAGTAATTTTCAGTCCAATGAACTGCTGTTTTCTCTAATGGATCAACAACCCCCACATGTAAGAAACAGTGTACAGCCTTTGTTCACAGCTTCAGGTTTCTCCTCTTCCTGTCCTTAAAAGCATCCCAGGTTTCTAACATGCAGACATGTATAACAGCTGGCCTGGACAGGCTACTTTAGATCACGATCTTACAATCTTACAGAATAAAACCATCAAACAAAACTCCAATTCTAAATCCAATGCACAGCTTGTAGTCATCAGGAATAGTTATAGATTGTACCTCGAGCTGGAAAAATGACTGATATATTTCCTTGCCTGGTTTGCACATTCAGATTAAATGCGTGCAAAGCACAGCCTCTGTTGCAATAGACAAGTTCTTTTAGCGCAACTTTCGGACTGTTGAGTTTCTTTTCTCTTCAAGTCATACAGTTCACCTGGGGCCTCCGCTTTCACCTCTTATTTGCCTTCTGAAGTGTAAAATGCAAGAGAAATTTTTAAGTGTAATGTGAAAAAGGAGTGCTGGAAAGTGGCTTGAATTACTGTCAGAAGGAGCCAGTGGAGGGGGGAAAACTGACTGTGTCACACAAATCAGCTGAAAGGATATTTTCACCACTGAGAAAAAGACAATGGTCAGTGAAGCAGACAGCAATTGTCTTGGACAGTGCTTGAAGACACACAGCTATTGCTCTCAGATGTGCTCAGAGGTGCCACGGTTTTCCCTGGCAGAGTGAGAGCCGAGGAGGATGCCTATGGCAGGGCCAGCAGGGAGCTTCTGTGTATGGGGTCCTGCAGTGGGGTTTCTGTGTGGTCAGAGGGACTGGCTAAGGATTTGCATTCAAGGCCAGAAAGGGAGAAACGTAGAAATAAAATGGGACATTTTTCATTTGGTATTATGTGTCAAGGAAAAAAAAACAAACCAAAACTTTTACTGTAGGTTGCAGCTATAAGATTAGGAGAGACAAAGATGAATTACTAAAACATTTATTCACCCAAGTGCTTGCTGAGTTCTCTGAGGACCAAACATATCTACTTAATGAAAACAGAGATCTTCCCAAGGACCATTTATATAGGCACAAAGTGGCACATTTAATACTTCTGTCCTGAAAGGATCATACACATCCACAGCAGTAGATCTGAAAATATAAAAGGCTTTTATGGCTTCTTCCTATACTCCCTGCCAAAAAGTACCGGCACTTGGTCTGAAGGCAGCACGATGAGGAGGAGGCTGTTGCCTCCAGGCTTTGCTGCTGACAGTTGATCAATAGCAACAGTAGGTGGTGCTTTGGTGAGAACAGCTTGGCTGTTGTGAAAGAGCGACAACATCCAAAATCTGACAGATGAGGCAAGCAAACATTCTTGGGGATGCTGGTCTCTTGTAATGAAGGGACGTGGAAGGGAACTCATCTCTCTGGGGTGTCCTGGGAATAAGTAGGGCATTTTCTTATTGTTCCTGTGAGGAGCAGAGGAGAGATGTCTGCATTACTGAAGTCCTGCAACAAACTCAGAAAAAGATGGATATTTTGTCACCCTGTATTAAACCAATATGACTTTGCAACACACTTGCTGTCTACCAGCTATGGTGAGAGTTTGACTCTGGAAGATACCAGTGGGAAGGTGGGTAACTAAACTGACCCTGGAGAAAGATGCACAAGGAGGAAAGCCTCATCCTGTTTCCTTGTCCCAGTCTCCTCCTTGTGAGACACTGACTCACAGCTGGCAGCTCAGCGGAACAGGGCAGCACATAACAAGTCACAGACATAGATGTCCATCCCATAGATGTGGCAGCACAATGCACTGTCATGTTACAGGTTAACATCTGTTCCACCATTAAAGCACCTCCAAACCTACCCAATAGCTTAATCATTCCACCTTCTTCTTGGGGCGGAGATACTTAGAAATGCCATATGTGCTTATGTCTACTGAATGAGTCTCCCTATCTTGTTAGGAAACAGAATTAGGAAAAAGTGTGGAAGGAATGAGAATTCATCACACAGGAACCATCCTCTGACAAGGGAGCTCTTTCTCATGGAAATCAGTCACGATTCATTAATGTGGCAGCACAGGCACTTTGGGCATGAGAACTACAAGGTAAGAGAACTCTGGTGGGTTTAAACAGTGCCAGAGCATCTCAGCAACACAGAGTAATGCAAACACATCAAACCTGTCTTCTGCTGCATGAACAAACAATCTGTGTCAACATCAACTCCCACCTTGCCAAGTAAATGGTCTTAATGTTCTGGGTTCAGGGTATACGAACAAACCTATCGTGCCCTGGGATCAGACTACAGTCTGATGTAGTCTGTTCCTCTGGTGAAAAGTCTCTGTTCCTCTGGTGAAAAGAGAAAGTGCCACGTACTGTGGAAGGGATAATTGGCTGTACCAGAAACAGTGCTTGTGCAAAAACCTAAGCTTTTAGCTCATTTCTGCTTCTCCACCATTCTAGCAATTCTGGTCTCCAACCAAATGCTTGGCAGCCTTCTCAAAGCTTGTTTTCCCATATGGAAATTTCAAGTGGCTCAAAAAAACCCACCACATATATATTAAAATCTACTTAATAATTCCTCTTTGGAAGAAATACTGGAATGTGTTAAGGGGTGCATGTGATATATGCAATAGCAATTGTGCTCATTCTTTTTCCCTTGCACATCCCCTCATTAATCATGAAAAAAAAACTGTGAAGGGGGCCTGAGCATTGGAACAGGCTGCACACAGACTGAGGAGTGTCCATCCTTGGAGTTACTCAAAACCTGACTGGTTTTGAGTCCTTGGCAACCTACTCCAGCTGATCCTGCTTGAGCAGGAGGTGTGGACTAGATGATCTCCAGAAGTCCCTTCCTAACTCTGCCACAAATACGGTTCAGTGATTTTCTCTGTTATGCACATATTGATGACAATAGACACAGTTTTTGTCCTTTGAGGAGAAAGATCACAGCAGTAGATGTGTTTGCCTTGGAGCTCCAGGAAAGCAGCTGTCCTAGCTCTTGGTAAAAATGACCGTGCAGCTGCTGGGAATAAGCCAGCTGAAGGATGGGCACCTAGACCAGAAGCAAGGTCAGTTTTTTCATTACCATAATGATGTGCATGACACTGAGGAATAAAGATGTTCCTCCCTCCACAGGAAAGCATTCCCAGAGGGCATTGTCCAAGTGCCTCTTTAACACTGAAAGGCATAGGACATCAGCCACCTTTCCAGGAAGCCTGTTCCTGTGTTTGACCACCCTCACAGTAGATAATTTTTTCCTAATGCCCAGTCTGAACCTCCACTAGCACAGCTTCGTGCTGTTCCTTGTGTGTCCTGTCATAGGTCACCAAGGAGAAGAGACCAGCACCTCCTTTTCCACTTCCCCTGCTCAGGCATTTGTAGAGAGGCAGTGGTTTCACTTCTTTGTAATATTTGGACTGCTGTTGCTGTGGTTCATACATATAAAATAGTCTAAGACTCTTCATTAAAACTACTGTGGGAGGTACTTGCCCACCTGGAAGAAACTGAGACTTACCTAGACCAGCTTTGTGAAGTCTCCAGCATTTCAGAAAGTGACTAAAAAAAACAAAAAAAAAACTGTTTAGAATCTGTGCTTTTGCTTTTTGATTGAAAGTGGTTCATGAATGCATGGATGTTTACATTTTGGATAAACTTGATTTAATAATTTATGGGAGCCTTCTCATGCTGAATTTTCAGCTCCATGAAATTATCCACTTCCTTAACAGGACCACTATATATTCATTCTCTGACTTGTCACCTACTGCAGTGTTAGCTGTAGTAAAAATAGGCAGAACTGAGAAATCTTTAGGTACAGCTCCAACTTTGAGTGTGTGGATTTTCACACTTGTAAGACAGTCACCTATTTTACAGGCAGTAGTGCCAAGAAGGAAACTTGAGACTTTGCACCCTCTGTAGAAGATGTTACTACCTAACACTGAGAAGACTCTCAGGCCCACTCCACATATGCACAAAAGCTGACAGGGGAAGTATTTGCGTACTTGGTTTTTCACATCTCAGTGTCAAGTGACAAGTTCCCTCACCTTCCCCTCCTCCAGCACATAAGCGCAAAGGAAAAACCTTGCGCCACTACCCAATGCTTTTTGCTTCTATCACAGGTCCTCTACATATCCCTACACAGAGCTAGGATGCCTTCCCATTCTCTTAAGACCTGCTTAGGGCAAATCAAGAGAGAAAAAGCAAAAGTGTCAGTCTTTAAATTGAACTGACTACTTTTACCTGTTCTTAAACAGCTGTCAGACCTTAGAAGCCATCCTTCTTAGTCAGCACTGAGAGTATGTCTACAGAAAGCTTCATGAAGTGTTGTATGCCTCTTCTATGCTCACTTCCATGCTTGGTACCCATTCAGAAAACAGCACTGCTTGGTAAGTCCAACAGCCTGAACAGGAGTCCAGGCTTCAGGTCTGCTCTGAGAGGAGAGCCCTTCGTGGCAGCAGGTCCTCGATTGCTAGGTAACATACAGATACAGTGATATATACAATAGATACATGCAAGTATGATAGTCAAGAAGGTAAGATAAAACAACTTGTTATGAGATGTGGGTCATTTCATAAAGAATTAAAAGCTTTTCCACAAAGCATGTTTATTGCCTTTCCTAGGATACTCTTGCATCTCAAGATGTTAGTGGGATTGACCACTTCATACCTTGAAAGGCTTCTTTTGGGGAGGTTGGCCATTGCATTCAACTTTGCATCTACTCAATTTTCAGTTTCCATTTCTCTCCTCTTTCTGTACAGAGATAGTGTCTGGTGACAAGTGTACTCAAAACAGGTACCAAAATGAGCACGATTCTACTTTTAAACAGAAAGTGAGCTGAATTGCTGGATTACTCTGGCAGTGAACGATGCTAGTGCCTCTCAAAAAAAAACATATTAGGTCCCCCCAACACCCCAAGGATTGAAGAGCTAGGGTTATTAGAGCTACCTGAATAATTAATGTCAAAACAAGAATTGCCTGTGATGTAACAGTCATTAGGGAACTACTTGGCTGTAATCCTGGCAGCGTGCTGCCTGCTCTCTGGGGCCTCTGTGTACAGTACTCATTGCAGTCTTTTGTAAAACCCACACAGACAGAAGAGTCTTTGCTGGTACCAGAGCCCTAGATAGATGCAGTTCTCACCGTCTGGAGGAGAGTTCTCACTTGGTGTTTACACAGGGGTCCCAGACGATACTGGGTCTAGTAGAGGGCTGAGCGCTTTTAGGACTCTTGCCCAGACACACACAAATAGTAGCTAAACCAAAAGTGGCAGCCATAAAACTGGGAACAGGATACAGCCTTTCACACCAAAAAGCTTTTCAAATTTTGTGTGTATGGAATCGCTCCACTTAGCACTGAGACAGCTGGCTGCGCAGGAACGTGGTTTCCAATGAGCAGCTTAAACCAAGATAAGAACATCACCGAAGTCATAGCAATCTACCCATTTTTGTTCCCTGGCTGTGTTCATAGCTGTGTCACTGGCAGAGATCATCAGCCAAAATGATTCCCTGCTGAAATTCATGTAGTGAAATCATTTGCAGCATCCCAGTGACCCCCCAAGTTGGTATTATTTCACATTGTTTCAACTAGAAATTTAAGAAAACAGAAAATACCCACAAGCCCTAACATTTAGTTTAATGGAAGGGAATCATCCTCCGCTACCCATGGAGGCTGCATTGAAGTTGCTGAAAAAAATATTTTGACTTGTTAGATTTTTTTTTTTTCCTCTTACACAGTTCAACTCACTTGGAGAAGTCCTGCTCGTTTTCATGAAAAGCTTAGGAAGCAGGTCAGTGCAGACTTCAGTTATGTGGTACCTATGTAAATGTCCAGGAAGTTTAATGTTTTATTACTGAGAACATTTTTATCTCATGGATGCTGACCTTGCACTCCGAAGTGGAAAAGCAGTATTAACCTGAGAAGATTCTCTTGTTTTCTCTCTCATCCTTTTATCATCATTACGAAGCCTTAAAAACTAGCCTGTTCTTTGTAAACCAGAAGAGTCTACTGAAATGTTCTCTCAATTGTACTGTTAAGTGGCAAAACTAAGCATTTCTGCACCAGAAAGTAATTTTAATCGTAACATGTGAATTAATGAGCATTCTTTTGCTACCAGACTTTAAAAGAACGTCTCTCCAGTTGCTAACCATTAAGAATACACCATAGATCTAGCTGCAGAAATTCAATGCCACAGTAGTTAACTCTTACAGTATCTTCATAGGTCAACCAAAGAGAGAAGAGAAAGTGTCATAACGTTCACATACCAAAGAAAAGGTAATTTTCAGAGATAGTGTTTCTCTTCTCTGGCTCAGTTAAGTACCTGAATGTACAACTTCACGCTCACTTTCAACATTTTTCATTGTTTTCATGCACAGTAAAGGCAAAATAATGTGCAAAAGTGCATTGTGATTGGCAGAAGCAAATGAACTTCTTGTTACTGACTTTGTGAAACAGGAAAGGGAAACAATCTACAAAATGAATTTTTATTAAATGAAAGAAAATCTGTTTTGTGGGTCAAATATGAAATAGAATATACAAAAACTTTACATCAAATCTCTTTTCAAAGAAATTAAATCCTATCTAGACTGAAGCAGCACTCGTTCTTTCCAAGAACACAAATGGGTGAATATGCTTCTTATGGCAGTACAGGATCACACAATATGCTGTGCTATATTTCTGGTTACAGAGAATAAAAGATAAAAAACTAAAGTGTTTCCCTAATGAACCCAACTATTCCACAATGTAACTTAAAAACATGAGTTCTGATCATTAGAAGCAAATGACAGGTGGGTCAAGTGCAGAGTTCACAAAGCTTGCATATCACATTCTCTGTTTCTATACAAATATAAATTGTTCTTTTTCTTTTTTCT
The DNA here is from genome assembly GCA_011076525.1 of Nettapus auritus. Taxonomy (NCBI): domain Eukaryota; kingdom Metazoa; phylum Chordata; class Aves; order Anseriformes; family Anatidae; genus Nettapus; species Nettapus auritus. The sequence goes on from CM021766.1 coordinate 47,458,256, forward strand.
TTTAAAAATCCTTTTATATTTGATAGCATTTATTCATGGAAAATGATGATCAGTTCATCAGGTTCCTGCTGTGTTACTCAGACAATTCCATCTACTTTATCTCCCCCTCCCCCCCTTTTTTTGAACATTGTTACCAATAAACCACAAACTGCAATATTTTGAAAAGTTGTTGCATGTTAAATCACAAGTCTTTGTATTACTTTTTTGTAACTGTCCTGTACATGAAGGTTCTGCAGAACTCATAACATGTCTTTGGCATAGCACACCAAGTCCCATTTAATACTTTTTTTTTTTTGTCTAAAAAAACGGATATTTTCCTTTAGTAAAACATCTTAAAAACATCTATTTCTGATTTTGTAAAATAACATGTCAACTCTTGTGTTGCTTTGCAAAATATACACACATATTTTGGAAAAACATTGCGTACTGACATAAGGGACTCATCTGAAGTCTGATCTGCTTATGAGAAGTAAAATATAAATACAAATTCCATCTTCTGCATGAATGTCACATGAAGTCATTCAATTCAGCTTCAAGTGCTGCTGCCATTTCATCTGCTTCAGAACTGCTTCCTTCCTCATCTTCATTGCTAGACTCTTTACTGGATTCACTGGCAGCATCATCTTCATCCAGTTTGCGCTTGTGACCTCTGGAAGGGTAAACAGAGATAAAGTCTGTGAATTGAGAAAATCTGATTGCTTTTTCAGACCATTACTATTTGAAAGGAGGGAAAAAAAAGGGACTAAAGGACTCAGTTTTTTCCAGGTCTAGACAAAAAAGTAAAGCAATCACTTTTAAGAGGTCTAACTACTACCTCCACAATTGATTTTCTAATTGCTGCTAGTTACTGTCTGATGTGGGTGCAAACAAAGTTTTGTTAATTTTATTTCTCCCGTTTCTCCAAACAAGGAATGAAAACAAAGTATAATGCTTCAGGAAAAAAAAAAAAAAAAAAAGAAAAAAAGAAAAAAAGACCCAACACAGTTGATTTACTTTACCTTCATATACCAAAAGAAGGAAGAAATATGAATGAGAGAATACCAAAATATATCTTTCAAAATCATATGACAAAATATAAGTTTCTCCTTTTCAAAAACAAACAGAAACCTTAACTGATCAACCATTCTCACTGCACTAGCATCTAAACTTGCACACTTGAAAACTTGGGGTCTGATTCTTCCCTTTTATGTCTCTTTGAATTAGCACTGCTGGTCTGAACAATGCATTTCTTTGCATCTCCAGAGAACTAACCAGATTAAACAGGAACCTTATGTGCACCATACCCTATTGAAAGAATCATATTCCTGGTTGTGAAAGATCTCCAAGGAAGATCTAATGCTTCAACTGGGACATAGCCATAAGCAAAAGAATTTGGATTTGTGGAATCCTAAAATCTCTTTTCTTTGCCAAAAGGGAATTTTATATCAGACATATACTTCTGAGGCAAAAATAAAAGTTGAGACTTTCTACAGAATTCATAATGAGATGTAGAAATACCTTCAAAAATTCTTCCTTGGTCATTTGATCAAATTTTAAACAGAAGTATGTGCAAAGCAGGTCTCTCCTAAATAACTGTCCTTTTCAGCAGCAGATAGGGTTTCATTAAAAACAATGCATTCACTTGCAGTAACAAAAAATAAAAGTATCTTTTTGTAAAAAACAACAATTTAACCATTGTTTCTTTACTTCTAAGAGCATAGAAAAGTATCATTACAGCAAGAAAGACCTTTGATAAACACCAAGCTGAACCTCATATACACAAAGGAAACAAATATAAATATTGTAAGTCAAATATGAATTTCTAAGCAAAACTGAAATACAAAACAATTCCTATTTATACAAAGACATTCTTACTGCCACTTTTCCAGAAACATTAATTCTAAGAAGCCCAGACTACTTGACCTGCTGTCTGGTTCAGCCTGACCTTCCCTTTCGCAGCTTTTCAAGGAAACTGACACAACAGGTTGTGAGGCCAGGGGGGAAGTGGGAATCAAAATGGTAAGAGAACAGTACTATGGCACCCTGCTTCTCCATTATATGCTGCACCAGTGGGACTAAAAGATACACAGATGCTGCTTTACTTATTACCTCCTCCCAGTCATGTTTGGTTTATTTTTCCTTCAGTACAGGGATGGTAGGAGCAAGTTTGCAGATGACATATAGCTGAAGGAGGGGCTGAGGCACCAGAGGGCTGTGCTGCTATCCAGAGGGATCTGGCCAGGCTAGCCAGCATGACAAGAACCTCATGCAGTTCAACAATGAGAAGTGCAAAGTCCTGCACCTGCGGAGGAACAGCCCTAGGCACCAACATATGCTGGGGGCTGCCCAGATGGAAAGCAGTTTTGCAGAAAATGACTTGGGGGCCTTGATGGACACCAAGCTGAACACGAGCCAACACTGTGCACTTGCCACAAAGAAGACTGCAAGGGTATCCTGGGCAGCAGTAGGCAAAGTATTGCCTAGGAGCTGAGAGAGGTCTTCTTGGCCCTGGTGAGGCCACACCAGGGACACTGTATCCAGCCCTGGGCTCCCAGGGGCCATAATACAAAGAAGGGCCATAAAGATGGTAAAGGGACTAGAGCATCTCTCCTGTGAGGAAAGGCTGGGAGAGCCTGGATTGTTCAGCCCAGAGAAAAGAAGGCTCAGGGGGTCAATGTATATATTAATGTATATAAATCCCCAAAGGGAGGATACAGTGAGAATGGAGCCAACGGAGTCCACTGATGGAACAAGGGACAGTGGGCACAAACTGAAACGCATGAGGTTCCTTCTGAATACGAGGAAGCACTTTACTGTGCAGGTGACTGAGCACTACTAGCACAGGTATCCCAGAGAGGCTGTGGAGTCTCCATCCTTGGAGATCTCCAAGAATCCTCGGTAACTTACTGTATATGCCTCTGCTTGACCAGAGGGGTTGGACTATTTGACTTCTGGAAAGCCCTTCCACCCTCAACCATTCTGTGATTCAGTTATTTTGTGAGTAATGATCCAGCAAGTCATGAATTCCATCTGGGGTGCAAATTCTTAATAAGGAAAAATAGGGTGAGGTAAAAGCATTTCCCACAGGTTTTACTATCTGAACTCAAAGGCAACCTGATGAGGGAATCACAGTGCACAAAAATCAAGCCCAATACAGAATAAAAATCAGCTTCTCAGGCATATGGTGGCTTTTATGCAGCCTACATTAGCACACAGTTCAGATGAAGAAGTGCCTAGACTAAAAATGCCCGGTCAGAAGAAATCTTAGCACATTTCCATTGAAAGTTATATAAATGTATGGAGCTTGAGTTTCACTTGCTCATTTCACAATGAACCTTCAACCTTCAGAGACACAGCACTATTTTAGTCACTGATGATACTACTAGCTGGAAAAAAAGCTAATTGCGTATTACAGAAAGCAAAAGAAGGAAAAATTTGTTTAACGATTAGTGGATTAGAAGTATACACTTAGTGCTAACCAAACAGTAAGATAAATAAAGACATGGGGGGAAACTATAACACAACATTCACAGTTCAAAATGTTAATCTGTTTACAGTATTATAGCTATGGAAACTGATGGTGTTCTATCAACTGAAAACCAAAATTCAGTCTGACAGCATATACTGCAAATGCTGTGAGTTTGTTCATACCTAACCCAACAGCAAAGATTCTGTAGAAAAATATCTCTGAAGAAACCAGTATTTCATGGCCAGTTGATTATTTTCTAAGAATAAGGAACTGTTTATTTACTAAATAATTAAGGCAAAAGCATTTGGAATTACTAGTCTTTGCAGCAAACCCTCCTTTTTATTTAGATCTACGCCATAGCAACTACATTTTGTTGAGTACAATCAACAAAATACAGGGACCTGAAATACTCAGTGTAACTGTTTAATTTAAGAACGGAGTACTACTCTACAGAAAGACTTTCCAGAAAACTTTCCCTTAAAGTTCTGACAAACTTCCATCCCTCATTCAGCTGTATTAAACAGTACCTTTGGAAACGCAAAAAAAATGAATGCTATTTTGTCAGTCTTCGTTCTTTTGAAAATGTACAATGACAACTCTATTCAGTCTAGATATGAAAACTTCTTCACAGTCTGGGAGGAAAAAAAAAACAAAACAAAAAATAACAACAAAAAAACACAGCTAAGAGTTAATCCTCTGCTATAAGAAAGGAAAAATCTCTCCACAATGCATTGCTCTTATTAAGATATAAACATCTTTCACTACTTGTGTACTGTAAACTGCAGCTGTATAGTTATTCCAAAAGTATTTAAATCCATATTTTGAAACAAAATGCAAAGCTAACTCTGACAGAAATATGGAGGAATAACATCAATAAAATAATGCTGCATTTTTTTTATTTTTGAATTTGGTAAAAAGCGATAACATCATATTAACAAATACTGTCTTTGGAGTAAAGCAGGATATCCCCATGGCAGCATATCTATTAAGAGAACAAACAATGTAAAACGTATATTTTCCTCATTATTAAGTGCCCACTCCTTGTTATTTCAAGCTTCCAAGACATACTGCATAACACTTTTGTGTGGAAAAAGTTATACACATAAAGAATTCCTTCTTAATATTTAGGAAGAATGATTAAGCTCTACATTACAGGTTTCCATTAGCCTGATTTGTATTTTTAAATGTAATTTTGCTTGACTGCTATTAAACAACAACAAAGTAAGTATTATTAACTTCACAAACAATTACATTTTCCGAAAGACTAAACTTAGAACTTTAAATACCTGACAGCTCTGTGAAAAACTTGTACAAGTCATATTTCCTCTGCCTATGCATTAAATACTTTTCCTTTGTATAATCAGTCCTAGGAAGTCCACCAGTAATATGATTCTAGACTACAGCTTTCTTTCTTATGGTCCAGTTCATTTCAAACTCTCTGAACCCAGAATTCTCAAGTCTCCCCCCGCTTTCTTTAAATCATACCAAGAGAGGTATTATTTTATTTTTCTTATCTGGAATGGAGAAATCATTTTAAAAGAGAACTGTATTTTCAGAAAAGAAGTATTTAAATGAATTAGCAACATATTTAAATAAACATCAAGTAGAATCTGTGATGATATTAAAATATAAAACACTTTTAATTATAAATGCATAAGGTTATTTTTAGGAAAATTTAATCTACAGAATGCTACTGGGCACTAAATATGCTTAGTAGTACTCCAAAGGTAGAGAAAGGAACAGGAGGAACTGCGAAGTTGCAATTGAACATGGTGTATGCACGTGAAAAATAAACCAGGAAAAAATACTTAAAATAAAAATACATTCAGCTATTGAACTGTTAGAATGATCACTAAAATATGATTGCAAAGTACAACTATGGGTCAAATGAAAATTCCATTCTTTTAATTTTCATTCAAATTTAGGTGTCTGGAAGAGTCATAAGGAACAAAGCAGTGAAAAGAAGCTCACTATTTATTGCTTCTATTACCCTTAGTTTGTAGTTAGCTGAAAATAAATAATGTTGGATTTTTTTCCCCTCTATTAACTGAGAAGCATATTCTGTCAGGTCTGTTTAGAATCTTAATGGAACCCTTTTAAGAAATACAATGCTATATTAAAATAGAAACATCTAATAAGAAAAACTTTTTTCCTTTTTTCAAACAGCTGCAAAACTATAGCAAGCATTTAAATAAATAATCAGTTTAAACTCCATATACTCACATCTCCCACCCTTACTCTGTTAAGCAATAAACTTCAAAATAATTGCAAATTGACTTTTTTTTTTTTTTCAGTAGCTCCTAAAACAAGTACAGTAACAAATAAGAGCCTGCAGACTAAATGTCTTTAGCCTTTTAAAACCAATCAGCTTATAGCACCTGTACATAGCATTTTGGAATATGTAGCTGTTGTGGTTTAACCTGGCCAGCAGCTAAACACCACACAGCCGTTCGCTCACCCTCCCCCTTCCCTCTCTGGGATGGGGGAGAGAAACAGAAAAGTGAAACGAGAGTTGAGAGACAGTTTATTAAGACAGAAAACAATAATAATAGTAATAATAATAATAATGTGTATGAAACAAGTGATGCACAATGCAATTGCTCACCACCCGCTGACCGATGCCCAGTCTATTCCCGAGCAGCCGGCCCCCCCATCCCGGCTAGCCACCCCTATATATTGTTTAGCATGACATCAGATGGTATGGATTACCCCTTTGGCCAGTTTGGGTCAGCTGTCCTGGGTCTGTCCCCTCCCAGCTCTTGCTGCACCCCCAGCCTGCCCGCTGGCAGGACAGAGCGAGGAGCTGAAAAGTCCTTGGCTTGGTACAAGCACTGCTCTGCAACAACCAAAACATCGGCATGTTATCAGCACTCTTCTCATCCTAATCCAAAACACAGCACTCTACCAGCTACTAGGAGGAAAATTAACCCTGCCCTAACTGAAACCAGGACAGTAGCACCTGTAAGCATTTTGGAAGGCAATTGTTTGAAGAAGGCATTTTACACCAGCTGCCACCTTCAACAGCATGCAATTGCAGCCCAGGCAACACCACTACAAGACTAAGCCCATGCACACTTCTGAAATCCAGCGTGAAGTATCTGTCCTGGTTTCCACATGCACTTAGTCCACAGCTTTCTGTAAACTCCTTCTGTAACAGAAAGAAGCAACAAAAGCAAAGCAACTGGAATTTGACTGCCTTTCATAGGACTCGGACTATGAGAAGAACAGTTGCTTTAGATAAACTAGTTCTGTTGCAATATCTGTTGGTTGCCATGAATTAGACCTCATAATCAGCAAAATTACTGTCTAACCAATATTGAAGATGCTGTCCCAGTATCTGCCTGACAAGATTTAAGGATGTGGGAACTGAGAAGACATTAACTGAAAATCAGTGTTGTGGAAATTAATATTCTACATAGTACAGACAAGATGATTAAACTTTCACAGAGATGTTCCAAGTTTTGCTTGAAATACTTGATATATTTCTTGACATGAGACACGTGACAACATCTTTTTACATATGGCTGACACAATAGTAAGCAATTGTTTATAACAGACCTGTAAAATACAAAGCTCATGTGTGTACCTGAGGCTATTTATGTCATCCATCTGTGCAGGAATATTCATCTGTCTGTCCTGGTGCTCCTCCCTGGCCCTGGCATAGCATGCTGCCAAGCACGTGGCTTGAGAGCAATAGTTTTAACCCTCTTTTTACAAACCAGAGTGCATGTTTTTACTTTGCCCTAGGTGCTATCACAACCAGAACAACGTTTAGTGACACAGAAAAATAACATACACCTCACATACTTTTTTTGTGAACTCATCCAACATTCTTTGAAGGATTACATGATAATCCAGAAATCAAATATGGAGAAAAATGCACAGAGCATGTTTACTGCATAGCACCATTATGAAGAAAGAAATCCTGCAGTTGGATGTCACTGAACAGCATGCTTTTAATGTCCTTCATGAAAACGTCTTAGTGGGAATTGGTGGATTTCCTCTAACAGCTCAAGAACATATTTTAACTAACACAATGGTAAAGTGTGATCTAATTCATTTATATTGTGGCCATACATTTTCAGTGCCTTTCTGCTTTAAAATTTAGCTCACCTACATATTATTCCAAAGGTAAACAGTTATTCTGAAAACTTTAAAAACTGTTTTAAAAGCAGCTTATACATCTCTGAATATACATGCTAGCGTGTATCTAAACTGAAGGGAATTTTTTAAAGTCAGCAAATCATGGAAAGTTTAAAAGAAAATCAAAAATTACTATTATGTATCAATAAGAGTCTTTCATTAAATTTCCTGGTATTTAGACTAAAAGGAAAAATTAATAAACCTCCCTCTCCATTGAAAATTTTTACTTGCATTATTTCAAAAACAGTGTAGCAATAAAGCTTTAAAATGAGACTCCATTAATTTTCTGTGCATTTAACTAGTAATAATTAGATTGGATAAAGCAAAGTGAAAAGCTACACCTACAGTTTTGCTTATACCACTAAGTCACAGGTAAGTAAACTACACCTACAAAATATTGCCTATTATTTCATTAACTTCAAGTTATTTGAAAATAATTCATGTAGTATTTAGAAGATAACATTTAAATCTCATAATATTAAATATTTATTCCAAAGGTAAATATCACGTAAAAATACTCTTGTCACTGATTTACAGAAGAGAACAGAAAATTAAATATCCTTTTCAGTTTGTGAAGCACCACACCGTTAACTGACACTTTCATTATGGTAAATTTACAGAAGCATTCTGTCATATAATCTCTTAATCCTATTATAAACCAACAGAAACACCATGATCTATTCACTTTTCATCAGCAACCTCACCCTCTTCATAAGGCTTCTGCATTTGAAATAACCTCTCAACAGAGGAAAGAAAATACACGTCAATTAACATATTAATATTTTAAATGCTAAAACAGGCTTTCATTGTTTGAATCAAGTTCTCTCTCCAGCTTTATCTAGTTTACAGATGTTACCCATTCTGACAACAAATGTCATTAACTTGTGCTGCTAAACGAGTGCTGAAAATAGTCTACATAGATATATAAATATATAAGGCCAAGAGAATTTAACCACAGTTTTGAAGACACAGCTTTGTGTTTGGGCAAAACTGCTATAATCTCTACTAATATACAATTTAACAAATGCCATTTAAATAACAACAAGCAAAGATTACGTAATTTGCATCAGAAGAGATACAGTTAGGGAAAGTTACTTGCCGATCAAAGAATGAGGGAGCAATGGTATTGCAATCCGTGGTTCTGAAGTAGTTTAATCTTCCTTCGAGTTGCTTACCAATTCTAGCTGCTTGCATGACATCACTACCTATAGTGCTCCTAGTGTAAACCTGTAAAAATCTACGTTCTTGTCTGGCACATGTTGATTGTGAATAGGATGGTAGATACACAAGTTTGTGAAGATTCTAGGTAGGTCTGGGAGGCTACAATAGGGGACACCAAGGATCATCAGAGAGCAAAGGATGTTTCAAGACTTCCTTCACCAGTGCTTAACAGATACTGTATGGCAACTCTCTCTGATTATTAAATCTGGATCTCTATGGTACTGGGTCACTTAACACCACATATTCAATCTGAATCAAGATGGCATATGCCAGCCTATCTGACAAATCAAATCAGGCTGCAGAGAATTCAATGTACATGTTGTTTTTATCCTGGCTGCCACATGACAAGCTACCCAATAGAACAGATCACAGCTCTGCTGACTAATAATACTTTAGCCCATATATAGTTTGCTCTACAACTTTTGTCTATCAGTATTTCTGGAAATTTTTGAATTGGCTAAGGCAGTTTATATTTATCTGTATTTTATGTTGTGCAGTTGCAACTTTTTTTGATTATGCTGTCCAAAACCAAGATTCTTTATACTGTTCAGCTACAGCCTTTCCTGTACCTCTAGTAAAGATGCCTGAAGCGTGAGATACTTCATAACTATTAGCAGCACAGAGTAACAGATTGCTACTGAGCCTCATTTTACCCAACATACTGATACCAGTCGCAGGCACGTATAAAGTAAAATTAGCAAGTTATGTGGATAATATGGATACACACAAGAGGAACTTGTAAAAAGTTATTTCTCTGTGCTCCAAATGCTACTTACACTACCGAGAGAGCCACAGTACTTCAAACAAGTTAACAAAAATTAAGGCTGCAACAAATTTTCTCTTTCTTAGAGTAAGAAAATCACGCTGGTACAGACAGGAGCAAGATTTGATGTGCCAAGCAGGACCTGACCAGAGGAAAGTTGCCCTACTTACCTCTGTGTGACTTAGGGAATAAAATCACCTTGTAGGGTATCTCCCAGTTGGGAGAGACTGTGAGCACATTACATAGCTGAACTGTCTGAAGCAGGACTCACTCATATTTACTACCAATTCCTTCTGGGTAGTGCATACGTAGCACTAAAGGTGGAGAGGCCTGGCTGTGCACCAAGGTTTTATAGGCAGTCCTGGTTCCTTCAGCTCTGGTGCAGTTTTTCCACTCTTTGTAAAATTTAGAACCCTAAAAATCTTCTTGTAATGCCTTCGGGTGTTACCATTCAAGGTTAAAGACAGACAAAGATGTCCGAAGTGAACTACCATGTCAGCAGATATATATCTCTTTTGATTGCTGTTGGTTGTGTCTGAAAACTCTACAGTTTGCATGCCTAACATGAATGTTATTTTTATGAACATTCAACTTCAGTAACTCAAGGGTTATTTCCTTGTAACCAGCAAATCAAATACTGTCATCTATTAAATTCAATTTCTCAGTGATTATTTCCTGGGATAGCTAAAGGCACATACAAGCCACACCAGCAGTTTAGTAAGTGGCAGAACAAGAAAGGGAGACGCTCCCTTCAATGAAGAGGAAATCTTTCTGTACAACATGGTTGCAATATGCATGAGGCACACAGCAAAAGACATGTCCGCCATTGTGACATCTTCTGTGGAGTGGGGATTTAAATCATGGATATTTTACTTTTCACACACTTGGCTGATAACAATGCAGGGACGATTCCCCACAGCATATTTCAGAAGTATATTATGTCAAGCTCACGTTTTCTGCAAAATCTGACTTAGTTTTTCCAAATGGAAAAACCTAGTAGGAGTTCATATGATTAAGAAACTACTCACGAGTGGGGTGATCTGTCCATTTTAATTTCTGATTTTATCCCCTGCATTAAGAAACAGCACTCACTGCCTTTCTTCTCCCAGTGTTTTCAGAACAGGTTTTAAGTAATCATTTTAATTGTTGATATATACTGCTGTTTAGCCGCCATTACAGTCTGTCAGGGGTCACGATTAATGTACATTAATTATTATGTAAAATGTAAAGTACTTTTAGAACTCTTTAGGGAAACCAGAGGGTTGTAACATATTAGCTATTTTTCCCGATTGGAACAACATTGTCTTCACAATTTTCATGTTAATGTTCCAAGGTCTTAAGCGTCATGGAATGAAGGATTAAAAACCTTTGCTAATAGTTGTTAATGTACTTCTTTGTTTCCTTATTCTCAAGAGATATTTAAATATCCATATATTTTACTAAGGAAAATCCTTAACTGTTTAATAGCTTATAAATTGCAGTGAAGCACTCAGCTTCACTAAAGGGAAAAATGCTGGCTAAATTACTTTATGGCCAGGCAATTCTTCAGAGGCTTCATGTCAACTTTCTCACTAGTATGTAAATTAAAGCGGTATGTTACCAGTTTTCCTCATCATGAATTTTATGTCCTTCTTTATCTCTCACCACTCCTTTCAAGTCACAGTTGCAAACAAATATTAATATCCACAGATGGCTGAAATGGGTGTGGTGCTAATAATAAGTGCTTAAATATTTGCCCAGTGCTTGGGGAGCTGTTTCACTGATGAGGGGGAACAAGATACCAGAGACTGGTATAGCGGATTGCTCCTGTGGAGAAACAGAAATAACTCCAACTCCAAAACCATCTGATACTTAGAGGTTTTTACCATCAGACAGAAGAACTGGAACAGTGCACTATTTGTGGCACAAGTGCTCTGACTTGTAAGATGGAGTGAAATAGTTTTCCTATTGCTCCCCTCGTGTGAAAAGGGACCAAACACTAAGAGCTCAGGGTGCGTTATGAGAACAGGTCAGAAATTAACACTTTTTTTTTTTTTAAAAAAAACAAAAACAAACAAACAAAAAAAAACACAAACCAAACCAAACAAAAAACAAACAAACAAAAAACATATCTTGAGGGTAGAATACAAAAGACCTTCACTTCCCTTGCCCTCCTCCCCAGCATGTCTAATTGGCAGCTTTAGCTGTTCACCTCCACGCAGGGTGTTTCCCCCCCCCCCCCCCCGAATTAACTCAGATTTCCAGTCCTCCCCCCTCTTGCTATGGCAAGCTGGCAAGCCAAGGTAGAGCTGTGAATAATACTAGATGGCAGAACAGTAACACAATAAAAACAGGTAAAGCTAGGAACTCCCAACTCTTTTCCTTGTTTCTTGCAGCCTTCATTTCTTCAAACATAAATAATACTTTTGGCAAATTTTTCATCTAGGAAATATAGTAGCACCTCTCTCAGATCGGCTACAGAGCCAGTATCATCTAACTGCTCTTTGTGTATTGTTCTGAAAACTCTCCACTTATACCTGCAAGGTTGTTTTGAACAATCCCACAGACAGGAACCTCAAGGGGTTGTGTTACATATCAAGGATTCTACCTATCTGGGAGTTCCTCAGACAGTGTCAGTAGCCAGATCCCATTTTCCTGAGTTGGAGTTATGCTGGGATCTCATCAGCACTCGTTCTACTCCTCTTTCACCTCATGCACCCCTGTTGCAGGCTTCTAAGTCCTTGTCTTGGGCTCTTCTGATTCCCAGGTAGCTTATGTGTACCCTTTCCTTCAACTCTGACCCCAACGATGCTCATTTTACAGTTCATTTAACAGTGATATGCTAATTAAAGTAAACAAAACGCTTGCTCTTGATTTTAAGACAAACTCGTTGTTACTTCAGAAGCAAAACTGAGCTAGATAAAAATCAGGCACATTCATTTGATTTTTTTCTCTCATTAGTCTAGAATGCTCCTTGTTGGGGTCCTCAAGCTCAGTGTTGGGGTCCTCAAAGGTGGCTGAGATCCTCCTCTCTGTGCATGGGACTCTTCTCCAATCTGAAGATGTGTTGCTTTCAAAGCTTCGCACTTTCTTCTTCAGCTGGCTCCACAGTTAAAAAACAAACAAAAAACTCTGCTGAAAAGCACATCTCTTTTCTCTGTCCTTTTTCTCTGATTTTGTGAATGTCTGTCATCACTTTTCGGGCCTCACTGTTTCTATCTAAAAGGACAATAACAAATACTTGATTTCTATAGTCTGCTTCTACAAAATTCGGCTGTTGTAGACTGGTGCTTCTTGCAGATGCATTATACGAAATTATTTTCCTCAGGCTCTAGCCACTCCATTGTCCCAGGATAGAAGCTATTAGTTAATGGCTCTGCAGTGATAAAAGGCAATGGCTACAGAAAGACTTCTACTTCAAATGCATTGAAGCATTAATGATAAATCAATTTCATTACTTCACCCAGAACTCACGTTACACAGATTCAACAAATCATTACAGATGGTAAGAGTTAGAAAAAAGAAAATATAAGAACAATAGCAATTCCTGTATACACTTTAGCATTTATTAGAACATTTCAGGAGAAAAGGAGAGCTAGGTAAGTACTCTTAATTCTTGACAACCTACATTACAGTTCCAAACTTCTGCTGCTGTATAAACTAGGAAAAATAAATACTTTAGATTCAGTTCATTTTCCAAATACTAGCACACTTCTTATGTGATGCCTAAGTGAAGCCTATTTAGTATTGAAGTAATCAAGAAAATAAGGATCTCTTATAACAGCACTTCCCTAATTCTAGTATCAGATAGAGACTTCAGATCACCTAATCTTCCCCTAAGTATTAGGGCGGTTCATACTTGTGTGGCATGTAGACTTACGAGGTTAAGACATATAGTACTGCAGTAGGAAAACCCATAAAGAAAAAAATGGCATTGATGTCTTAGCTCATTTTAACAAATTCTTCATATACTAAGATGACACACTAGTTTTAAAATCTGTTACTGCAAACACTAAGAGAGGTTTATGCTATTTTTCACATTTCCAAAGAAACTTCTCTTCCCAATCTCAACTGCTTCATCATTAACAGGTGTAACCTTAGTTATATTATCTGCAGACACACAGAGGTCTGCTGGATAACACTCCATTATTGTATAATATATCTAAACAAGTATGTATCAACAAAGAACAAAATGTATCTAAACAACTTCTAGGCATTACAACAGGGAGTAAAATAAGCCAAAGGCAAATGGTCACTTTAGCCAGACTATTTCAAAGGATTTCAGACTTCCTACCAGATGTGATCTAATACAAACACAAAGCAAAGACTGATAATTGCCTGCACTGCAAGAAAAGCAGTGTTGTATAGTTTACATGCCTTCTAGCAATTTGCAGTGATGTGAACCCTTTAAATTGTGGAGAGGAATGTGAAGACAGCACAGAATCATGTTAAAATGCCTTGCACAAGTTGAAAGTACCAGTGTTGAGCTTTTTACTGAATAGTGAATAAAATATTTAGGGAACTGTAACAGCATACTTTGTTCTTAATGTAAAATTAACCATATTTAGGTTATAGTTAAAGTGAAGAATACCTTGCTTATTAAACCACCAAATTATAGAGAAACTTGGCAAAAGTAGTATCATACACATATGGAGAGAGAATTGCTTTGGAAAAGAATATTCCCAGCAAAATGAGAAAAGTTTTTAAAAAATCCTGCTGATATTTACATTTGATAGATTTGAATTGAAAAAAAAAAACACAAAACAACATGTTTTAAGGATATGAATTCTACTGAGAAGCAACATATATTCAATTGTTTAAGAATATTATCCAACAAAAGTAGTTCAGATATTGTCTCGAAAAAGAATCATCTTGGGAGAAGCCAGCAAAACCCCATGACATACAGCCAGTTCGCTTGAAATTCAGCTATAGCACCTATCACGTAAGATTTCAGGGGGGAGGGAGGAAGAAGCAGTGATAATACCAAGGTTTATAAGGATGAGAACATTGTCACAGACCACACAATAATAACCATCAGCATACTTCCATGCTAACTTCATTCTTTGGCTGCAATTATGAGCAGGCTGCTCCTGGAGGCCAAGGAAGCATCGACATTGCAGGCCAGAGAGTACAGCCAGCTTTCTGAGGACAAGTGCCAGGGATATGTTGTGTGAACTACAACATTGGGCACATTTGTCACTTAGAGATGCTGTAGTGGCCCATCTACACTTTATAAACTGTCCTGAGGCTAACCCAGGCAGTAGGGCAGTCCACAGTATAATAAAGCTAGTTGCTTTGTGCATTAATTCTGTACCAAGGCTTGCTTGGAAGGGACAGAGAGTTTTAAGATTGTATAATTAGTCTTTCTAAAAGACTTGAGGATAAGGATCTCAATTTTAGAGTAGAAAAAAATTGCAATAGAAACTTAGCAGCTTGACACTTTTAGCAAACATGCATAAGCTGTGCACTTCCTCCTTGTAGGAAACAGAAGTAGAAGACCCATTTCAGTCTCATGATCTAAATGTGAACCAGCACCTCAGTTAATTTTAGCTCTAGTTAATAGTCTAAATGTGTGAAAGTTTACACTCTCACTGTTCTCTCCTGTAACTTTTTTTCTTATCCAGTTAATGATCCGATGCTTTCCAAAATGCATGTTTCTCTTTAACTAACAGATACTGTATTAGGCCTTTGCAATGCCTCCTCAAATAGCAGCTCAAAGTGTTTAGAATCCTAGAATGGTTGGAGGGCACCTTAAAGATCTCCTAGTTCCAACCCTCCCCCTGCAATGGATAGGGACAGATAGGGACACCATCCACTAAGACCAGGTTGCTCAAAGTCCCATCCAGGGAGGGGGTGTCCACTTCCCTACACATCTTATTCCAATGCCTCACCACCCTCATAGTAAAGAATTTCTTCCTTATATCCAATCTAAATCTCTTTTAGTTAAACCCCCTTGTCCTTACCAGCACTTGCTGGTAAAGGGTCCCTCTCCAGCTTCCCTGTAGGCCTCTTTTAAGTATGTGGAATGCTTTCAGTGGAACGCCACTGAAAGGTGTCCCCAGAGCCTTCTCCAGGCTGAACAACCCCAACTCTCTCAGCCTGATTTCACCAGAGAGGTGCTCCAGCCCTATGATCATTCAGAATCTATAAGCAGCAGCTACAAAGCAAATGAAGTCCTTCTGTGATTTCTCCTGAGGTGAGAGAGTATCTCTTGTACTACTTATCAGTGAGGTGTGCTTGCAGCTTTAGAACAAGGACCCTCAGCTTAAACAGCTGAATAAGCACACCTTTGTTTCCCTGTTGATTTATACACATCTCTCAACATACAGCAAGGTATACTTGCATTTCTCTGTAATCTTTCAGGATAATATTGAGATTTTGATTTTGTTGTAGGTAGGAATGGAACATCACTTTGAGTATCTGAACATCCCCCTGCACAATGCATTTCCATTCTCTTCCCTCGAACATTGATTAAATTTCTACACAGAACAACTATTTTACAAAGGAGAAAAAAAATCAGGATACAGCCCTGACAAACAGAAAGAAGATGAGACACCTGCAGGATTTCACGCAATAATATAGTAAGGAGATGCCAGAAGAACAGGATGAAGATGCTACTTTCTCCAAATTTTCACCTACCACAACCTGTTTGTCAGAGTCCTCAGTATTTTGTTCAGCTGACTTTGCTACTGGAAACATTAGAATGCAAGTGCTGATGCTTTTTACCTATTCATCATACTAAAGCACTTTTAAAGCTAGTATAGTAGTTTTATGCTGCACATTTTCAATGCCTTTATTTTGGAATTACTATTATGCATGTTACAAAGCATAAATGATTTACATATATATATATATAAAGTATCTATTATTTGAATAATATATAATGTATATTATATATATACATTATATATGTATATTTAAAACAAAAGGGGATTTGAGAAAAAAAATTACTAAAACTAAGAGTTGTATTACTCCCTGAAAACTAGCTTATTCTGAGCTTTAGCCCTTTCCATCACAGTACAGACAGTGGCATTTTAGAGGACTAATCATGCACATGCATCATTCACCGGTATCTTTCTGGTTTAAACGTAGATTTTTATTTAAGTGTTGCCTGCTTTCAATAGTCTTTCATCCATCAGGTGGGTCACCTGGTCGTAGAAGACAATGAGGTTGGTCAGGCAGGACTTGCCTTTCATGAACACAGGCTGGCTGGGCCCGATCCCCTGGTTGTCTTGCACATGTTGCGTGACTGCATTCAAGATGACCTATTCCATCACCTTTCCTGGGACCAAGGTCAGGCTGACAGGCCTGTAGTTCCCTGGGTCCTCCTTACAACCCTTCTTATAGATAGATGGGCATCACATTAGCAAGTCTCCAGTCATCTGGGACCTCTCTGGTTGACCATGACTGCTGTTCAATGGTGGAAGGTGGCTCGACAATCACATCCGACAACTCCCTCAGCACCCTCATGAAACAATTACTGGAAATCTTATGATCAAGTGAAAAGCCTGACGCCAAACAAGTGTTAGATTAGACCTGCAGAGATATGAAATCATTCACAATTTCCCTGTTACGGGATCCAAGTGCTAAGTACGTTGGGACACATCTGAGTGCCAGCAGACTCTGAGGAGACAGTATTCACCTGTGGTGCTTCCTTGTCCTTATCTCTTCTCCACCCAAATACATTCCAAATCATTTGGAAAAAAACAGCTGAGTGCTGGTCCGGTGTTTACAACAGTATTAGAGCACAACGATGGGCAGACAGTTAAACGACTTGCTATAATATTTACTTTTTCCATCCTTTTCATCATTCATTATCTTAAATATCACTCAAAATTATTTGGTGCTTTCTATTGTTTTCCAGATCTTTCTAGTACCCCTTCATTTTCCCCAGCTACCATAGCTTCCTTCTGGAAGAAGGAAGCAGCTTTTGTGATATATGGCATTTGTAATATGTCACTAGTCTGTTGCTTGTTTCTTCCAGTGACAGAAACCACAGAGAGAAGCAAAATCTTTTCAATTGGATGTGGAACAGCACAAGGTAAACCAATTACATGCTTCCCAGATGTTGAGATACCAATCATAATCAATCATCAAATAGTTCCTAGTATTTTACAGACTGATGCATCAGCTCTCATGGTCAAAAAAAAAAAAAAAAAGGACCACAGCTAAACAAACAAGGGCTATTCATTAAGAAGATGAGATACTAACAGATTGATCTTTGAAAACCTCCTGAAAATTTGAACCACTTCTCCCTGCACAGTTATACATGCCAGAAGACCACGGAAAAGACAGAAAAGAAGAATGGTTTCATGCAGTCTGAAAAAGCTTCTGAAGTCTTATCTGTCCTCGATCTGAATTTGGGAGGTCGGGGGGAAGGAGGGTTCCTTGCAGAATTCTGGAAGGGAGTTTTTTCAAGGGCTGAAAAAAGTTTCAGATCTGAGTAATACAGAAATCAAGGAACGCAAACATCCACTGCCTTTCTTTCCAGGTGAAACATCCCTTTTGTTCATCTGGACTTCTCTATCATCTTTCTAGTTTCAGGCCCATATTTTTTTATGTGGATAAAACTAAATTTCAAAGAACATACAACACTGAAAACGCTGAGATTATTGTAATAAATGAATCTAACTGATGACACCACAGTAACAGAAGTGAATAAATGAATCACTATACTTCCAGGTTTTCAATTTTTTCAGTGCAGCTGCTGCTCACCTACCTAAAACTGAAGATAATTATGAACTGCTTTGTTCTTGGTTCCTGTGTGAATGTTCACATAGTATTCCTGCTGTCCATGAAATCATAAGTCACAGTAACAGCTGCCTGAGAGGTATATAGCCAGATAAAAGGCACTCATTGTAAATTTATTACTAGCAAGAAGTACCGTCCTTCCAAAAGCTAAACCTATCATTTCTTAGAATGACCTATATTCTAGCTGATTCAGGGGTAGAAATAAAATGCAGCTTTGCAGTCAGATAGGTTTTTAACACTACATCATAATCAAGCCTAATATATATGAAATATTGAAGTCAACATTTTACTTACCTACATAAAACAATATTGTAAATAAGAAAATATTTGTAGTTTACAGATTAACTCAGGTTTGTTCAAAAATAAAACTGAAAACAAAAGCATGTCTTTATACATCAAAATTCTGCTGTGCTGCTTGTTTTCCCAGACAACCATCCTAAACAAGAACTTAGTTTACTGAGAACTGACTTCTGAATCTGCATTCTTCTGAATAATTGAGAACCGACTGGGTCACCTTTAAATCTTCCTGAAGGCTGCAAATGTAACTATTACAGATAGCCAAGAGAAAGCTTTCTAACATAAATGTTATCTGTTCAGTGTAATTGGATGCACTGAGGTTAATACTGTCATCGCTTTTTAAGAACAACAGAAACCGTATGATTTTATCTATGACAAATTCAAACCTTTTTAAAAAAGACACGCAATGTGCTCACATGCTTGACAAACTTGTTATGTAAAAAAGTAATTTCTGCCTCTCCATCAAAATATTTTTACCAAAAAGTTTATATTTTTCATTAATTTAAAAGCTGCTAAAGAAAATACAGTAAATATGCTTTTTATTTAAGAACCTCAAAGCAGTTAAACTCAAGTTCAGTCAACTAAGAGGTTAAAGATAAACTACGGCATATTTTCAAGTACAAAAGATCTAGGGTGTCTCTATTCTTTGGTATAATAAAATTCTTACAAACAACATATTACAGGGGTAAAGCTAACTGTAGCACTGCTAGAAGAAAGCCGTGAGGCCAACTGCAACCACTTGTAACTCCAACTTACTGATTATTTCAGATTCACTTTCTGAAATATTTCTCTTGCTATTTACTTGATATCCACACGCACACTGTGTACCAACAAGACTCATCAGCAGCTGAAAACACAACTGTAATTTAACCTGGAAATTAACAGAACTTGCAGGAGATATATTTTTAGTAACAGCTTGAAAATTTAGGCCATTAAATTCATTAACAAGCTTGCAGATACGAATATCTCATCTACTTGAGTATATATAAAAAACTAACCCATGTGCATATTTCATTATATAGCTGATTTTACCATTCAGTGATGCTCTCATAATTTAAGTAATTTCCCACTAGAAATTTTAAAATGTAGCAAGGTACTGCAATGTACCAACATTTAAAGTATCAAAAAGAAACGCAAAAATGTGTTTACTGTATACTCCTGGTAGAGACTATCAGAAATGATAAAACTAGGACACAACACTGAACACATTGCTAAGTTTAAATCAAGTATCTGAGTTGACTTACTGTTGCCCTATTGACATTGTATGTAGGGAAGAAATACATTTGGCATTGATACATATGAACCTTATGGCTGATTAAAGACAGAAAATAGAGAAATAGAGTTTTACTTTGGACTATTACTCAATCCACATTCTCATTTTGTGGATTAAATGTACAATAGCAATTGGAGCACAGCAGGCAAGATCTTTCAGCTAAATCCCAGCTTCCATTCACCTAAAGGAACTGGTTTGTGCACGGTACAGACCCTTTGATATACACTCCAAAGCATGGTAAGCAGTGACAACCACTTGTTTCAAAGGCACACTACTCCTGACCTGAGTTAAAATATCGAAGTAGATAGGACCTTTGAGTACCAAAGCGCACTCTTGCCACCACTGTTTGCTCCTCCTGAGAGCTGTGTGCCTACCATATACAAAGAGATCGTTACTTCACTTCTTACTACTTCTTTCAAACATTTGCTATAGTTTCTTCTCTGATTTATTTTTGAAGAAATTTGAATGAAATAAATACATCCACACAACTCTGTTATCACTGCTTTAATTCACCGAGAATCCCTACTCCCCACCCAGTCACAACATCATTATTAATCTATCTTTGGATTTCACCAACTTGGAAGAGTGACCATAGAAAAATCACTACATCTGAGAGCGTAAAATGAAAAACGACCAACAACTCCACAGAGAAAAGAACCTACATTTTGTAATGTCCCTTACAAACAGAAGGCTATTATAATTTTCTGAAAAAAGCAAAATTTTTATATTATACTTGACTATAATGCTGGCTAATGATGATGTTAGTATATTTGGAATATGGACTATTATATTAATGAAATCACAGTTGAAAATTGAATTTGATGGCATATAAAGGAGCCTAATTCTGCACAGCTCAAGTGATAACTCATCAAGCAGCAGTGTTACAAAATTTTCCTTTTCTTTTTGGAGCTGAATGGCATATAGAAATAAACCAGAAGGTTCTTCAAAACCAACTGTGGATTGAGTTATAGCCCCATTACTGACAAATTTATTTTATGTTTTTTTTTTTTTTTTTTTTTTTTCTGAACAGCTTAAGTATTTTAAACTATGATTTATTAATTTTTAGACTTGCCCACCAAAACTTTTCCATACAAGTTTATAAAACTTAATTCCTTTAAATTAAGAATAGAATGAAAACCTTTACCACAGCAACAGAAGAAAATTAAATACAAAAGCTAAAAAAATAAAGGGGGGGGTAGAAGCACACAAACTACCTCTGAAGGTTTAAGATATTAATAGCAAGATAACTTCCCTTTAAAAAACAAGGAAATTAATATATATATATATATCAATCTCATATCTCAAATATCTCCCTGCAGAACAGTTTTCTCAGACTGTATATAAGAGCAAATGAAGAAGAAAGGTTATTTTTTCACTGATGATAAAAAAAAAAAATCAAAGCACAAATTTAATTTTTATTGGAGTTGTCTACTCAAGTCTTCCTGAAAATAAGTGTTCAGTGCCAAAAACCTATAATAACACTATTTGTGGCAGGTCTCCAAGATAATTTCTTTCAAATTTTGTTAGCTTTTTCTTTCCTTATTTATTTTTAATGAAATTTAACACTCCTTAAGCAAGCAGTTTAGTCAGGCATGCCTGACTTTTTCTTGATGGGTAGCTTCAGTATCAAATAAAAACACCACCACACATTTATGTTCCTTAGACCACATCTACCACTACGTCTACCTACCAATAACTTTCAGCATCTTTTCACCTACCTACGGGGTTACAAAGGCATAGAAGTTTGGGTAATCCTCTGCACCCTCACTTAATATTGGTAAAACAGTAATGCAAAAACCTCACAGAAGTAGGTTGTACTTATTTCTCATCCCAGCATATTTGCATGATTTAGCTAGCCTCCTAGATATACAATGCCATAGATATACCTCATAGTTTTGAAGAAGGAAAAAACGTCTAGTTTTATAGCAGATTTGTGACCTAATTTAATATTGAGAAAAATTTGAAAATCATTTATTTGGCACAGAAGGATCTACAGAGGCTATCATCTTTCTGTTAGCAAAAACTTTCTAGGAAAGTTATGTGGAACACAGCACAGCAAATTTGGTATAATCTTTTCACAGAAATCAGTTCTGAATTCTTGTGTGAAAAGAAGTTTATGAAGCATTACAACTCCTTCTGTGCATCTAACAAAGAAAAAACAAAAATGAATTAGCTAAAAGACATTTCAGGCACAGCAAAGTAGAAAGAATATTGTTATTCTTCAGGGTAAAATTCATGTTGGATCTTCCATATGGTTATGGTACTTAAATAGACACAGACTGAAAGATTAACTGTCTTATAAGAGACAAATGACAAGTAAAACCAAGGAAAAGCTTTAAATGATGTAAACCATTTCATAAGAGGAAATTCTTCTTGATTTGTTAAGAACACTGTATGCTTGCTGTTACAATGACCCTAGTCTACTGAGCAATATATTGCAAAACTGAAATTCAAAAGTCTTTCAGGCAGTTAGTATGATTATTTTTCTGTTTTACACAGGTACAATGTAACCCTTCATATCATCAATATGGGATTTTAACAGCCATATTTTAGAGCAAAAATGCATACAAATTTAGACTTATGACATTCAAATAGTCATTTTTTCTGCATTAGAAGTCTCCAAATAGATCTGCAAAAGGAGCACTGGGTTAGTCAACTGCAACATTGCTTACACTTACCAAAAAATATAGAGAATAGATTGTTTCATTTGCAAGAACGGAACACAAGAATGATTTTTTTTTAAAGTATGTTTGTGGTCAAATGGTATCCTTAAAAAGAAAATCTAGTTTAAAGATAGTAAAATGGATGATGAACAGAAGCATGCATGCAGGTAGATGCAATTTTAGGAGTAAGACTTCCAGCTTTCTTTTAATTCTTTCTTCTACTTTTTAAGTTCTCCACCAATGATTATAAAATGAATCCAATATAACAGCTGAGTTTGTCAGTGGCTTGTCTAGACATTTGCAATTCCTTTCTAATGTTGTTGAAACTTTCCTGCTACAAAAATAATTCATTTTTAAAATAAATGAGTAAATATGCCATTAAAATAGCTTGTCAGTATATATTGTATCATAAAGATTGCTCCGAGAAGGAAATCACTTAAAAAGTTTGGAGAGCACTTCACTCCAATCAAATTTATTTTTCATAAAACAAGAGACAAAACAGAGCATGGGCTGTAACTACATTTTTCATAGCTACATTTTTCAAGTATAGTTACCCTATTCACAGTTTTCTCATAAAAATAATTTTTTGCACCTTGAAGCAGAGAAGTATTAAGGAGTGAGATTTACCCTAGTACATGCAGACATTCAAATTAGGTCAGAATTACTAGAATCCTAGTCTATGCTCGATCAGAGTACCTTTGAGTTTTTCCAGCAGGAAATACTGGGTAAGATACTTTACTAATAATATGAAGTGTTAATAAGGATGGCCTAACATGCCTAACAATCATTTTGGAGAAACACACATACTTGGAGCTTGGCTGTATTTGATCAACTTTTATCAGGGACTGAAAAAAGCACAGACTTGATCCATAGGCTACCTGTTACCAGAGATCCAACACTCCAAAATTAAGGGTTAAAAAGCCATAAGCAGTTCTTTCCTAATAATGAAAAGCGTTTTTTTTTTTTTTAAATTTAAATAGATTTTTCTCTCCTCAACTCAAGAGGCTGAACCATTTTTACTAAATTTTTCCAAAAGCAATGAAGTGTGAAACAGAGATAATCTAAAAGCGTTTTAGCTCTACCAGTTTATGACTAACACAGATACAAGCCACTGAAGTGGATTTATGTAAGAAAAAAAGTGTTGGGCAACTGAACGTGACTGATTCCACCTATTAAAATGTTTATCTGAAGATAATTTCTGGGAAGACAAATGTCTTCAATCATAATTATTATCTTCCAAAATTTCCCTTCTCTCCAGTTTGCTTTTTAGACCTTTAAGCAAAGTGCGTCTATGAAGGACAGGGAATCGACAGGCTTTTAGGCATGACTGAATTGTGTATCTAATTAGTACAACAGCAGAAACCTTGGGTAGATAAGTATTTTAGATCTTTGCCCCACATGCTAAAGAGTTTTTTTTCTTAAGTAGGTTGCAGTTTAATAATTATGCAGCAACTTTTTGCTACCTACCTCCTCACACTACTAGATATGGTTACAAGACATAACTGCATGTATATCAGGAAATATTTTGGCAGTTTTATAGCCATATGTATTTTATTATAAGTCTAAATAAGGACAATTAGGACTATTATTCTGAGAACACTAGTACAAAAGAAAGCAAATACTTGGGGTGAAGATGGGGATAGGGCATAAATCCTTGAATAGAAAGTTTTCTATATGCGAAAGTGTGTATAAAAACAAAAGATTTCTGAGCTAAGAAAAAAAAAAGGATAACAATAGCTTTCAAGTAAGCATTCTTAAATAGAAATATATATTTAATTCTTACAATGGAAATTCATTCAATAATGGTAGTTCCCTGATAGTTAAGTACACAAACAAATTATGTTTTGCATGCCCAGAGGCCTCTTCCTTCTTAGAGCCTTCAAAATCACTTCCAAACAGAAGTGACATTAACGTTCTGCAGAACATCCTGCTCATGTGAAAACAGCAAGTTGTGCTGCCAACAGAAGCACTTGTCTTTAGAATGTGATCCTGGATTTCAGTCTGGAATGTTTCACCATTATTTCTGGGAAAAAAAAAAACCTAGCTGAAGCTGCAGTAATTTTTTAGTTGCCTATGTACACTATAAACAAAGAATGTTTACTTTCAAAATGTTAGAAGTGCAAGGAAATTCAGCCATTTAAACATACTCTCAGCTTGTCTGAACTATAGTTACATTCAGATTAAGTTGTACCACCAGGGAACACAAAAATTTTCCAGTTTGGAATATACATACTGAAATGCACACATTTGGCAAAAAGGAAGGCGGTAGAAGTTTGAATTCTTGATGTTTTTTGATTTTTTTTTTTTTTTTTTTGTTTGTTTTATAGACTTTGGACACATTAACAGCTAAAATATGAACATGAGGGTGATTCATGCAAATTGTAAAATAATTATTTAAATTCAAGGGTAGATTTACATAATTAATAGTTGGGGTGGGCCTTCGCAATAGGCCTGTTTTTTTCAATGTGGCAAGAGGTGATGGTGTTCATGGTAACAAAAATTGCAACTCCAGACTATATGACAGAACAGAAATAACTGTAAATTACTAAACACAATTTCAGCCTAGTTATGCTCCTAACACCTCAAGCACGCTAAATTTCAGAACAGAAACTTCTGATCTTGCTGTATGCTTGTATAGTACTTAGTTTTTAGAAATGTGGCTCCCCAGAAATTGTAGCTATTATTTGTTACTAAGCTGCTGGTTATTTCAATCCTGCTTTTTAACAACTATTCTTACATCATCTCTCTGGTACCATTACTACATATAACACTGATTGACCATGAAAACATCAATTCAAAACTTCAAACTTAAAATGGAATTAGGATGACAGACTCCTTTCTATCAAGCAGAATTTCCTGCGTAGAAAGCATACAACATCAACACCTGTATCAGCACTTTGTGAGCTGAACTCACGTTTAGTTAGATCTTATTGCTCAGAAGGCAGTAACTTTTAACTTGGACTGTGGTACTTGCTTTAATCTTTAAACAGATGGCTCTAACTTACCACATGAATAGCCCACAAAAGTCAAAAAATGTAAATAAATCACTGAAATCCTACTACATACATTACCCACTATTAAGGAAAAACTATTAGCTCATTTAAGCTACTGAGCTTAAACAGCTACAAAAAAAAAAAAAAGCTACAACAGAAAATAGTGTGTTCTCATACAGTTAAGTGAGCAGAAAAGCTACAGTGCATGTCTTTGTATTTTTAACACTTGGTGGTACAGGCTGATGATCCCAGCAATTCTAAATTAAAACTGATATGATCTTCATCTTATATTGTCTTCTTTGTTGTCAAGCTGAAAAACGTAAGGAGTTGCAGATTGAGAACCTTTCCTCAATGTATTTAAAATAGACATTTATTTCATCAAGTTCTAGTTTATCAGCAAATTGGTTTCCATAGCCATTGTTCAAACAATCAACAGTGGGACATTAAAAACCATTTATGCAGAAGAGACTACTAGTAAGTTTAAATGAGTTTCTAACCTCATTTTTATGAATTTCCCACCAAAAAACTCTCAAAATTTCAGAATTAAAACAAAAAAAAACACACATAGCTTCCCAAAACTGTATTTAATATTCCACTTAAAGTAACTCCACAGAGGACAAATCTGTCTCAAATCTGATTCAAGATCAAGACTACTTTAAAATAAGCACGGGTTAGTGATCTTCAGTTCTTCCAAAACAGAGGAGATCCTGGTTCTCAATAGATACGTATTACAACCATTTATTTAAAACAATCCCCAAATACTGCAGAGATAAGCAGGGCAATTTCAACTAGCTACCAAAGAAAGTTACCTACACACTGAGGTTAACTACAAAAAAGATTGTATTGTCAAAAACCAGAACAAATAGTGCAGGAACACAGTGAAACATCATTTATGCTTCTTTTTACACTTCAAAAAACTCCTACCTGGGTACACTGCTTGTTAAGCTTTTTTCACTTGATGATGACGACGACGACGATGATGATCCGGGTCTCTGATCTGTTTTCATTCCTATAGTCTCTGTTGCACTAATCTGAGGTTTTTCACCTTCCTTCTCTGGCTTTTTTTTTTCACTATCACTTTCATCACTGCCTTCTCCTAAGATGTCGTCAACCTGCCAAAGAGTAAAGAGTCAATGCATCCTCTAACAGACTATAATATAATTATTCTTCTATAATTACTAAATAGCTCTTAGGTAATCATTAAGAATATGCTTCAAATTTTCTTGACTTTCTCTTTGAAAATTCATATTAAACACCAATAGTTTGAATTAAGTTTCTGTAACAGCTCTAGCAACATTCTATTCAAATTAAATATTTTTAGTCTGCTTAACTGGATAGGTATACATATACTCACATACATGATACAGTTACATTTGAAGGCATTTGCACTTAATTATAATAATACTGAAGCTGTAAACAAACTATATTAATTTCTAAATGGACAGCATTTGTAACATAAAGGGATAGATATTTTATACTATAATTTACAACGTATACAAACAACCACTTGTGCAAGGTAAATTAAAGTCTCTAGCTAATAGCTATTCTTATATTTTCAGATATTTCTGGATAGATATGTAACTTTAAAGAAGTGTATTCCTAGATACTACAGCACTAATGGAACTGAACATAATGAATCCTGCTGTAACCAATTTGTTTGCTTATGCTAATTAATAAAGGCAAATTTATAAAAATGTTTATGTATTTCATTAAGCAATTATTTGGCCTTTGTTTCTAAGAAGTCAGCATTGGATTTAATACTCTTCCAAAAACATGTTACTTTGCTCTGTCAAGTCCAGAACTGCTGAAACTAACACTAAAAGCAAATCATAGTCATGATCCACCCTGCTGAGCTTCAAAGGCTTGTATCCTTTTAGTTAGCATTCAACCTTCAGAAAAAGAATACATAATGGGAAAATATAGGTGAAGATCCCACAAGAGGATATGGAAAAAAGCTAACTGTGAGCATTCCACTATGGATATTTTTTTTTCCCTAAAAGCAGCTTTTCTCAGCATAAATTGAAATACATCTCATTAGTCTCAATACTCACTAATGCCACATCTGCTTTTTGAAGACTAAGAAAACCTCTGTGTATGAACACAGACCAAAAGATTTTACACTGTTTGCAATAGATAAATTCCAAAAGGCAAACAAAAGCCATGAAAAAAGAAGGGTCACTTTATATCTAGTGCTTCATAAATGCACTTTTTTTTTTTGGCTGTGGAGAAGCCATAATAATTATTAAAGAACCACCTAACAGCTTAGCACATCTGAACACAGACGACATTTTCAGGTAGAAACGGCAAGAATTGCTGTGTCAAATTAACACATCTCATTATTGACAAGATACAGCTCATCAGTAGTCATGCATTAGATGAGATGCAGCTCATCTAATCCAAACTGCTTTTCCCATGACCAGAAGTTGTCACACGTGGAAAATAAGAACCATGGAATGCAAACTGATGGTCAAAGAGCCTGAAAAGACTGCTAGAGATAAGTGGGCAGTGAATCCTGCAGAAGTGTGTAAAGTATATTTTGGTGTGTACAGAAAACACAAAATCTGAAGTGTTCCAGTACTACAGTTTCTGAGATGGGATGGCAGGAACACAATGTTTGTGTATCTTTATTAAAATGATACTCACTGTCACTAACACGTCCAGGAATTGACAGTCAAATGATAGAAGAAATCTACAGCTATAACAACTCCTTTCCAGCAAGACTTGTGTTTAAAATTGCATACCCTCATTGCTAAAGCAATACTTCTCCAAGAAGCTGTATTTTACAGATGTCTCTCACAAGCAGATACTCTATTTTTTTCTGAATAGTGAGTCCCATCTGTGTAAATCTTTTAAAAACCACAAGAGTTCTACATTCAGGTTACAGATTAGAGTAGCAGTTGTAAAAGAATGCAAAATTATGCACAAAAAAAAAAGAAGGTTTCCTCAGTTTATTTTCTACCACTGTTTAATTGGCTATAGAATTGAAACTATTGTTTCAAAATAAATTTGCAAGTTAATTCACAGCAAGAAATGTATCAGATGCCAAAGACCAAACAGAACCACATACAAAATGTAGGTATTAAATCACAAAGGAAAATTGGAAAAATAAGGACAGGTTAATAAGAGCATAGGGGAGAAGGTTAAAGAAAGAAGTTACAGTATCTATAGACTAGTAAAAGAACTGGATGAAGAGGAAAATAATTATGAGCAATGACCAATTAAAGTTATCAAAACAGCCTTCATTATAATTTGTACAGAATAAAACTCATACATTTTGAAAAAGGAACTAAGAAAACTCTGCAACATTAATAGATATAATGCTGAAAGCTAACAAGAGCTCTAGACTACATGCATCTATCTATATAAAAATATTTGCGTAAGTATATCTGATAGGAATATATTTTATTTGAATATAAAATAACTATATTAAGAATACTTCTACAGATTTATTTCTGCAGAGCTAAACACATAAAAATAATATTAACTATATAATAAATATATAAAACATTTGAATATTTTAATATAAAATATAAGCTGATCCATTTTTTTTGGAGGGGGTGTTTAACTACTTGAAGCTTGTATGTATGAATAATATCACTGCAAGTAAAAAAAATCTGGGCAACAAAAAATTGAAATGTAGTTTAAGTAAACTAATTTTGTCATAACCTGTTTAGTGCTGGATCAAACAACATCTCATCCAAAATATTCAACATAATAAGGAAGGGATACGGGGAATGAAGAAAAAGACCAGTAAGGACAGATTCTAGGATGCTAAAGCTATGATTAATCTTCTAGATAGCTTCCAGCTTTCTGGGTTTTCTAGGAGAATACTACCTAGCTGAAGTAACGCTTCCCTATAATACTGAAAGAAAAAAAATGGACAGACTTACACACCTGAATTCTCAAAGATAAGCACATAAAGTCATTATATAAGAGTATAAAAAAAACTCAAACACCAGATCAAAAGTCTTTAAATTTTCAAGTGAAAATTTGTGGCCAACAAATGTAATGAAAGTAAAAGTAATGAACCATGGCTAAAACCAAATAAATGCAAAGGAAAAAAAAAAAGTAATAGTTATTGAATATCAGAGTATTGACATTCTGGCTTTTTATACAGTATGGTATAAAATTAAGAAATAGAACTGTGGTGTATTTATACTTTTTTTCCTGGTGTTAACTGTGTTTAATTATTCCTGCTCTTGGTTCTTATTTATGTATAAATATACTTTTTGTTCTGTTTCTTTCAAATATTCATCAGGTCACCTTTGTATGCTGAGATTCAGACTCTCTACCTTTTAGAAAAAAAACACACCACCAAACAACACAAAACAGCCCAACAATGAATTTCTTCATTAACAATCACAGAATTATTAAAACATTTTACTGTGCTTTTCAAATATAACAGTATTAACTAAGTAATCAATTCTCCACCCATCACCATCTTGTTCTTCAGTGACAGAAGTCCCTGAATAAAAGCAATCTTCTTTCTCAAAATGTATTATTTAAAATATCTTATTTTTCTAAACATCCTATTGTATATACAATCAGGAGTTGTATGCAATGATCCTTGTGGATCTCTTCCAACTCAGGACATTGTATGATTCTATAATATTTTTGTGTGGCGGTTCTTGCCATTTTTCTCTGTGAAGGGGTGTTGTATATGGATAGATAGCTCTCTTAATTTAAGTAGCAGAAAGATTTCTGAGTTAGTTTAAGAGTCAGGCCTTTGCAATGAGAGCAAAAGAATCTGTAACATGCACTTCCCATCCATTGTGGTGAGGAATTCCTTTCATCTAAAATTATTGAACTGCACACATAAAAGCCAGCAGCCTTTAGTAAAAGACATACCAGTTTTAGGATGAAAAGCAATTATGCGAGAAAAGAAGCTTTAAGCCTTTGCTCTACACAGAAAACAGCTACTGCTATGATAAAATTTGAAAAACAACTTAGAAGAACTATGGAAAAGATACTTAGAGGAGCTCTCATTGGCAGTCACCCGAGACTATACTTGGACCTTGCTAGGGAATAAACAGTAGCAACAGCAGTCCCAACGGATGTAGATCACAGTACTGATGCACAGCACTGGATATAAAGCCTGCACACATTTTAATTGCAACCTTGGGCAGTAATGTATACTCTTAAAAGGCAGATACCACTAAGAAAAAAAATAATGAAACAAACAGGTTGCATGTATTAATTGGACAACTTAATGCTTGCAAGTGAAAAGGTAACATAACTGTGACTAGAACTGTATAATTCACTGCATGGTTTTTACTCCACAGTTAACACTTAAACTGGAAAGGAAATAAATATTACCTAGAGGTTACACAACAATACTATTAGTAAAATGCAAGGCTAATAACAATTCTGCAGCCTAGTTTATGATAAGCAAGACTGTTAGCCCTTTAAAGAATGCCATTCAGAAGTCCTGAATGTCTTTGAATTTCCCAGCTGGAAAGCAACGTCTAGATTTGAGTAGAAAGTTTGTAAAAATTCAAGATCTTAAGGACAAACACTTGAAACCACTAAAAGAAGCACAAGCTTGAGTCTATCCTTGGTAATTAGGGTGCCTCAAGAGCTGATTTAAGCATTCTGTACAGTTCTACTAAACAACAACATTATTATTAGCATAATGAAATTGCTTTGAAGCAGCAACACTTCATGATGCTGGAAAGAAAAAAAACCATTCCTAACTACCAATTTTGGGAACA
The DNA here is from genome assembly GCA_011076525.1 of Nettapus auritus. Taxonomy (NCBI): domain Eukaryota; kingdom Metazoa; phylum Chordata; class Aves; order Anseriformes; family Anatidae; genus Nettapus; species Nettapus auritus. The sequence goes on from CM021766.1 coordinate 47,489,498, forward strand.
AATTCCCATGGACTAAGATTTACTAATTGTAAAAGTCACAATGATCTTTTAATTCAAAGTCTCCGAAGAAAAAATGTCTCAACAGAGATAGTGTAATAGCTTCTTCAAAGTCTCCTGAGTCAGCAACACATCTGCAGCCTAGAAACTAGTGCTTTATCTGATTACAAGGCCATTCATACCTGTAATCTTCCTTTCCCTTACCCTAATTTCAGAAGAAATCCTCTGACAAAAGATTGTTAAATTGCAATAGTCCTGTAAACTACATCTTTTTTTTTAATGGTGCAGTCTAACAATAAAATAAAAGTGAGTGCAATACCTATGGCCAGAATACAGCTGTTCATCTACCCTAGCAGGATATTCTTGTCAGGAATCACTGATATACAAGACCAGCATTTCCGTTCAGCTCTGACTGCACATTATCTTATGATTGTGATGGAGAGGAAAGATAGATCGAGTCTACCGGAGGCAGAAAGGATAAAGCCCTCTATTTCTTTGGTCGCAGCATTTCCAAAACAACAATACCTTAACAGAGATAAGAGATCCCTGGCTTCTAAATGCAATAATTTTTCAATTTAGACTCCTGAAAATATCCAGGCTAAAATTCCAGAAAGTAATCTTCTCCAGCATGAATTAAAAACCAATAAATAAAGTGATCTACAACTATACTTCAAAGAAAGAATTTTTTTTAGCCTGTTGCTGACCCGTACTCATGAAAAGTTTTGGCTTTCTGTTAAAAAAAAAAATAAATAAGTGACTAGTATGAAGAGTGCTGTCCTTGAGTTCTTTAAAAGGAACCATTCCTCACATAAAACATGAAAGGAACACTGCCTCCTCTGTAGGAAACACACTTTCATTTTAGTGACATTGTTCGACTCTCCTACACTGTCACGCTTAGTTTTGCAACACCACCTTCATTGCTTCCCCATTACTACTTTACCCAGTCATTAAACAAAATGAAGTAAGAGTCAAGTAAGACATTCCTCCTCTCTAAGTTCAGTCAAGTGACCACAGAAAGCACACTAGAAGAGAGTGAGGCCTCAGGACTAGAATACTTTGACATACTCTGCATCACTTGTATCATTTAGCCACAAGACATTGCAAAATCAAAACTTTTCATAAACAAAATAGTTAAGATCAAGGGTAACTTATTAGATTAGCTACTGTATTTGGGGGGAAAAAGTCCCTATGTCAAAATTTTTCAATCTGTCTCAATGAACTGAATAGATTATATATATATATATATTCTTCTCAACTCTTATGCTTAGGAACAGTTATCTGAGAATCAGGACTTTATTACCCATATCTTCAAGAAAAGATAGGAATTTAAGATGCTTTTAGAGGTGTTATTATGACACCATGTGTTAATGATTAAACCTTCCTACAATTTAATAAAAGTCTATATTAAGAGATCTGGATTTAAGGTATTTTGAAATAAAGTATTTCCTTCTATAAAGATGTCACTGGAAGGTTAAATTGTTGGAAGTATTTTTGGACTTCATTTCTACAATCAGGTACATTTATGCATGTGATTCAACATCCTTTTCTTTTTTCATGTGCAGATTTTCCTGTTGTCCAACACAATTACAACTGGCTCATTGAGAAGATGGTGCACAAACACAAAAAAAGCCTTATTTTTTTTCACCCTATTAAAATCTTTTCCATATGATCAAAACTGTCTTAGTACTATCCTGTTTTTGACAAAGCATGTTGGCAGGCTTCAGGTTTGAATATAAAGCCTGGTAATGCTGTTAGCCTAATATGATGGGCTGAAAAACAAATTTCATGTAAACATTTTAAGGAATATCACCAAACCTTAGAAAAAAATCTTTTAAGATATTTCACAGGTAGTTTATTTAGATACTCACTTTCATGTCTTGGTCATGTCTTAGATCACTACATTTAATTTAAATGCACTCTGCTGAAATAGTTGGCAAAATCACAACAGGTTAGAGAAAAGGCTATACTCTTACATACAGTCATGAACTGCATAGTCTTCTCTATTGGCTTCCCTACTGAAAATAATAGCATTTGACTGGTAAACGATCTCAAGATTTTGTAGGAGAAAAAGTTGAAATGGAAACCATTTGAGTGCTCAGCATTTTGGTGAAGCAGAGTATTAATCTCGCCTTTTTTTTTTTTTCCCCACTTACCCTACTTGTTAAAACCAACACCTTACAGGACATGTGAGAGTTTGTTAGTTCGGAACAAACTAGAATCACAGAATAGATTTAGGTTGGAGGAGAACTCTGCAAATTAAGGGAAGCGTTTAATCATCTTGTCCCTATCCCTCTTTGGCATTGGTTAGGTAATAGATAGAGTGCTGCATTCAGTTTTATAAACTCCCTGATACAGGAAAAACAACAAATGTACCAGAGCAATTTCAGCTAAGGCCACCAAGACAGTGGGGGAGTGAGCACTTGCTGAGGAACTGGAGCCTGTTAATCCTGGAGAAGTGAAAGCTTGGATGGGAGGAGAAGAGGGACCAACATTATGGTACCAACCTCACAGTAACAAAGACAGCATTTCTTGAGAAAACTAAGCCAGGCTCCTTAGGGAGGAAACATCACAGCAAGAGCCAGCAATCACCAGCTGAAACAGGGGTATTCCAATATGACGTAAAGAAAATGTTTTCATCATGAGATCAGTCAGGCATCTGATCAAACTATGCAGGGAAATGTAGAGTCTGTTTTTCAAGGCTTTCGACACCCAGCTGGACAAAGCACTAAGCAACCTGTTCTTAATTCAGTGCTGTCTGCACTCTGAGCAGAAGGTTGGACTAGATGATTTCTTGAGATCCCTTCCAGTCTTAATACTACTACACTGGAATCAGTGTGTAAGAAGAAAGGAACTCAGAAGATGAGAAGATACGTTGCCATTTGATTTAGAGCATGTTCTCAACAGGACAGAAAATACATGCTTTTCAAATTAATGACTGGAAGCGTTTTTGGAAGTATATACACCATGAATACCATTTCATTGTTTGATTTAGTGTTTGTGAGAGAGCCAAAAAAATTACTGAATGAAAACTGCATCAAAAGGGAGGAGGAATTTAGTTTGCTTTATCCTTTTTTTTTTTTTTCCTGCTCCCTTGTGTAACACTACCTAACATCAAAGTGAAATAATCACCACACATTAAACAACTAGATAATAGGTTTAAATTTAAGTACAGATTTTCTGATCTTGCAATATGACCTCCAGAAGCAAATGGAACCGTCACCTTCAGCATCCTGCTGCTGGACTAAATTATCTCATTTCTTGGTAAGCTATGTCTCAATGGTATTAACAGCTTTCAGTGGTATTAACAGCTTAATTACCTCTGAGTACTTTAAGGTGGGTTATTGCCTATGCAAGTTCCCTGTCTCATTTCACAATTATGTTATGTCCACACAAGCATCCATGCCATAACATTATGTGACACCAGAAACAGACAACTGTTCACAGACTTTGGATAAGCGTCTACGTTAAATGCATAGCCAGAACTTGAATAGTGGAAATCTGCAACAGGAAGCAGATCAATATAATGGGAAACCTCTGTTAAAAGCATTAGAATCATAGAATCAGTAACGTTGGAAAAGACCTTCAAGATCATCTGGTCCAACCATGCCCCAACCACCAATAGCACTCACTAAATAACTCCCCTAAGCACCACATCCAACCTTCACTTAAACATGCCCAGGGATGGTGACTCCACCACCTCCCTGGGCAACCTTCTCAGAAGGAGTGGTTAGGCATTGGAACAGAAATTTCTCCTAATTTCCAAACTGAACCTCCCCGGTGCAACTTGAGGCCATTCCCTCTTGTCCTATCACTAGCTATCTGCAAGAAGAGGCCACATGCTCTCTCAAACAACTTAGAATTTAATAAACTGGTGGACCAAACCATCTTCTCTTTTTGCATCTTACTGACATTATCAGCTGATTACGCTGTGAATAGTAAAATTTGTGCCATTGGGTAATCTTTCAAAATTTTCCCATATCTACAGATCTTAAACTCAAAACACCTGCAGAGGAACAGAAGCCTTAGCTGCGTGCCCTTAAGAACCATACTTTGCCAAGCTTCCTGACTTGACTTTAGACTAATCCACATCTTAGAGGAATGAGTTTGTGAGGGAATTCACAGGTAAAGTTTTTGGAGAAAATTCCACCTCACCTTTTTTTTTTTTTTTTTTTTTAATTAAAAAAAGCATTATCTAAACATCCAGAGACTAGAAAATCTACAGAAATGTCTTGTTGATGCTGTCAAACACCTGTTGATGATACTTTGCTCTCAAAGCTATCCTTCCTACTTAAAACGTATTTTGCAGATGTACAGCATGAAGCTTTGAGACAAACTTGCAAAACTTTAAAACAATCCAGTTATTACCTAAGGCATAGTGCTGCCATAAGTCTTAGTATTTTTCTTGTTCCTGAATGTCCAAGAGACATGCAAAACTAGTCTAGGGATCATGACTTTTTTATTAACATAAATCAATTTATTTTGCTAACGAAAGAACACTTGCAAAAGGGGGTTTAAATACAATCATAGCATGACATAGTATGTTAAGTTAGAAATCTTAACATACTATTAAAAATGACACATTGCAATTTGAGGGGACATGGCTTCTCAGCTCTGAGTGATCTTTTCTGACATATTTCACTGCCAAGGGAAGCCACTTGTAGTAAGATGCTAATGAAGTGCTGAAGGCAGTACAGTAACAGGACTAGTATTATTGGATCATATCTACATATTCTCTTTCAATTCATCAAAGGCATTAGTTAATACTGTAATAAAGCTATGAGTACACTTACTACCTAGCACATTATCCTTGAAAGCTTCTGAGATAATCTTTTTTTTTTTTTTTTTTGTTATTTTAAGAAATCAAAGGGTGGGAGGGAGCTTGATTAGTACTAATTTACTTTAACCCGAATTACAGATTATTTAGATTACATTTAAGGCTCTATTGTGCTTCATCACAGGAGACAAACACTTCCTGAAAAGCTGCAGCCAAAGAAACAGTCCGTTATTAAACAGTTGATTTTGTAGAAGAATGGTCACAACCATGGACTTCAATAGGTATGAGAACCCAAATAATCCACACCTTAAAAAGAAAATATATTCAGGTATAAATGAAAATTTTCTGGTATATACAATATGAAAACAGTACCTTTTTGCTTCTCAGGTGTTTCACGTATTTCTTACAATGAATCATTGTTACAAGAGGTTTTAAAATCTCTACTGTAACTATAACCAGTTCTAGGTTTTATTATCCCAAGATATACTGAAAGCATCTCTTTCACTCAGAGGCTGGAGATGTTCATCAGTACATACATATTTCAGAGAAAAATATGCATTATTCCATTTCAGAGATTGCACACCCCATATTCTTGTTCAGCATCAAAGAGCTGTTCGATAGTCATGGTCTAAGAAGAGAAGTTCAAAATACTAAGATAAGAACACAAGATAGGCAAAAATCAGCTTTCCTGTATCTGCAACTGCAGATTTTCTGTATCAGAGCTGCAAATGAACCTAAATATCACTGTGTAAATCCACTAGGACACAGTAGGGCTTATGGGCTCCAAAACAGTGCTACATAAACACACATATGCTGTGTTCAGTGTAAGTTTTTTTTCACATACTATCAACAAACTAGTAAACCCTCCCTGATCCAAGCTATCTATAAACATAACCAGCTTGATCTGTCAGGATTTCATTTTACCTGAGGTTAGCATTACCAGACATAAGCTGGCTTCATGAAGCAATGCCTGGTTGTCAGTGAACTTCCCTCTTCAGCATACCTTATTAGATTGGTCTCATTATCATAATAGCCAACAGACATTTATTACTGCATTCAAGCTAATAAAGCCATTGAAATAATGAACATTGAGGAAAACTATTTCTAAATTGGCTTTAATGGAAGCTTAAAGAAGATAGTGAAGCCAAGTTGGTTTGGAAATGGTTCATGCTGACCTGGACAATGTGACCGTTGAGTCTGTAAAATCAAAGCACGGGGTTTTTAAACAAAGCAGTGAAGTGATATGGACACTGTGTCTGCAAAAAGTGCCTTGCATAGCTAGACCACTCATTCCATGCTTAGTTCTGGATATTTATAAAAACAAACAAAAAAAACAACGCCACCAATCAGGCACAAAAAAGATAAGTCTATACGTTAAGCAGTGGTCATTTTCAAAAGTGGTGGGCTTGATACGAAGGTGATGCATGCTATACAAGTTTTGAGATGATTGTTGTGTCGTGGTATGCCAGCTGTATCCAGTTCTCAATACCTCTGATGAAAGAAGTTTGATGTCAGAGCACTAAAATATCTGAGATAGGCAGCTGTCTGTGCTCATCTCAAAGAAAGCAATATTATACTTGCTATGCGGAGTGACAGGGAGTATAGTCTACATTTTATTGTAACCCCTGACAGAGAAAAGGTGCAAGCTCATATATAAAAAACAGAACAATATAAGAACACTAATTATATTCTCTCAAAATCTAAAATTAATACCACTATGGTAGACCAAAAACTTGGAGCAACATGGCTATTCTGGTAATTATTGATTTTGTGACTACCTTGCCTCGTAGAATTTTTTGAATCAGTAGGGGGCTCTAGTTCTGCCTTTTTTTTTTTTTATATAGTCTATGTTAAAGTTATACATAGAGAGGAAATATTCCCGATAATGCTGACAAAGTAGCTAGAACACTTGCAGCTGCAAGACGCAGAGACAGCTGAGTGGTAATACTCATTGCTCTCTGATGCGAGCAGATGATAAGAGTTTTTAGACTACGAAAGCAAAGGAAAGCCATTTTACCTCAAACATGCACACTTCTAAAAGTATTCCGTAACACCTAGTACATATTATGTTATACTGCCTAATATTTTTTATGTTGAAACACCAATATCAGAGTATCTTGATAAAATAATAGGCATGAAAAAGTAGCTCAGACTTGGACCAAGAATTCAACAGAAGAGTTTAAATTTCATTCACAGAGAATAACAACTAAAATTTTAGTGTAAAAACATGCTCAGATAGGTGATGAGACTCCGTTAGACCCTATACACAGAATGCTCAGAATTATGTTAGTGATCAGCTTCCAAACTGTTTCATATTGCTCAGACTACTCATTTTTAACTAGCACCGACAGCCTAGCTGCATTTGATTTAGAATATGAAGTTAGATACATATGTTAAAATGAAGTTACTGAGCTACATTTGGAGAAGTTTAGCCCCATTTTCAGTGAACACGCAGACAGCTGAAAAAGACTTACCGCTTCTCTTTACTACGGTAAGACACAGAAGGCTGCAGATGCATAACGTCATATCAGCATTACCCAGAAAAATCAAACACAGAATGCATGGAAATTCTTTCTTCTCTATAGAATATTCAACCTTCACTTTAACACCTTGTAAATATATTCTATAGGTGGATGTTTATAGATCCAGTTTCTATTTCAGATAAAGTAACATTAGAATAAAATATTTGCTACACAGCATGCAAACTTTAAAGGACAACAAAAATTGTTTATATCCGCAAAAACATGAAGAGTTTAGATTTGATCTTAGTTGCATAAGAATTCACAGAAATCACAGAATCATCTAGGTTGGAAGAGACCTACAAGATCACAGAGTCCAACCTCTGACCTAACGCTAACAAGTCCTCCACTAAACCATATCCCTAAGCATCTACATCTTTTAAAGACCTCCAGGGATGGTGACTCAACCACTTCCCTGGGCAGCCTATTCCAGTGACTAACAACCCTTTCAGTAAAGAAGTTTTTCCTAATATCCAGCCTAAACATCCCCTGGCACAACTTCAGCCCATTCTCCCTCATCCTGTCACCAGGCACGTGGGAGAACAGACCAACCGCTGCCTCGCTGCAGCCTCCTTTAAGGTCCCTGTAGAGTGCGATAAGGTCGCCCCTGAGCCCCCTCTTCTCCAGGCTGAACAATCCCAACTCCCTCAGCCACTCCGTGTAAGGTTTGTTCTCCAGACCCCGCACCAGCTTCGGTGCCATTCTCTCCCAAAACAGCAGAAACAAACAACCGATATCCAGCTTCCTTTAAATGTTTGACTTTCCTTCTCTCTTCTCTCCCTTCCACTGTAGCAAACTGCACGCAATACTCACAGGAACATTTCTAAAAGAACACCAAAATAAGCAAGTTGGAAAGAGTGATACATGGACATGTTTCAGGATTTATCCTATTTGAATCAAGGAAATGCAGGTAAGATTGCGGCTGCAAAAACATGCTCAAGATGGCAAAGAGCTGCTTGAGGTAGCCTAACAAACAAACCACAAAGTGGGATGTGAAAGGAAGAGGAGATGTAGGATAGATACTGATTTAGAAATAAGAAAATGCAGTGGCCTTCAGTTTTCCCTAAAGTGTTAAGAAAACAGAACGCTGACATTATTTTTCATGATCATTTCATCTAGTAAGGTGATGAGGCTTAGGGGCACAGTAGACTTATATCCTTTGCTGCAATAACTTATTCACCTTTTCTCATCAATGCATATAAATATCTGAAGGGAGGGTGATTCCATCAAGAGGATGGAATCACACTCTTCCGTTGTGCCCAGTGACAGGATGAGAAGCAACGGACACAAACTGAGTATGATGAGAGGGTACTTTACTGTGAGGGTGACAGAGCACTCTACCAGGTTGCCTGGAGATGTTGTGGAGTCTCCTTCTCTGGAGATACTCAAAACCTGCCTGGATGCCATCCTGCACGATGTGCTCTAGGTGATCCTGCTTGTCATGGGGGTTTGGACTACATGGTCTTCAAAGGCCATTGGCCATTCTATGATTCTATGAATCTCTTTCAATTCCACACTGATGACAATTTCACTGCTGAGTTATTAGAAGTAGCTCTGGACAACTTTCTTCTGCTTTCTCTACTAATCACATAAAATAATGGATAAAATAATTGCTTTAACATAATATTTTAACATTTAATTATTTGTTATTTAACCTCTCAGAGATGAGTGAATATCAAAATCTTAAACAACAAAAAGCAGAAAGAATACCTTCCTTATTTTACAATGGCTTTGGGCTATGTTCTTTACAAAACCAAGTAACTTTTGTTGCATCTGCCAGCCACTTCACAACAGCAAGTGCTCCATGAAAATAAATAGCACCAGCACACTGATTCCTAGCATGACAGCATCATCATTTCTCTACAGAAAACTAACCTCAGAGTGAAGAAACCCAACAAGACTAAATCTGTCACTTGCTTTAAGCCACTTGAAAATAAATGTTTCACAGTGAAAATGAAAAACTGATTAGATTGGAGAATTAATTCTCTCCAGCTTCCACACAACTTTGTATGAATTTTTTTTTTTTTTTTTTTTTTTTTTTACGTTTTACAGATTCCATTACCACACATATTCCTCCTTTTTCATAAGCGTACTCCCACATGACACCATTAAATCCCATTTTATTACTTAAATTACATTTCTTTTTCATGAACATATCTTCAGCAGGATAAAGGTAACAGTTACAAGACTACTCTGGAAAGGTTAGTTTCCCCTGGCTGGCTCTCTAGTCAGCTCACAGGACAAGTAACCTGATGACATTACTGCTTCCAGCTCAACCTCCACATAATACATCCTCCACACACTTTTCTCCATGTCAATGCTAACGTTTGTTCCTTGATCAAACCATGCCGGGGAGGTAAAATGCCAGAAACACCCTGCCACCCACCAAACAAATCCAAACCAAAAACCCTCAACAACAACAAAGTTTCTTCTGATTCAGCTGCCCGAGGATCAGAGAAATATAAATGTTACCATAAAGACATTGCTGGTGGGAACAGAGACCATTGGTAGGAAAACCTTTTGGCAGCAACTATAACCTCAAATCACATTCTTGGAACCCACGCTAAGTCAACTATGAAAACAATCCCCTGGAAATAAGGCTTAATGTGTTCTGTAGTTCATCTAGTCTAGTTTTCCAAATATGCAAGCTAAATTAAATGAGAATTTAAGATAAATCATAATTTAAAATGTTTATATTTGTAGGATAGGTTGAAAAACTTCCATTTCTTTGGTCTGTAGCAAAATAAAGAGTAATGAATCACAAAACCCATACCAGAAGCTCTGGGTTTTAGGAAGATTCCTGAATAGTATCTTAAAAAATAATACTTTTTGCAGCAATTACGAAAAACATGCACTTTCTTTTGGCTAAGTGCATACATTGCAACAGCAATTCATTAATATTTTCCAAAAGCCACACCATTACAAAACATTAGTACTCAGACATAAAAACTACCCATAATAACAAGTTGCTTTAGATGCCACTGAAAACACCAAAGGAAGAAACAGTTGGGTTCAGGAACTGGCACCATGATAAGAAGAAATACTGTTTCTTGTGAAAGTCTTAGATAAAACAAGCAACAAATAAACAAGAAAAATCAAAAGTTGTCAACTCCAAGAGTTACTAGGTAAAGTTAACAGCTTTAACAGCACTGATGTGAAATTCATGGTAGATTATTGCAGTAGTTAAAAATTATTAGACCTTCCCCTAAAATACCAGCTTAAAGTTCCTCCAGGATCTCTCTAACAATAGCACATCTCAAAATTATGGTATGTTATATACATACATGTTTTCCTTGACAAAGTTTGACAAAGTGTGTAGTTTCCTTCTCATGTTTTTATTGTATTTTCTGAAGATAACTGAAGGACTGTTATGGCTGGAACCTCATAAGCAACTTACTGCCAGAAACTAGCAAGTTATCCACTCCTATCTCCAGTTAACGATCTAGGCTTACAGATGAATTAAAGTTCCAGGGTCACTAGATTTCATAGTAGAGTCATGTACATTGTAATGAATTCACGAAAACATGGCATGCAATGATAGGATTTTTTTCCCTTCCATGTATCATTTGGTATTACACAGGAAGGCAGTTCATTAGAAGAAAGTGCACACAAAAATAACTGAAAAAAGCAGCTGGTAGACGGCGAAAATAATTTTCAAACAGTGTGGTAGTGTATAAAAAAAATACCGTTCTTTCTGTAACAGAAAGCTCCCATCATCTGCAGAACTATGACAACAGTAATTTAACAGCAGTGCAATTACAGATTTATGGATAATGAGACCCCATTCTCTTCTTTGGCTCTTTGATACTCCCTACAGCCCCATGCCCTTTATATCCAGAACTCTCTTCTCTCATCCTGCCACTGATTTGGTCCAAATTATTTGAAGATTTATTTTGAAGTAACACCTGGCAGAACTTAACACACAGCAACTCTGCTAAGATGTTTCTTGATACAAAGCTATACTAAAATGAAGTTCTGCTTTCAAGGCCTATTTGCACATATGAGTACTCCAATTCCTGAAGTTATCTTTGCTTTGTAGAATGTAGTTGTGTTTTAAACCAAACTGTACTTCCTAGTCAGCTACAGCTTTTGTTTCAGGTTACTACAGTGGCATATAAGGTCACTTCACATAGATGCATAATTTAACAGAAGCTAAACTATTATGCATAACTAATAAACATTACATTAGAAACCTGTCACAATTAGTTAAGCTCACCTCTTTATCCATACTCTCTAAATCCTCTTTACATAGGGTGTAGAGTGGCATCGTCTCAGACATACTTGGCTGGCGTTTCCGCTTAGATGGACCAGGCTGCTCTTCATTTCCACTTGCTGGTAAGTCATCTTCTTCAAAAATCTGCTGCTGGTGTGGTTGAACAACTCTGAAAAATTTCAGGGGTCCCACATAAGAAAGATTTACTTGATTTATAGCTTTCCTAGAAAAAAATCCTACACACGTTTTATGGCTACTGACTATCGGTGACTTTACTTAACAAGCTTCGGTGTTCTTCAACAGAAAAAGTCTTCCAGTGACACTGCTTTTATTTTCAGTCTTATAGCTTAAGGTCTTATTCTGCCATTGACAAGGTACTCTCTTGTCTTTCTCTTTTAAGCATCAAACCATTCACAAAGCTAAGAGCTTCATTAACTGGAGAGGTTTTGCCCATAAAATACTTGGAAGTTTGTCCATCTGACACATTTATCATTTATAAAACAATCCCTATATTCTAATGAAGTTTCCCTGATCTATGTTATGCTTGTATTCTTCAGTCTTAAAGTATACCTTTCTAATTCTCAACCCCTCAAACAAGAGATTTGCAGGTAAAAAGCTCGTATCTGCAGCCTCAATCTCCAAATGTTTCCTAGATGCCAAGTCTAGATGAGATACAAAGTAAACCATATTTCTTTTTGGCTAGCGTATTTAGACATGGTAGCATTTTCTTTTAATTTGAGTTTTATCATCTCCTTAGTTACTGTACTTAAACCATACACTTAAGTACAAAAAGAAATCTCAAAATATTGATCAGGATAGATAAAATAATCATAACTTCATGGGAATTGCTATATAATAGTAATAAAAAGCTTGACAATATCTAGAACAACAGAACACTTTACTTTTCTTAGGTAATAATGGCAGGGGGGAAGTTACCTAACTGATAAAGACTTGTAGAAGCTAGAACTGCTATGCAGTACATTTAGATAAGAATATTGGTCTTACCATCACACTAATATTTTAAAACACATTACAGCAGATCAGCACCACTCAGGGTCCTATTCAAAAGATCTCAAGGTCATAAAAAGCTCACGGGTCATTAATTCTTTATGCTGGCTGCAAGACTGCATGTGTGGAGAATGATTAGCACAAGCAAGTATAAAAGTAGCTGTATATCTGAAACGAGAAGCTGTTTCAAGTTGTAGCAACCAGGTGAGACACCACTATCAAGCTGTTTCTGACAGTGGTGGCAATTCAGAAAGGAGACTTGTCTGCTGACAAGTCTCAGTGCAGCATGGCTGCTTCTTACTGAGTTTGCATTGCCAAGAAGCAGCTTTAGAGCACAAGTATAAGCCCCATCCAAATAAAAACAACCATGTACTAAAGATTCATGGAAATCCAGTCACATGTAATTTTCTACAGCATCATTTCTTCCATCATGAACTTAACAGCTTATTGAGAAGGCTAAGTATCCTAAGTAACAAGACTTCTTTCAGATCAGTATTTCAATCCCAGAATGCATGAAATCTGAAAGCCAGATGAAGCTGTTAATAAATTGAGTCCTCAAAATGAGCTCTATTTCCTAAATAGGAGTCTGATTCCTGCCAGATCCCATGGATAGATACTTGAGATGTGAATTAATTTTTAAAATTATGGGTGGAGGTAAGAAACTCAAGTAAACTGCCATATTGTCAAGAATTGCATTGCATGTTACAGAAGGTTCACATCATCTCAGAACTACTTAGCAACACATCAGAAGTCAGATCCCTCACTTTCTTTCATTTCTATATGCTATAATTTTTTATGAAGCAAAAAAACCCACAAACTTGGATGTTGTTGAAATGAATTATCCAAACCTGTTTTACTCTTAAGAGATTTTAATCACAGCTTAAAAGTTTTTCCTCCCCCCACTAAAATGTTTCTATTTTACAAGACTACACACTTCTCCCTTGGTATTAAGCTCCTCTTGGTTGATACTTTTCATTAGAGAGGGAAAAAATACAATATTCCACTGTGTATTCCAAAAGGGTCTTTAATAACATGATTTTCATGCTTTTTTAATAGGTACCCTAGCCAAGAAAAAGTTGGTGATGGTATTTACATTCTTAGTAAAACAGCAAATGACAAAACAAAATGGTGTAAGCATCTTACACAACTGTATAAAAAAGCTTGACTATGCCAAGTATTGCACACCTTAATTATATGTAACAGGCAGGCAGCCAAGCAGATTTTCTTATACTAGAAGAAAAGTCTGGTCTATTTTTAAAGAAAATATCACACTGATCACAGAAAGAACTTCTCCTTTTGCAGTTTGTGCACCATTGTATTCTTATGTATATACTTCGAGTTCTTTTGAGAACATTACCTTCACCTCAAATGTTGGCAAGGCACAATTTTTTTTGCATCATTATTAAATGAAAACTATTTTGGACAGTTTAATAAAGGAGCTATTGCATTCAAGAGAGTTGGCATAGCTATGAAGTTATTTATTCTGAAGCAATAATATGCTGAAATATTACAAGTCTCACGTTAGCCTTGGAAGACTTCACCACTGGTTAAAAAGATTAAATCAAGAGTACAGGGTGAGGTCATGCTTGATCACATTATTTTACACACAAATATTAACTGTAAATAACTAGTAACAGCTTCTCAAGGGTTCTGACAGATTTTTTCCAGTAATTTCCAACAGCTACAAGGTAAGAAACACTAGGTAAGAAAGCACTCCAAAAAGCAATATGAAACAGACTTCTTTGAGGTTTGTGACAAACTTTTTTTTTATTAAAAATATTTTTCAGGCTTTACATTTTCATCTGTTATATAGACTAAAATTTAAGGACATACAAATGCAGGAATTTACATTTATTTCTTATCAGATGAGATTCATGAGTACTTTTTCAGAAGTGACACAATATTCAACCCAGTATAGGTTGGTCAATACTTGTTGGTCTTACAGGCACAATTACAAAAATATGTTAGCCCCCTGCATGCTGGCTGGGTTCAACATCTGTGGAAGTAACAAACATTTCAATACTTCCATTGACAGAGCACCAGGGCCAAAAGCTACAATATTATCATAAAAATGTTTTTTTTTAAAAGTTCTATTCATCATTCAAATTTTGTACTTTGTATTTTTGCTGTCAAAACTAATAACAAACCATGTAATACTGAGCATGTAAATCAGACATGAAAATTTAAAAGTAAAGTTTATATGAATACCCCCAAAATTACTTCAGCCATCAGTATCTACTTGAGTCACCATTTCAAACCAAACATTTGGTGGATCTTCGTATTTTTTTGATATCAGAATGATGAATTTAGCTTCTCACATGTAAGCTATACCTATTTTTTGTAAGCCTTGCCTTACCTGTGAATGTATTGTTAGTGTTCACTAGAAAAGCTTTGACAAGAATAAAGAATATATATTACAAGATGTCAATTGCATTTCTTCTCTAGGACAACACTAAATTATTTATCTCAGAAACAGTTACGACTTTAGTATTTCCTATGTTTTTTTGTAGAATGCTTCCCACTATGGAAGTGCAAGTTGTTGAGATACCTAAGCACCATCAAAGCTCTTCATTTATTTTTTTTTAAAATGTATTCCTACTGTTCTCAGACAGGAAGAAATGTATTGCTACCTCTCAGGAACAATCAATAAGTGTTCCGATCCTTTCCAGTACAGCCACAAGTTCTTTTCTATCCTTCTTTTTATACTGCAACAACTACAACAGAAAGCAGGTGTTCTCAAGTCTCACAGAACTAAGCACAATGTCAAGATCTATACCTATCACTGTTGACACTGACTAAAAGAACCACATGAAGTTCACTGTAAATTGCTTGCAGATACTTAAACCAATCGTGTCCTACTTCATAGTAGTTTCTTTTGAGAATTAAACTTAAAACAAGAACATTAAAAGTCAAGTAGAAAAAGTGAGAATTGAAAGACTTATTAAAATATTTTCAGATAATTCATAGCACTTTTCAGTATGCAGCCTTGCAACAGGTTATCTTCTAAGCATAAGAATGTCTATTCTTGAAGAATAGAGAACATGACTAAGTATCACTGCTATAATGTATGTGGCTACTAACTCCTCCGTGGTTTCACTGCACATCAGAGCAACCTGGTTACCCATTGTCCAGAATTAGAAATCAGATAAGATTTTTAGAAATTAACAGAGAACATTATTGCAGGCTTTAACTACTCCCTCACAACAGTAGCAGCTGCAAGTGCTAACAATTTTATCTGTGCTTAAACTCAATGGCTTAATTACAAATACTCTCATGTTTCTGTAGGATGTGAACATACTAATACATGAAGTCTATAAGGACACAAAATGCATTGCCCTCTACCAAGAAATTGCTGCACTAAAGTAATATTCTGTGAAGTCAAGTATTACAACAATTTTTAAATTGACTCTAAGGCTTTTTTTTTTTTAAATTATCATTGATGTGTTCAAAAAGAAAGGTGATGATATAGTACTTCTCTTTCACTCAGTTAATACACAGTATAGCTGTTCATACAGCCTTCTGTTACTTACAGTCGGTGTTTGGCCTGCATTGTACATTCTATACACTAGAAGTACTTAAAGCAGTATTTGGTGACTCTCTCCTCTCAGCTTTTATCAAGGTATTCCTTACAGTCATAACCAAAGATAAATGAACTGCGCTGAGGAATACAGATGTGCCCTAATTCAGGGATCTGTGTTTACAAGCTGGTAATTTTACCACTAGAACTATATCACCAGGAAATTACAAAAATACTGTGGTGGTGGTTTTTTTTTTTTTTTTTTTTTTTTCCCAGCGTACATCTTAACACTAATCTTTCTTACTTAGCTGCTTAGTTTTGTGGTAAAGTTGAAGTAGTGACTAACTTGATTCATTTCCTTTAATTAAGCCATGTCAGCCCCAAGCACTGGCAGTCAAAAATGCTGAAATGAAATAAAATAAGGGAGTGGGAAGGAGATACAGTCTCATTCCACCCCCACAACCTATCTGGGTCTTTGAAAAACTCAGCTAAGATGACAGCTGATCTTTAAGGTCCCTTCCAACCCAAACCATGACGTGATTCTATGATTCCATTTCTCTCCTTTTCCATAAAATGATTAAATGAAAAACCTCTGCATTAAAGAAAAAAAGGTTTAGTCATGGACACAACTACTCATTAAGTTGTTGATGGACAAATGTAGAACAAGCATCAAGAACTGTACTTTTTAAAGCATTGAATGATTAAGATCAACATAAACCATCATGCTGAAGCATCTTAGGTTGCGTGTATACAACTGTCATGATAGTTCTTCTTGGCAGTATTTCTAGATCCCTCTTTCCACAAGATCTGACAAACAAACAAAAAAAACCAAAAGCTTTGCTTCTCTGGATACATCTTGTGTCTTGACTATTTAAAATGTTTCACTATGCCATGTTAAATGAATGGGAAAAAATAGACTTTAAAGACAGTTAAAAAGAACTGAAAACACAATGTCATCACAAACAAGAGACTCAAACTCCTGTGTTGACAGAAACAATGAAGCTGAAATAAGTAAAAATCTACAAAAACTTGAAAACTGAAAAAAACACAAGTAGGCGAAAATCATTTAGCAACAAGAAAGTGGAAATATAACAAGCTATGATAATATACAAAATATTGACAAGTGAAACACCTCAAAGGCAGGAGATAGGGTAGAAAATTCACTTATTACCATTTTTATTTTTGTAGCTGATTGATAAACTGTTTTATAGTAGCTGTGTTTTATAGTAACTGTGTTATTCTGATTATACTGTAGAAAAGAATTTTGATCAAGGTTTACAACACAAAGTGCTTGCCCTACAGCTGGATACTTTGGTAACACTGGAGTCCACAAGACTTGCTAAGAGCACTGTTAGTATTCCAGAAAATTTGGTGTCTTACACAGGTACTTAGGAATGAATTACAGGTATTTTGTGCATCCTTAAGAGCTAACCATTGCCTTTGTGGCTTAACCAAATCCACAAGTTTTGACAAAGTCCAGATGCAAGCTTCACACTTCAAAAAGCAGGCCTCCACCTGTTTGATTTAATGCTCTAAGGATTACTAACTAGTACTCAATAATATGATCTTATTAAATAATACTATTTGCAACTCTCTTCTTCTACCACGACTTATATTCCTCAAAACAAAACAGGACTAATACCACAACTGAAGAAATCACTAGTCAAAAGGAGGATTTTATAAACACAAGCCAAATGCTATCAGATATATTATATACAAAACACAAACAAATCCAGTATATACAAAATTGTTAAAAAGTGAGGATGCGTCACTTTAGATTTGAGTTATTCTAATATTGTTTTGAGCACACAATCTATGCACTACACTTATGTTTTTGAAGTTCGTACTCATACCTAGGTGAAGTGCAAAAAACATCTGGAATTCTAGGACCCCAAATTCATTGCAGCTGACTATTCAGTTTTATTCATTTCCTTTTGCTAATTAAACAGTCCACTCTTTTTAGGAAACAAACAAAAAAATTAAGCAAAGATGACAGCTTGATCAAAAGCAAAGATAATGACTTCAATTTACTACAGCATCTGAAAATACAGTTGACATGACTCTTAGCTATGCTTTATGTACCTGAAGGACGAGTGTTCACCATGGACTGGTAAGGTGATGGGAGGAGCTGGAGACTGGATGTACATAGACTGGCCAGAGGTTTGGGAGCCTTTCCTGATTAGCTTTCCTGTGTTAGGATCATAAAGTCGAACTTCAGGACCAGGTTGAGACTTGGGATGGATGGGTGTTGGGTGAAACAGAGCTGTCTGAAATGTGCTGTGTGTATCAGGAAACGTGGCAGGGCTATTTTCTCTGTTGGATGAAGTTCAGAAAAAAATTGCTTTAGAAATTGAAATGGACTATCTAAGCAGAACATAAGAAGTGGGTATTCTTTTATTTATTTATTATGGAGAAAGGAAAAAAACAATGCTTTGGAAGATTTCTGAGGAAACATTCCCCTTCTCCCCCCATTAAAGTCTCACTGAGATTAAAACAAAAATGCAAAGAAAGACAAAGTCATAAAAAATATATTAAAGTCATTAAAAAATATATTATATGTACCTTAGAAATGTTTTAAAATTACTGAAATTGCCTCCTGGTAGGAACAACTACACAACCAGAATAGCACAATAACCTGCATATATATCGCAAAGAGAAGGGCATACTATTGTATCATATCCTAATATTTGCTCTTCAACTTGGCCCTGAGACAAAATAAACACATAGCATTAATTTGCAAGACATGCAAACTCATTTGTTAAAATACCAAATCACATTTGATCACCCTGTTGCATTTTAAAACAATTTTAGAAGCATTAGCAGGAACATTTCTGGAGACTAAAACAACTACTATGGCAAACTATCCAATTATGATTAAGTGCCACATGAAAAGGAAGCAAATCGAAGCATTAAAGAAACAAATTAGATGAAGTAGCATTCTATACACTACGAAACCAATACTATAGAAAAAAATTAGATTACATAGTAACAAATCTTAGCAGTGCCACACATGAGCTTCTAACAGGCTTTCATAGACAACATTTCTGAAGTTATGTGGTTGTAGAATCAATATTTAAGGTCAACCAATTCCAAGTTTACTTCATCTTTCTCCTATTCTTAAACTAATTTATATTCAAATATTTTCTCACAGTATATCCCTCACTTAGTTTATAGCTCTTGGTCAGTGATTACTATTTCAGATAGCTTCATCCAAAAAAGTTATTATGTGGGTTAATAAAATACTTGCTTTAAGATAGATGTCTAACTTACTGAAGATTTAGGGAAAAAGTAGGATATTAAAGTATATTTAATTTGAAACTGAAATGGAAAAAATTATCATCATGTTTCAATGAAATAAAAAACTAAATTTAGAGAGGTAGGAAGTCCTACATTCACCTAGACATCAAAAAATGATGCTTGCAAGTTACCGTCCACTTCCAGACACCTATTTTCTAGTAGAATCAGGCCTCTGTGACAAATTAAACATCTCAGATAAACATTTCAAAGTTTTATTAAAAAATCTGATAGCAATTTTTAAAACCAAGTGCTCTAGTCAAGCCACCAGTGAGCGATGTCTCTAAGTTTCAGGGATCCTGGGTTTCCACCTAATCTCCTGTTTGATAAGTGACCTTAATTTCAATGTTTCTCCTTCTGTCTTTAGCATTTGACAATACAGAGGCACATTTTGCCCTCAGAAAGCAAATCTCTAGCCTGTTCAGTCATTTGATCACACTAGCACTGTTTTAATACAGAAAATATGCTATGCCCCTTCCTGCTTAAACCTAGAAGGGAAAGCCCTCTGACAGGCTTACAAGGTGCTATTAATTAATGAAAGTCTATCTAAACTGATCAAGCCAAGAAGCACAGGCTGGCTCTACAGTATGTTGTTGGAAGTTACTTTAGTCATGGCACTTTCCTAAAGAGGACAGCCCTTAACAGCCTTTTGACTTCCTGTGTCAATATAGTTTTTGGCTGTTCCTTCTATTTGCTGACACCCTAATGCATTGATTCCTTTTCTTCAAGTTTTTGCTTCTATCTTTACACTTTCCACCCAGCACTAGACTCTTCTGCTCTACCTTTCTGTTCCTCCATTCTTCTTCAACAAGCCTCAGAAAAAAGTAACACTTCAATTTCTCATGTTGTGGGAACGTATGGTATATTGTAATTCTTTTTTTCTTCATTTGTCAGTGTTACTGCTCCTGCATCTTGGTGGCATTCCCTTCATTAGCATGTAGATGAACTGACAGTCAACTGCTCCATGTGAAGGTAGCTAACAAAGACAACAGCCAAATAAAGTAGCAGTACCACAGGTTTCTTCTCATTGTTAATTGCTGAACTGCTTCTCAACTGAACTGCTGAACAGTCTTCAGTTTAAGGATCATAGAAATAAACAAAAACCAGAGTTTTTATTGCACATGACACTGAGCCATCAGAATCTAGTTTTATAGCTGCATTAACAGATTCAAGTAACTGTATGGATAATCTATTTTCATGGTCTCTACTTCCCCAGGCTTCCATTTACCTGTGTGTTTTGATGTAATCATCCTTCAAGGGAAAAAGCTGTTCTTCAACCTTGTCCCAGCGCTCCAGGCAGCTCCACAGCCAGTCAGGGTTTACAACATGGAGGTCTTTGCAATCCTGAGCTTGTCGTACTTTTTCTGTGCCTGTTACGAAGTCAAACATAACAGTGTTCCCAGATACATACACAAGACAGTTTTAAGTACAGACTGGTTTAAGAAAACGTATTTTTGTCACTAAATTTAAAATACAAAAAACCACCAAAACAATTCCAACTATAAAAGTGAGACTACATAACACATGATATTGTCCCACTCAAGCTAGACGAGGAACTGGCACCATGGAAGTACTCCACTAAAATTACTCTGTATGAAAAGCCTCTACATGTCTACTTTAAATAAATAACACAAAAAGTTTTGTATTTCACCTCCTTCACTTATATTTGTCAGAATCTAAGCAGCAATGTCTCTTCAATACTGTTATAGCCTAGGACTAACTTGCCATATCATCTTTCTTATGCACAGTCTGTATCTGTACAGAGTACACTATCATTTGACAGCCAGCAACTCACTCGACCTCTGTTTGACAGATGCACGTTCAAAGTGGACAAATGGATTATTTAGTGCCAAATGGGAACAATGAATTAATAAAAGTTAAACATGGAGGCAACAACACAGTCCATATGAAGCCATTAGCAACACAGTATATAAGTAACAGGTCATCTCAAATTCCATGCTTCAGAAGTAGAATTTCATCTTATTTAAAATACACAGCAATTCCATCATTTGTACATACTGTCTTGGAGCAAGGGCATCTATAAATGCATTATTACACTACTTTTAGTTCCTATTTCTAGAACAACAACAAAAACAAACAAGCAAAAAGCCCACAGCCCCTTCCCCACTAAAAACTCTAATTGAAGCCTGACTATTCTGCATTAATTTGATGGTTTCAACATAGTTCCCTTGAATTTTATCTGCATGACTATCATCTAGCATGACTTTACTTGGTTCAATTAAAAAATTAGTCTAGAGGTACCTTAATTCTGCGCATCATTTGAAAATGAGAATGAGCAGTCAAGTGCAAATATCTAAAGGTCTGTGTACAACCTGAAATAGAATCTACCAGTGCAGACATCAACTGAAGTGCATTTGACGACTAACCTATAGCTGCACAAAAAAATATTCTCCCAGTGGAGCATTAACACAAAATTAAGGTTGGTGATACGAACAGCACCATGTAACCAAACCTTCCCCAGACTCAGACGTGTTACCTCTCTCAAAACTACAACTCCCAGTCTTTCTGCTTTCTCCCCATTTCTAAAGTGCAGCTGCCTATTGCATGATCCAGCATACTGGAAATAGCATGAATTCATACAGTTGTGTCGTCTCAGAGGCTACTTTCTATTTCTAACTGATATCTTTACAAAATAAAATTTCGTACATATTAGGTTCTTTGAGCAATATTTGGTGGAACGCTAACTGGATAGGAGAAATAGTACTGCAATGCTGAATATCCTTGCCTTCTCTTCTCCCTCTCATTGGTGCAACTTTACCATTCAGAAGCAAGCTTACTAAGAAGAAACAATTGGGCTAGCAAAAAGGATTTTGACCTATCCAAACAACATTATTTCCAACACAGGCAGGAATATCTGAATCATCCAGCTAAAAATCACTAGAGATTTTTTTCTTCTTCTTTCTGGACTTCCCTCCTCTCCCTCCCCCCCAGTTCTCCTGTCATCACCTTTGTTTACTTCAAATTCCAGTCTAAAATTGTTTTGAAAAGATAGGTGGCATACATGCCTTGCCATAAGAAGCAACTAGGCACAGGTACAACTGGAAACACACAATATTGGCAGATGACTATTTTGAAGCAAGGGTTTGACCAATTCTACTACTGATCTTGCAAACAGAAGGTAGAAAAAACCAAAAGCCTCCTACTAACCTTGACAATTTGTTACTTAAAAAGCATCTAAAATCAATAATGTAAAAATAAACTTCTACAGATGTTCTTCAGGAGACAGTTTTATTACAACAGTTTATTTTCTCTTACCTGAAGTATGAAGACACTTCTGAAGTATGAAGGCTCTTAAGCAACGAAGATAAATGAGACTTAGGCTTATGAAGACTAATAAGTGTTATACTGCATACTTAGATATGTTGTCATTACCAAATAGCCTAGCCCAACAGGGAGATCTGCAGAGCAAAACACGTGCTGAAGGACTGATGTCCACCTCATAACAATTTCAGGGTGTTTTACCTTAAATTGCCACCTGGTCCTGTGGACTGAATGCTCGCAAGTGCTCACCGGCTGCACCTTCCAATTCACTTTCACCCAAAACGAATCCAGTGTGCATGCTCGAGACTGCTTCAGAATGAGCCAAAACACACTAAAGGGAGTGACCAGATCTACTCTCACAACTCCCCTGCTTCCAACACCATGAAGTCAACGTACACTTGTTACAGCTTGTAACCAGATTACTAAACATTACTCGGAAAACCTGACTGATAAAAGTTTCTCTTCAGACTTATTAAAAAAAATATAAATCTGCCTGATTCATGATCAAATCAGGATGTACATCTTCAACAACATCAACTTAAGACATGCCATACAGACATCAGGGCTTTGCCCTACAAGGATTAAGTGACTACAAAATGGCAATAGATACACTGTTAGGAGAATAGGTGTAGAGTTACAGACTTAACACCGTCCTGTGCTTTGCCAGTCAAAGGAACAGCTCTTAACAGGTTTGTGCCCAAATTTAGAGCAGTGCAGCGATTTTATTTTTATAAAAGTGACACGGCATTTGAAAGATATTCTTCAGGAAAAAAAATCTGCAGACACATGACTGCTATGCTGGGTGAGTTCTTGCACCAATTCATAAGACAGCATTACTGAAGTCTTGTTAGCCTAACAGCTGGCAGCTTTCTCTTCTCTCTCAGCATCTCAGAGCTAGACTACGGCATAAGCATTAAGTAGAGAAATAAGGGTGAATAATGGGAGCTGTAGTTCATAGGGCAGTGGCATTTTAAGCAACCTGATATTTAATAAAATTGACATATGTTAAGTCACCAAGAGTAAGGTAATGATGCCCGTACAGGTTTTAAAGTATGGGAAAAGACGCAGAATGAAATATTTTGAAAAATAATAGAAAAAATGATGGTCTAGATGGAAACCTTTCCCTTTCTATCAAACTAGAACAATTTTTAAACGACCTGAACAGCTGTATCTTTGCTCTCCAAGGGCAAAAATTTAGTAAAAACAAAATCGCACACAAAACCACCATCAACTACAGTATCTTTCATTAGTTTGGGAAGGAATATAACAAGGTTTATGAAATATTGTGGCAACTGTTCAGACAAGTGTGTATATGGCTAAAACAAGTAATCATTCAGTGTGATTTGCTGTTGCTTAAAGCAAAGAGCAGATGTTTAAAAAAATGAAATAATACTTGTGGGTCATATAGGTAGAGTGGGAAGGATTACATGGTAGCCTTTTCTCAGTCACTCATCATTTGAACAGTTTTCTTAAATCTAACTATTCCAGGCAAATAGTATTTCCCCCTTATATAATGAAAATGAAAATCTTAATTTTCTTGAAGAACAAGGATTTATTTATTTTAGAATTCAAAGTATCTGTATCTGCAGAAAAACTAAGAGCCCGTCTGCAGAGAAAACAGACAAGTGTATACACACTAAAAGAAATTTAAATTATTTATTGCAATAGGCTGCAAGGATGCTATAAATACAATCCCAAATGGTACTAATTAACTTTTCACTCCATACACCAGGCTATGATGTGTTCACTTGCGGGGGGGGTTGAGGGGTGGGGATCTTCTCCCCCATCCCTCCAAGTCTGAGGGGATGCTCTGTTTTCACATTATCAAAGGAAATGAAAGGGAGGACGTCAAATTCTCTTCAAAATTCAAAAGCCAGCACTATTCACCTCCACAACTGCTGCACATGAGGAACAAGTCACTTTGCTACAGTGCCACTAGCGAACAGTAATCTTGTAAGTTAACTTACTTGGTCTGAGTCCTAAGTCTGCCATTCTTAGTGGCATGACCCAGAAGCACCCAACTGACAGTTAAACACCATACTGATGGGGTAGGGTGGGCCCCACAACTTTTCTGGTTTCAGTACCCACGAAATTTGTGAATAAAACTCAAGACTTCCCTCCACCCTTTCACAAGCAACTTGACATCAAGCAGTGCTCCACGTTTACCATGGGAGCCAGAAATTTAACATCTGTGTGGCTTACATCCAATAACAGACTTGCAGAATTTCCCTTCTAACACTACAAGAATCGCTATGAAGGTCACGTTGACAGTTGAATTATCACAAATCCAGCTGTGACAGGACAATTTATATCCTTAAAATCCCTGATTAAACATCAGAGATTCTCTCATGAAATTAGAATGATACAGCAAAAATATTCCAATCTAACTAAATGTCTCAGAGGTCTTTAGTTGAAATAAACAAAACAAACCACTACCTTGCAAAACCAAAACCACTTGCAATCCATGAAAATCTTACAAGGAAAGTGAATCAAAGAACATAGCTTTTTCACTCCAGATATTCCTATTTCACTGCCATTGTTACAGAAATAATTACAGAGTGCTGATGAAAGATGACAACAGTCTCTCTCACTAGGCAGAAAAAACTGCCAAGTTACTTATTTTGTATTTTCTTACAAAAGACAAAGATCAGCTTCTAAATACTGACAATAAAGTTTTTTCATCTCCACAACTTAAGAATAGCAGTATTCTGGTGATTTTTGGTTTTAATTATCTTGCAATATTTGAATGGATTTTCTAGTCTTAAGTTTCAAGTGCAAGACCAATGTTACATGAACATTCTGAAGAAGAGTCCAGGTCTTGGCAAAAAAGCTGGAAAAATATGAGCCACCCCACAATTCATTTATTTTTCGTAAGAGCACTGAAAAATAGTTTTCCATGTATTAATAAACTAGATTCAAATACTGTAAAACACGAATATAATCAAAATCTAAAGTTAAAACAGTTTTTCATAGTAAGATCTACACTGGTGGACAATTCACTAAGAATGTTCAAGGCAGTGATGAATTTGCTTAAAAAAATAAAAAATAAAATAAAATAAAAAAAAAGAATGCAGGATGTGTTCATACATATATATACTGCTCCCCAACCCTAACCTGTTGGACATTCTGACGACAAGCAAAAAAGTCTCAACTACTTTTCATTTTCACTTGCTATGCACCTTAAGCTAATCTTGAGTAGCACTTTTTTTCCCCCTCCAGAGAAGCATGGGGTGAGGAAGAGTCCAATTTACCTGCATTTATCCTAACATGTTGCCACACCACATAATAGTTTCAGCCAACGTACAGCTACATTCAAGAACCATCTAGTGCAAGCTATACCAAGCAACCTTGAAACAAAGCATCTTAAAGCATCTTATGATTTGAAACTGGAAAAGCTTGAGTTGCATTGAGTCATTTCTCCAATGAATTATGACAAATTTGTGCAATTCTTTGCTGGTAAGTTTTGCTATTACTGTAGTTTTAAAAGTTCAACAACTTTAGTAAAACTACAGAGCTCCCAACTAATGCATCCAACAGTCATCTTCCATGACAAAGACACACACAGCTCCTGGATGACTGGAGACTTGCTAAAGTAATGCCCATCTACAAGAATTGTTATAAGGAGGAGCCAGGGAACTACAGGCCTGTCAGCTTGACCTCAGTGCCAGGAAAGGTGGTGAACAGGTCAGCTTGAATGCAAGCATGCAGCTTATGCAGAATAACTGGGGGATCAGGCCCAGCCAGCATGGGTTCATGCAAGGCAAGTCCTGCCTGACCAACCTCATCACCTTCTATGACTGGGTAACCTGCCTGGTGGATGAGGGAAAGGCTGTTGATGTAGTCTACGTAGACTTCAGCAAAGCCTTTGACACAGTCTCCCACAGTATTCTCCTGGAGACTCCTGGAGAAGCTGGCAGCCCATGGCTTGGACAGGTACGCTCTTTGCTGGGTTAAAAACTGGCTGGACGGCTGGACCCATAGAGAGTGGTGGTGAATGGAGTGAAATCCAGCTGATGACCGGTCATGAATGGCGTTCCCCAGGGATCGGTGTTGGGGCCCATCCTCTTTAATATCTTCATACATATTTATGTATGTGTACTATCTTTAATATATATTTAATATATATTTATATATTATATTTATTTTTATATATTTAATATATGTATATAAATATAATACACATATATAAATACGTGTATTATCCTTAAACACAAAGCTGGTGAAGGGCCTGGAACACAAGTCCTGTGAGGAGCAGCTGAGGGAACTGGGGTTGTTTAGTCTGGAGAAGAGAAGGCTCAGGGGAGACCTTATTGCTCTCTACAGCTACCTGAAAGGAAGGTGTGGGGAGCTGGGGGTTGGCCTTTTCTCACAGACAACCAGTGACAGAACTAGAGGGAATGGTTTCAAGTTGTGCTGGAGGAAGTTCAGGTTGGAAACTAGGAAAAATTTCTTCTTAGAAAGAGCACTCAGGCATTGGAACAGGTTGCCCAGGGAGGTGGTGGAGTCACCCTCCCTGAGGGTGTTTAAGGAAAGGCTGGACGTGGTGCTTAGGGACATGGTTTAGTGGGTGACATTGGTAGTAGGGAGATAGTTGGACCAGATGATCTTGGAGGTCTTTTCCAACCCTAATGATTCTATGATACAGAGAGTGACAGGATATCATCAGATCCCTGACTCAAGACAAATTGTATTACATACAAAACAAAACCGAATCATTACAAGTGAAATCTGAGAAACTAAGAAAGAAATCACTTCTACAGCCCTATAGCAAGACCACTAATATTTGTAACAGAGAAAAGTTTGTAGTTTTATATAACGTACATAACAGTCAAGATCCTGATATCAACAATTCTTAACCAAGAATAGAAACGCTACAGAGATCATTTAGATGGTCTGCCTTTCAACAATTAATAGTCACACTTGGTCAAAAAGCAGCAAAAAAAAAGCCTTTAAAGAATTTTTAAGCCAACTTAAGATCTATTCTTTAATTTAAAATAGAATCAGTTACATTAAAGTCTGTAGCTTACACAAAAAAGAGCACACAGCATGAATGGATTCTCACAGGAAAAAAGCTGATGGAAAACCTGAGTTTCGTTTACTTACCTGTCCTTGCTGCAATGAGATGTGTTGCTTTGTCAGGATCATCAGCACTTAGTACTAGATTCTTCACAATTTTAGCTCCAAGTGCTGTAGCATGGTAGTGTTCCCGTGTTTTCTCAATAGGAAAGTTTGTTGGGTACAGTCCACTAAATATTATGGTTACATCTGCCAAAACTTTACTTTTCAGCTCTGGTACTATTTTTCTGATGTCTGGAATTTCCTCAATCTCTTTTTTCAGGTACTTATCATACTTGGCATAATAATCAGTGTGAACCCGCACAAGGATCTCTTCGAGGTATATTAAATGATCATCGTCATCAGTATCATCCTCCTCCTCCTCTTCCTCCATACTCTGGTCCAAGGACTCACCCATTGTAATTCCAGACTGTTCACTATTCTGAGACTCTGTTTCTGCTTCTTTCTTGTCTGCACACCCATTTCCTAAATCAGAAATGCTTTCCTGTTCACTTTCTTCTTGTGCTTCAAGATCAGTTTTGTCATGAATATTTTCACTAGGTAGAGATTGTGTGTCCCCAGAGTGGTTCACCTGACCATCCTTTTTCTCACTTGCATCAGGGCAACTTCCTTGTTGTACATTTTCATCCTGCAGAGGTTGTTTGGATTTCTTCCAACTTCTCTTTTCCTCGTTCTCACTATCTGATACAGAAACGGGCGACTTTCTGGTATCCAATCCACCATCACTTTCACTGTCACTAGAAAGTTCAAAGTCTAAATCACTTGTTGTCTTCTCTTGGGTTTGCTGTTTTTCTAACACTGTCCTATCAACTTCTTCAGAAAAATTCTGAGATTCCTTAGTACTTGACAAATTGTTAGTGACCTCACAGTCTATTTTGTGATCTGTGCTATCATTTAAGGAGTCCCGGGCATTAACTTTATCACAAGAACTCAAATCTAACACAGATGTTTCACTGCTTACAGAAGTATTTCCATTTGCAGTGCAAGTGTCCTTTGTAGCTTTCTTGAGACCATTGCTTTGTTCTTCTATACATGTAACATTCTTCACTTCTTCAGCATCTTTTGCTGATGTCACTGTTGAATCCTGTGCCTCTGGTTTAGTAGAGTGGTTTACTACGACAAAAAAAGGACATACATATTTTCTGTTTTTTTTTTGTTTGTTTGTTTGTTTGTTGTTGTTGTTGGTTTTTTTGTTTTGTTTTGTTTTTTAAATCTTGACTAAGCTTTTATTTAAAATTTCCTTCTGTCTTAAGCATACAGTTGACACACAAAGTTAAGACTTTGCTAAGCTCAGTAATGACAACTGACAGCTAGACTTCTCAAAGCTGTTAAGGTGTTTCATGTACCAACTATTACTAGAACCAGCAAGCCTAACAAACTTCATCTTTGCAAGGTAGCCGTTTAAACAGATTAATATTTTTAACCACAGAGGTCATAAATCATTTGTGAACCTTGCAAACATGGAAGATAAGTTCTTGTAGAATTACTTTGGACTACATTTCACAGGAAATCAAACTACTGCAGAGGGGATAAAAACAACAACAAAGAGGGCAGAATTCACTTGAGATGGTCCTGGTCCAGAACCTCAACTGCAAGAACTCTATGGCTTTCATTATTTCCTGTTTTCATAACCAAAATAACTGCATTTTTAGAGCTGAAAAGATGTATTATTTTAGCTAGACAAAGATACTACTCAAAGTTCATTTGAGATTCTGATGGAATAAAAGTAAGGTATAATGAACTCAAAACAGAAAAGTAGTTTTAGGATGTCTTCATCAGATGTCTGAAGGCAGAGATAATTAAAGAAGCTGCAGACATCCAAACAGTTGCACTCATACATTCATCAGGAATGCTGGATGAAGTCATCCCACTTTGTCCCTCTTTTCTGTGCGTGTCCCTGCCCTTTAAATAATGGTAACAGTCAAGGACAGAAGTTCCACGACTTGATTCAGCTGGATTACATTATTATTATTTCCATAGTGGATATTTCTAGTTCAAAGGGAAAAATGGTACCATATATTAAACAAAAACACAAAAACTTGGCTAAACTGGACAAAGAGCAATTATTTCTTAGACATCACCTTTCAAATACATTTTCCCCCAGAACAAATGCTAATTCAACTTCGTCCATAATACTACTGCCAACATCCAAAATACTACTAGCAGAACTCCACTTCAGCTGCAATGCCTCACCAAAAGGAAAGCTATTAACAATAGTTCATTTCTACTGAGCTGTTTGCACATGTACTGCATGAGCACTCACTCTGTCAACTACAATAAGCCTACAATCATTCACCTGAGTGAAACAGTGATACTAAGACCACCACTACAATGACTAATATTAATTACATTTGAAAAGTGAAAAAAAAAAAAAAAGATTTACAAATTGTTTAATTACTTTTCTTCTTCATTTGAATTTCTCTTGATCCAGGAGGTGCATTAATATCTCCTATCCCCTGAAAGTACACGTATTTCTTCACGGTTATCAAATTGGGTGCAAACTTCCAAACATCCTCTCTGTCATCAATGATACAAACCATGGAATCCCCACACGGGAAGAGATCTCTAAGAGACAAAATAGTTGATAAAATGAATACAGTTTAGAAATAAATACCATTGTAGAAAATAACTACTGCTGAGATTTTGGTTTATTATGTGTATGTCTGCAGGATGTGCAGATATATGAACCTACCAAAACAAATCAGCTATATTAAAATTACAGACATCAAAATACAATAGTCAAGCTAATTAAAGTTAATAAAAACCAGCTGTTTTTAAACCCTTATCCCAAAGGCCAGAAGCAAGAACCAACAAGCTTGAGCAAGAGCAAAACATTACATTTCAGTCTACTTTCCACAGTTTACAGAGACAAACAGCCCCAAGCCAACTATCACACAAATAATACAGTATCTATATAAGTAGGAAAAAGACAAGAACAGTTTTAAAAGAGAAGACTCATTCAATCTAAGACAAAAGAAGCAAGAAGTACTAATATTTTTATCAACCACAAGGACTAGTGATCAAGATACATAAATGCATATGAAAAAACATAGCAAGGAAAGAAAAAAGCTTCTCATCTGCTACAGTCTGATGAGGAACGCACAACTATTTTCAATCTAGCTTCATGCAATAATAAGCATTTGTCTTTTAAGAAAAAGTCTTTATCCTATAATGAAGGTAATAACCATCTATGATCAGAACCTGAGTTTAGACTAGAGTATGAATTTAAAGGCTCAAGATGACCTAATTTCAAAGAAAGTAACAAACAAGAAAACACCACCGCAGAACAGAAGCTTCTACATGTACAGCATATTTGAAAGCAAAAAACTAGATATGCATATTTGAACTAAGATCAAACTGAGAATTTTGAGGTAATTAAAAACATACAATATACAAGTCATTACACAAGTCCAAGCAATAAAATGGCAATCTAGTTATTACAAGAATAAAAACCTTAAGTGAAAAATAACATGCAATTGCTTCACATACTTGTTGTTCCAGTGCCAGAGAATACATTAAATAGATGAAATGCTGCAAGGCATAACATCTCGGTTTAACGGAGGCAGTGTTGAATTTAAGAGGCAGATAAGGAGGCACTATAAACGAGCTAAGTACAGAGGGAGTAAATTTAATTAAACTGACATTATTCTTTCTTTGTTCTGTTTTGTTTAAAACATAAGACCCATATACATACCTAAGATTCCCAGTTTTAGAAAATGGATCGATACATTCATCCCTTGACAATATCCGATGGGAAAATAGCTTCTTTTCAGGGTCCAGAAATCCTTTTGGAAGAAGATGGCACAAGGTCAATACTCAAGACACTTGTTCCTTTGTAACTGTTCTATATATTTCACCTATTTTAATCTGTGCAAAGGCAGTTTAACAATCAGACAGTCTGAAGGTAAGAGATTATATATTGAGTAAGAGGTAAGTACAGCGCATCAAATATTCCTAACTAATGCAGTGGGATTCATTTTTAAAATCCCATCTCATTTTCTTTCAACATAGCAACAAATCTGATATTAAAATAACTAATTTGTGACATCCAAACAGATTAGGCTGAAAGATACAGCAGGTGATAGATACATGCTATTTTTGTAACTTACATTTATACCTCGATAGCAGGTTTTTTTGCTTGTTTTTAAAGCTAAATGCTCTCCCTAGCTCATTATGCCTAGGGACTGCAGAGAAGTCTCACAAGATTTGGCAGTGTGCTGCAATACTTAAGCACAATGGGCAAGTTAAGGGATGGTTTTAGCTGGAGCTCTAGCATTTGTAGGTTTTAAGTTGTACCTCTAACACTACTTTAATACATTCACATATAATTAATATATCTCAGAATCCTTTGAAATATTTAGGCATGGTTGCAGTTATTTGTCTGACTACACTCTTAAAAAAAAAAGGAAAAAAGAAACAAAAGAAGCTGTGCTAGCTGACTTTAAAGTAAAGTAAAATGCCATTATTTAGGAAAATGGTGACTTAGGTGTACAAACACACATGCACAT
Organism: Nettapus auritus; assembly: GCA_011076525.1. Lineage (NCBI taxonomy): Eukaryota > Metazoa > Chordata > Aves > Anseriformes > Anatidae > Nettapus > Nettapus auritus. Next base: position 47,521,686 of record CM021766.1, read on the forward strand.
GCTTCTGAACCTATCCTCAAATAATGAAGTTTATCTTCATGAACAGATGTCACAGCTACATAATTGCATGCTAACCTGGATCTGTAATTTCACCAAATTTGCTCAGAAGCAAGCATTCACTTCTCACTATTCTTATGAAAAATACAAGGCAGTCAATACTTACTTAGGAACAATTTTTAAGTTTTTATTTTATTAAAGGGTGGCCATCTTACAGCCAGAAGCAGAGTTCAAAATGACTACTGACTCTAAGGACCCACATTTTCTTTCAGGGAGCTTTGAGATTTTCCACACACATACAACTCCTTTTTAGAAGTCCAGCTCCCAAGGGGTATGTTAAGTTGGGTCTTCAGAAACAGAAGGTATAAGTGAAAAAAAAAAAAAAAAAGTAGTCACTTCTGCAAGGTTGATCCTGTATGTTATTTAATATTACTGTGGAATTGGAATAACTTAAAACCCATAAAAGCAAGAAAATTCCGAGTTAAGGACAGAGGTTCAACCTTAACTCACCCGACTATGCTTAAGAATTGCTGCAAACTCGTAGAATCATCCCCTGTAGTGAGACCCTTGCAGTACCTAGGCATAATGAATTGAGAGAATTAGCTACAAAGATTTATTGCCGTAAACACATATTTTGACAAACTACATTAGCTGTCATACAAGTTGCTGTTCTCCCCAGCCAGATTCTCTTCTGCTAATTATCTAAATACAGAGGGACTCCCTACAGTAAAGTGGACTGGAGTGTACTGATTAAATGGCAAAACCAAAATGAAGCATTTAACTGCAGTGTTGTCTAGCAAAAGCTGTTTAAGAAAAAAAAAAAAAAAGGAAATTAAATAAGAAATTCCAAACATAGAAGCCCTTCTTACTGCTAGGGATTAAAGACAAAGTAGTGTTCTAGAGCTATTCAAGTTGGCTTTAGTAAAGACTTACCAAATGTAATAATTCCTCTGCCTCCCCCCACCCCCAATTCACTGAAAATACACCGAGGATATGGGTAACCAGAGACCCACAAACATCTAAGCCCATCTTAAAAGACTTGGGTCTTTCAAAACTAACATATTTGAGTACCAATATGAAAAAACAGTACTGGTCTTGTAAATAACTTCTTTAAATGTCTAAAATTGTTTTCTTTTGGATGTTGCTTAACAAATTAAATCAATAAACACAAACGTTAATGTTTTCATGTTTCATGGAAATGGCAAATAACGTTTCATTTATCACACATGATTTTTTTTTCAATAGAACGTTAATATCTGCTTTAAATCTTTGAACGGGCTACACTGGCTATTCAATATTGCTATTCTATGCAAGCGCAAATGATGCCTAGTGGCTAGAACACATACTGTCATTTAAACCGTTAACTTCTATTTGCTATCATAAGCGAATTAAAACACAAGTCTGAAGAAAAAAACTTTAGATTAAAAATAAGTAAATGTGGACATGCCCTCTAAGATAAAATAATAACTAAGACTTCACTTCTTCATTAAAAAAAAAAAAAGCTATACTGCTTTCAGTAACATAAAGAACTGGGAAACCCTCATGAAAAACTAGCACCCTTAAAATAAACGCCTTTTCACACCAAAACATTGAAAGATTTAGAATTTGATGATAGCATACTGGGTGTTAACCTTTAATATTAAAGCTGCAAGTTTCAAATGGATAATACCTTCTAAAGTATTGGTGGTTTTCTTTAAGAAATGTTAATACAGATCAACAAAAAAGTTTTCAGATGCCACTTTTTTTGTGGGGGCATTTTGCTGCAAATTTCTATGACTTTGGAAAGATGAAAAGTCATCAAATAGACAGAAATAGCAGAAGCGTTTGCAAGATGTGCTATTAACTTTATTTCATTTATTACTATCCTTTTTCGACCACCACGTAAAAAAAATATATAGTCACAGCTTGCAGCTTTAGTGTCATTTTTGAATTTTATTTAATTGGAAAAGCATCAATTTACTCAACTCATTCCAGCAGAAGGATAAATATTGATTAATTTCACATTTTGTAAACATGTTTAGAAGAACAAAACCTTTTGCAGAAGTCAAAATGATTGGTCAAAACTTGCTGTTTCAAATCAAAACTGACCTTCTACTTATTCTCATAAATTAGAGTAAGTGTGCTTTTAAATAGTTTCAGTTTTTTTCAGGTTTCCTGAAAACAAATTGAAGACCCTATCATTATCTTGTGACTACTATATTACTAGGGACTATTCAGTAGATTTACCTAGCAAAGACTATCCCCCCTCAATAGTTTGTTTTCAAGTACCTCAGACTTTGTACATGCAAACTTACCAAGTTACATTATGTGATTTTGTATAAACCTTCAAAGAACCGCACTTGTGAACAAGTTAAAAACAAACAAACAAAACCCAACACACTACAAGACAATGTTCAAAATTAAGAAGCTCATTTCGGGGAAATACCAAATTTTAGAGAAAGGTTGAGATGAAGAGTAATTCCAAACAGAAATGATGTAACACTAAGATCCAATATGAATCCGAAGTCTTTTTAAAAATTCATCTGATTTAAAACTTTTGAAGAAACTAGTCACTTTCAGTTCTGTTTAGGTCCTATGTTAGAACCAGGAAGGAACCGTTGATCTTTCAACAGCGTTTGCAATCTTCAGATACTGGCAATTACATATATGTACATTCTGTGAATTATTTGAGAAAAAAAGACTGAAGGGGGATCTTATCAATGTTTTTAAACACCTGAAGTGTGAGAGACAGAGGGATTTGGCCAACCTCTTTTCAGTGGTTTGTGGGCACAGGACAAGTGGCAAAGGCCACAAAAGGCATCACAGGAAGTTCCGCACCAACACGCGAAAGAACTTCTTCATAGTGAGGGTGACTGCGCACTGGAACAGGCAGCCCAGGGAGGTTGTGGAGTCTCCTTCTCCTGAGATATTCAAGGCCTGTCTGGATGCCTACCTGGGCAACCTGCTCTAGGGAACGTGCTTTGGCATGGGGGTTGGACCCGATGATCTCTTACGGTCCCTTCCAACCCCAACAATTCTGTGATTTCTTGAAATACATACTGTAATGAAACATTTATTATGTAATCTACATATAAATACCCTCAATTTAGTTGTACTTTCTAGATGCTACTATAAATCTTCAGTGAATTCACATTGCATTATTGTTGACTAGTTGCCTCCGAGGCTGTACCAGGTTAACTTGGCAAGCTTTTGGTAGCAGAAGCCTGCAGGCATGGCTTCTGTGAAAAGAGCCCAGAAGCTGCCTCATGTCAGATCAGCACCAGTTCCAGGTGGCTCCAAAAGGTACCCACTGCTGGTCAAAGCTGAGACAGTGAAAGACAGTGGTTGTGCCTTTATGAGAGCAGATTTAAGAAAGGGAAAAAAACTGCTGTGCAACAGCAGCTGGGAGAGAGGAGTGAGAAAGCCCTTAAAACACCAAAGTCGGTGCAGAAGGTGAGGAGGAGCCCCAGAGCAGGAATTCCCCTGCAGGCCATAAAGAAGACTTTAGCTTCAGGCTATGGAGAGGAACCCACACAGGAGCCAGGGGTCTGGGGGGGGGGCACTGCCACCCCTGCGAGAGCCGTGCTAGAACAGTTTGCTCCTGACAGATGGACCCTGTGGTACAGACTCATACTGGAGAAGTTCTTGAAGAACTGCAGCCTGGGGGAAGCCTATGGAGGATCAGCTTGGGAAGGATGGCATCCCAGTGGAGGGATCCTCCAGGGGAAGAGAGCAAGGAAAAAGGGGCAGCAGACAAAACACTATGGACTGACTGCAATCCCATTCCTTGTTCCTCTGAGCTACTTAGGGGGTGAGCTAAAAGCAGGTGAGTGGAGGCAAAGGTGTTTTTAATTTGCTTTTAGTTTCTTACTGCTCTAGTCTGTTAGCAATACACAATAAGTTATATTAAATCTCCTTATGTTGAGTGGTATGCCCATGACAGTAATTTATTTGTAAGTGATGTCCCTGTCTTCATCTCAACCCTTGAGCCCTCTTTTTCATCAGATTTTCTCCCCCTCTTCCTTTGCTGGAGGTGGAGGGGAGTAATATGAGAGAGCACTTGTAGTGTAGTTTAGCCACCCATTAGGGCATTAGGGTGAAATCAACACAGAACCCAAAATTCAGAGGCATAAACTTTTATACGCTGCTGATGTCAGTATTAAAAGATAATTAACTTCTCATATGCAGAAGAAAAAATAAATTGATCAAAATAATCATATAGAAGAGAAAAAATACTACAGGAACTTCTAGATTTGAAAATCTGAGGTTTCACAGATGTACAAGATACCACTTTGCAAGTATGTCAAATTAAGAAAGGGCTTATGACAAATTACTTCATCAGACAAATGGTATTTACAAATATCTGCTAACCCCACTTAACAGCTGACAGGAGTCAATGGGGCTGGTAGAAAAGGACTGATTCGATGTCATCTAGTTTCAAAATGAGGGAAAAGCATTCCAGAACATGGAAGCAGCAGCTCAGAGTTCACAGATTTTACAGAAAAATATAGACTGTATATAGAAGTGCTGGGAAAACAAGTAGGGACCTCACAAAAGGATTCCTGGCATTTTATTACAAATCCTTCCTTTATGTAGCATGCAGATAATTTAAAAATATCAAGCCTACAGCTGCCTGTGAGAAATCATTTAACCGATACTGCCACCAGGTGGTATGTCTATGTATTAACATATATTTCTCTTGATGTATCTTAGTTTTATGCAGGTGAGCACATGGACCCAAGGACGAATCAACTGTCTCTCCATACAATCGTATTTCAGCAGAAACTAATATTATCACTGCAAAAAAAAAGTAATCCACTTGTGTTTCAAATGCATCTGATGGGGTTAGACAACTTTAGGAAAACATGCAGAAGTCTGGAGATGTCAGAAGCTGCAATAGACTAACGTGCTCACATTTTGGTTACTTCCTGTATGAAACAGATGGAGTAGGTCAAGTACGATGCCCAAGTATGATGCCCCCAAAGAGGCCTGTCATGCAATAAGTATCAATCTGCCAGCACAGGGACTGTAGGATAAACAAAACTGTAGCTCAGAGATTAAAATAAGCAAACAAAAAAATAACACATTCAGAGAACAGCAATCATTAGTTAATAGCAAGTGCTTTCTTAATATCAGGTATTTAGATCTATTATGTAAGGAAAAAAATAAGTCCAATTTTGCTAAAAGAAATAACCACGCTCCACATTAAGGAAGACACTAGGGCACAACGGTGCTGTGCATTAGCAGCACACAACATATAATCCATCAGTGAGAATAACAAAGCTTTAGGAAGAACTTCAAACAGCTCACTCAGTATCTAATAATGTAGAAACATTCACTTGGATGGGCAGGAGAGGACACGACTCTCCTGAACTTTGTTTTGAGAAGGAGAACTAGTTGGAGACCACAAATAGGTATCACTTTCTGATTATAATAATTTCTTATCTTTGTCATAAGCATTTTCTGTGGCATATTTAATGTGCATGAAGAATTCTCTAATTATACAATTCCTTACCAAGACCTAACACAAGCTAACTAGGATTATTAGCTCTATTTTGAAAGTTTGCTTTCTTGCCAAAGTGGCTATTTTTCATTGTGATAGTATTGCTCACTGCACTCATAGCAAAATGACAAAAAAAAAAAAGATGTTAAAGACAGCTGAGGTAGATGGGTAGGGTGAGCTAGGTGAAATGGAAGAGCAGCAAGTATAGTTTGACATGCAGAGCCACAACCTAAAAACATTGTTAATCATGTTGTCTTAAGACTTAGAGACTACTAAAAAAGAGAAATCTGAGGTGAAAATGATGTTCTATCAAGAAGATTAAAGACAGTAAAAGTTCCTTTTTTTTAAAAAAAAAAAAAAAGAAAAAGAAAGTTTAAACGTGGTCACACCCCTAACATTACCTCAATCCATATACTTGTGTAACAGGGCAGCTTGCTTTTATGTATGTTGGAAAAGCAAAACATTTCAGGCAATGATCCACTGTTATTGCTGTAAGCTTTAGAATTTAAATGCAAATTTTCAGTTACAAGGAGAAAACATGAGTTTTTTGAGAAGAATACAAGAAAATACCTTTAGATCCCTCCCTTAGCCCTCCATTAAGTGCATCATAACTCCAGAACACAAACAAAACTTGTTTAAGTTGATACAGAGCAAACTTCCTCTAGTGAGGTTTTCCCCCTGCTCCCCCTCTCCCCTGAAGGAGATAGTTCCATAAAAATCTCCAACACGGAACTGTAGTTTTAGATCTCTAAGATAAGTAATGTTGCACATTATTATTAGAGTCCATCAACAAAATATCTTAATTCAATAGGAAGGCAGTAATTGTCATGCTACAATCTGATTCTTTAATCAGGGAAGCAATAAAAAGCATGTCTGGTTAAAAAAAATGACTATTACAGGTCATACAAGCGTAGTGCCTAAATTCTAAGACAAGAATTCTGCTTAGAGACAGACTATTTAGGAAATGTTTTCAGAAAACCAAAGAACAAATACTTGAAAACAAACACTGGAAGACAATGAATTGTATGAGTATAAAAAGCAGACTACTGAGCTACTGCTAAATATAATATACTACTCACCTGCAATTGTATGTGCATAAAGTCTGCTGCCAAATGTAAAAACATGCAATTCATACAGCTTGGCAATTTTTTCCAGGAATTCCTTACAATGCGGACGCAAACGAGTATGTAACATAGGCTCACCTCGACCTAACTGGAAATGAAATATTCCCTAAAAAAAAAAAAAAAAGCATGTTTAATATCATCAAAATGCCAAACAAAAATGCCAACATTACACATTACAGAAGTGCCCCTCCTCTCATCGCTTCCACTACTTTTATTCAGTTTGATATTAGGCTAAAGCAAGTTTCTGCCACAAAGACTGTGTGGATAAAAAAATCCAAACCACATTTTTGTTCTGTGCAAGGCAGTCCAATAAAAAGTTTTGCAAATTCAGGAGGCTGCACTGTTGAAATGTTTATGATCAAAGTAACTTTCATTTAAAAGTTTTAGTTATACCACATCAATCTCAAAAATGTACCTTGAAAAATTTCTCAGTTCACAATCTCACTCTAACTACTGCTAGTCCATGGACTTCACTCAGATTAATTAAATTTAGAGCTCAGGAAAGACTTAGCTAGATGACAAATACTACAGCTATGAAATTATACCATTAGATAGCAAACTAGGGAGGAACTTCGCAGAAAAAGTCTCAAATAAAAGTCTCAACATCTTTTAAAAAATGCTTTTCTTAAAACCGAGCACTTGTATATATAAAGGCCCAACCTTTCAAATACACAAGGGTTTTGAGCTATTAAACTGAATACTCACTGTTCTCTTTCATATCAATTACATTTAAGTACATTTACAGTTTGGTTTTGCCAGCAGGTATGAGTATTTGCTCAACCTACTAGACACGAGAGAATGACAGGAGAAAAGAAAGATGAACTAAGCAACCGCAGGCTGCATAACACTGAATTGGAATTTGGATTGGCATCTTTCCGTACAAGACACTGAAGACGCATTCCAACACGCTTCTTGCTTTAAAGTTTCCACATTGGAAATACTATAAACAATGAGAGCCCCTATCAATTCAATGATAGGTGTTTAATGAAATTAAACAGCAACATCCAAGAAAACAAGCAAACAAAACAAACAAAAGAAAAAAGCATTAATATACATTCAGGGAGGAATGACACACCTAATAAAACACGTTATTACCAAAAAAGGACTTCCAATGGTAATTCACTACATACCTCTTGCACTCAGAGGGGGGAAAAAAAGTCTTATTACTAGGTATTCAGTCTGAGCTGTACAGGAAGGAAAGCTGAGATTAAGAATAGCTACCTGAATATTTTTTTGCTTTAAGCAATAGAATGGAAAAGTGAAAAATAACACATTAATGGAAAAAAAAAAGCTGTCAATTGAAATGGAGGAGGGGAAAGGAATGTATTTCAGAAGACATGTATTTTCTGTTATTCTTCAGACACCAAATACATACCTTATTTGACATTTGTTGACAGTGCTGTTCAGTAGTATGGATCAATGTTTGGTCCAAATCAACCATAAGCACCAATTTTCGATTTCGGTGTAGTCGCTGTTGATCTTCTCTTCCTAATTGTTCAGCTTGCTAAAAATGAAGTATTCATAGATTAAGCTTAATTTTGAAGAAATAAACTAGGATTATTGGTGTCTGTGCATTGTGAACTTCAGAAGAAATGTTGCTACATACTAACTACATAAGAAATAATGCTTCAACATAAAGGAAGTGATGGCAGCCATGTCTGCAATTTTTCCTATAAAAATAATATTCCCAAGGTCTATACTAATCTATATGATACAACTTTTAAATTTGATTAACTCAATAAATAACTTTCTATATATAGTAAGTAATCAAATTCATTGAAGGCCAAGGTTCTTGAGACTTGCAGCTAGGGGTAAAACATATTCATCATTAGTTCTGAAAACTTTTATTATAAAATGGCTCAACATAGCATCCAGTAAGTATAATACTGTTGACAACACTAGGTTGAGTTTTAAAATGAAGGTGCTAATGACAGATACCGTAACTCTAAGCCTAAACTTAAAGTATATATATCTTCAAATATTTTAATCATGTAGTTCTATGCATGCATTGATTAAAAAAATATCTTCCTGTAAATTTGAGTTCATTTTTTTTTGAAACTTTCAAAGTAATGCATTAAACTCTGTGTTCACTTTAGTAACTTCTAATGGCAAGCTGCAGTACTAGCCACCAGACAGCTAAACTTAGATGTTAAGTGGAGCATTGTAAAGAAGCAGGGTGCAAGCAAAAACTGTCCTTTGAAACACTCCTCTACAATGGGAATGGCTTTTAGCTGCTTCTATCTACACATTTATTCTCATTGGCATGCTTTGAAGAGTTACAAAAAATAAACAACAACATAAAGAGTAAAAACAAAAAACCAAACACCGCAAAAAAGTCATGTTGGTAAGAAAGATGAACAGATGTTTATCCTAAAAATACACACGTTTTTTTCCTCTAAATAATCTGACATGAATATTTTGGTAACTCATCTAAATGAAATCTTTGAAAAATAATGAAATAAATTTAAAATAGAGGTAAACTGTAAACAAAGTGTCTTGACTATATTTCATAGGACAAATTTCAGGGTTCCTGACTAATCAGGGTGAAGACAAGTTTCAAAAGACACTGTGAACTTTGAATACATTTCAGATATTGGAAATTGAACTTTCCACAAACTGCCCATTCTTTAAGACAGAAATATTAAAGTTAGAAGTTTTCTATCTACTGTCACAGAAATATCATCTTTTCACCACACAGCCCTAAAAAAACCACTGTAAAACCTGATACAACCGAATCTGCATTAGGGTAAACACACAGAAACGCTGGGCTACTGATGTTCATCACCAAATCTCTCTTCAAAAGGAAGCCAAATATTTTATATAGATATAAACAGCATTGAAGAAACTCTTATAACTAAGCTTCTCAACTGTGGAGTTACAATGAAAGGTATCAATACAGGAAAGCATGACCGTACTTACCTCAGAGCTCACTTTCAGTTCTGGGACACTATGAACCATAGACACAGTTGCTGTGGATAATGGTACATTCTGTTTTCCGTTCTTGCTTTGTATCCTAATCACAAAGGGAAAACAGACATCAGAAGAGCAAAACTTCAGTGAAGGAAAAGTTGAACACACTAAAACTTGCAGTACCAAACCAGTCATCACCAAAAAAATGATTAAAAAGAGCTATTTTGACTAATATGCTCTTCTAAATTCTTGTTAATGCGGGTTATTGGGAAAAAAAAGGATAAAAAGACCAAAGCTCTCCATAAACAACTTGCCAAAAAAAAATCATTGTAATTAGTTATGCTTCTAAATAACCTTGTATAATGACACTAAGGTTAAAAAAAAAAATCCATGTATTGAGTATTTGAAAGGTCATAAATTAAGCATAACTACCAAAGTTAAAACTTATTTTCCTTTTTTTTTTCTTTTTTTTTGGTAATCATTCAGCATACAGTTGCCTACCTTCTCCAAGCCAGACTATGAAACAAATCTATGCAAACGATAGACAAAGTTACTCTTTATGTGTAGCAACGTGACTTACATGCGACTGGCCGCTTCAAGAAAAGCGGACAAAAAAACCTTATACATGCACCTCCCTTTGACACAGAGTGGTGTACTATGTGGGTATTATATATACACATCTGAATGATATATAAGTGGATATGTAGTCATACATGTAGAATTATATCCTCTCATATACACGATTATGTCTATCTATACGTACATGCAAATATAAAGTTCCTTGAAAATGGACCAAGTAACCCCATACAGCTTCAGTATTACTAGCTTCCAAGTAACACACAAATTTGTTGCAAACTAATACCCAATTCAAGACATTATTTCTGGTTAATCAACACTAAAAATACTGCTGTACAAATTTTGCAGCATATGGCATACGTATCTTTAATTTTTCCATGTACCTGTCCAACCAAAGACAAAATTTATATTGGATCAACAGCCAAAGGAAACAATTTTCACTTACAGAATCATAAAATCATTAAGGTAGGAAAAGACCTCCAAGACCATCTGCTCCAACCATCCCCCTATGACCAATGTCACCCACTAAACCATGTCCCTAAGCACTACAACCAACCTTTCCTTAAACATCCCCAGGGACTACTGAACACCACAGTGGCCAGGTTGAGCTCATGCTGGGCTTTAGCCTTTCCGATTTTCTCTCTGCATATGCTGGCAACTTCCTTGTACTCTCCCCAAATTGCCTGTCCTTCTTCCACTGGACATGAACTCTATTCTTTTCCTGAAGACTCAGCAGAAGTTCCATGTTCAGCCAAACAAGCCTTCTTCCTTGCTGGCTCATCTTATGGCACACAGGGACAGCCTGCTCCTGCACCTTGAAGACTTTCTTTTTGAGGAGCATCCAGCCTTCCTGGATGCCTTTGCCCTTCAGGACTGACTCCCAAGGGACCCTCCCTAACAGTGTCCTGAACAGCTCAAAGTCTGCCCTCTGGAAGTCCAAAGTAGCAGTTTTACTGACACCCTTCCTGACTTCACCAAGACCATTGCATGGTCACTCTGCCCAAGACAGCTCCAACCACATCTTCCACCAGTCCTTCCCTGCTCATGAACAGCAGGTCGAGCGGGGCACCCCTCCAGTAGGTTCACTAACCAACTGCTTCCTCTGGGCTGTATTGTATTTCCAGCATATATCACTTCATGAAAACAGTGGCAAATAATTTACAAACAAGATCCTGAGGAAAAAAGTATTTTTCAGCTGTGTTGGGGCTGTGACAAAGACAGTCACAGACAGATGTTTCTACTGTACTGTAGTATTTGGAAGCACTACTTCTATCCAGAAATGAGAAGTATTTCTCTTGGCCCATTTAAAATGAACTTAAGAATTGTGTAATGGAAAGGATGCCCCATTCATTAATGGTATGCTGGGAGTGAACTGTCTGTACTTGCTTTTCTTCAAGCAAGAAAAGCATTGATGCTTTTCAACTGCCTTGATGTGTAGGTTCAGCACACCTAATAAATTATACCAAATATATAAGCCATTTTGTATAAAATGAGGATGCTCTCTGAAGCAAAGTACTATTTAACTGAGAAAACTGAATACACTGCAAACCCTGAATTCATGTAGACTTTTATGAAATTTTTATATATTTACATATTTATATATATAATATTTTTTATATATTTACATATATATATAATATTTTTATATATTTACATATTTAGATATGACAATATCCATTCAGGACAGACAAAGCCCTATTTTGCAATTATCCTACCTTTTTATTAGGTTTGTTGTTTTGACAAATGCTCAGCTATAAAATATTAACAATCAACTTTTCATTACCATTAACTGGGCTATGCAATGCATAAAAATTCAAATATTTGGTCCACTTTATCTCGTTTATGGTATGCTGTTCACAAAATAATTCCTAATAATGACTACGAATTTAAAAGACAAAGTACTGCCTTCCAAATGGAATGATCATACAACATTAATTTTTAAAATCCATTCTATCATTCAGTCTATTTTAGAAAACAGATATTGAATTAGTAATTTGATATGCATAAGAAAATTCTCTTTGCCAACTGTACTAGCAACAAGAGCAAAAGAAAAATAAAATCATCCTTCAGATTTGCTTTCTTGGCCTAAGGCCTTTAGATCCATGTCAGAATGTTTCACAAAAAAAAAAAAAATGAAAACAGTTCTGAAGCCTTAAATTGAGAACAGTAGAGGCAAGCTAGTTCCCACTCAGACACATTATAAATGAGGAAAGGTCACAGGAATGATACTGATACTTCCTCACAGCTATTTACACCTGCAGAGATAAAACTCTCAGGCTTAAGTCACTGTCAACACAAACTTCCAACTCTCAACCTCAGTTATAAACACATAAAAAGCAAATTTGACTATAGCATGATGAGAATTCATGTCTGTATGCACACTCTTTATTTTTTCTATCTGAGATAGTAAGTTATCCTAAGGTTACCTCCACAGAAAGAGTATGTAGTTAAGAGTTGTAAATTTGTAATGTGAACTGTGATTCAAGCGCCCACATGACATTTTATTCACACGTATTCCTAGTTATTCATCTCTGTAATAGCTAAAAGTAAATATAGTTCTAAACAATGCATCTGCAAACAGTGACACATAAGGAGAAAGAGGTCACATTTGAAAGTCTGTTTCAGGATGACAGAACAAGTACCTTGTGTAAACAGTAAAAGCAAATTACAGCAGCTTGCAACAATGGCATGTATCTTGCCAATTTCTTTTTGCATTGGTTTTATCCACAGGGAACACTGATTCTTGCTTACATATATCAATTTTCCAGTTAAAAATATATTATATGATTATACTATTCATTATGTGATCATGACATTAAGCAAGAATTTCAGAAGATATTCTCAACAGATTTTTTAAAATCAGATGAGGAAGAATGCCTTGTGGTAAAATTTAACTTCTAGAGCAAACTCCTTCTCAACTTTCCTTACAGGAGCACTCTGAGTAGACCTGCTTATGTTAGGCAGTATGAATACTGTCCTCCCTCCCTACTATTACCTATACCTCCACAATTACATTTATAGGTATGATTCACAACTACCAAGTCTCAGAACAGAGAAGCAGAGTAAATGAGAAAAGGAAGAGCTTGAAGCCCTAATCACAAACAATGACAATCTGGACAGAAGAAGCTGGAACACTTACTGAGTCAAGTCTTGGCCACATTCTGCACACAAGCCTTTCATTACAACTGGATGGCTACATCCTTCCAGTTTCACCAAGACACCCCTGGGGGAAAAAAAAAAAAAAAAAGATACATTAATTCTATTAGTCATTTCAGAGTACATTAGATTACTGACTAGAAACTGAGAGTTCAAAGAATAATTTTGGTTATGATTCCAGTGCCATCCCCCTAACATACACGCTTCTGCCCCCTACAGAGAAGGGAAAAAAAAAAAATACAACACTAAGTATTTGATTTGAATTACTTAACTTACTACCTTTAAAAGTCACCAAAATATTTATTAACATCAGTTTCTAGCCTTAATTTAGCAAAGAAATTCAGTGCATTAACAAAACAAGCATTGTTTAAACAGCAGAGAAACAGATTACATTCAGTTAGACTCAATTCCCATTGACATGCTACTGACTATCAAATATGGAAACTCTTCTGTTCTACACTTATTTCATTGTTGTTTATCTTTTTTTGTATCATGGCAGAAACATCTATTACTTGAGACTTCTCACAAAAATATTTTAATTTCATTAAGCTTAAGCCTCAGATTGCCACATTTTATACAGACAGGCAAAATCATATTTTATTTTCTTCCAATGGCTAAAATAAACCAGAAATTAGAACTCAAAATGCTTCAATTAAGTGTGATATTTACTATTCCAAACTGCTTAGAAAATAAGTCTGCTTGTCAGTAGTACGATCCAACTGAAGTACTGTTTTGTTCAAATTTAGTTCTCAAAATTCAGTCTTGAAAATACCATTACCTCTCCCCTCTCAAGTACTTGAATAGGCATTGAGACTGCTCCCATTTTCTTCAACACAGTTAAAGGAATTAATCTTTCAGTTTTAAAGAGAAAACAAAAAAAACAGGTAGATATAGTTCAGCCACCACAAAGTTTCCCCAACTCCAAGACCATAAGCTGCTGCATCTACCTAATTTTTCAAAAATACAAAAAAAAAAAAGGAGTAGAAAAAATATCTAAAGTTCTTTCATTCAGAAGTTAGTTGTAGTGTTTTCTTAGATTTCAAATCTACGCTATAATAAAAAGAACACCAGGAAAGAGACTCCCACATTTGTTCAAGTCTCTCATTTATTGATTTGACTACTAGGCCTTTGAAAATTCCAAGAAGAAATCCACTCTTCAGGTGACACATGTAGCTGCTTGCTTCCAACACTTCACAAATTTCTTAGTGACCAGAAGTCTGATGAGATTATTTACTAACAGCACTGCAGTTAATGCATATGCTGGGATTATTTCTGTCTTTGAGAGCAAAAGCTAGATTCGGATCAGGCGTATTTAAATACACATTTTCATAAGTCACCATACTGCTAGTACTTTCATTTACAAAAGCGCAGCTTCGGTCTCTTTGCATTGGCAGTCATCAACCTTGTGTCAATTACACCTTCTCTTCCTCTGTAAGCATTTTACTTTTTTAAAAAATAGAGTATGTATGGTATATATAAATATTTATGAAACGTAAAAGTATTATAGAAATCAAATATATAAACAAATATAAAGAAGGTATATATGTTCATAGGTCTCAATAATAAATAGTTGATCCGCACAAGAGACAAGCAATTTTTGTGGTCCTTAACTACTGGTAATGAGTTGTTTGTTTACTTAGTTCCCCTCTCATCCCCCCAAGTCTACAGTACTTCCATCATTTGACTCATCTGACTTTCTCCCTACTTTTACAAATGTTCCTGTCTTGCTCTCCTTTGCCTTGGTTCATCCCTACGTTCCTTCTTCATCTACCCTAGGCTTCCTGCTCACACTAAAGAACACGCCAGAACTGATCATCTTTAACCTGCGTTCAGTGCACGAACCTGAAATTATATAGACACGTGAACAGCCAAAAACAAACAAACAAACCCAATAAATTGAACCAAACCAAAACACAATAGAAGCCATAGGAAGTCGTGTAAAAGCTTACAATGACTGAGTATTGCTGCTTACCCCAATTTAATCGGTTTTCAGTAACTCAGGGAAAAAAGCAACACTCTTAGAAAGCAACACCTTAGAAAGCCAAAATCTCTTCAGACATTCTCTACCTGGCATCTGAAGTAACATCGCACTCCAAGCCTGCTACCAAAGGGGCTGGTATAACCCTCAACTGAGGTAAGAGTTAAATTAGGACATGCAAGAAATTCTGTTCACATGCTCATGAACTTTTGATCTCAACAGAGCAAAGATTTTTATAAGAAAATTAGAGTTCTAAATTATTCACTGATATTTTTTTCTAAACATCACCTCTATAAATTGTCACATACTCAAACACACTGCTAAATAACAGTTCTGACCCTGCACATTTAAATATGAACAGAACACCGAATTTGCTGATGCCTGCTAGAGCATCTGATAGCAAACCCTCCCTAATTCCATTTCCACTATGATGTTTAAGTCGAAGGACAGAGGAAGAACTCTGTCCTTGTGAACCTGTGAGCACTGTACAACTGAGATTGTCACATTTCAAAGACAACTGCCAGTCCTCTGCTTTCTCCTAAGGCTTAAGCGCATCGAAATATTTTACTCATTTAAGTTTTAGCCCATATGTTTTAAATGTATTCTAAAAAAAGCAGATTTACTAAAAGTATACTGCATAAGAATAACCATGGAAAAATGGCTTTTTTGAATTTCAGAACTGAAAACATTCCCTTCACCGTTGAAGTGATGGATTTTCAAAATATAATGACCATGATCAAAGACAATTATCAAATAGAATTGGGGGATGGACACGGAGGGGGTAGACCATTGCAATATCTAAGCTGAAATAGGAAGGACTACATCAGGACAGCAGTATGCACTGCTCACATGGATTCTTTTAAGTGAAAAAAAAATAAATAAATGTGATTGAAGTAAAACTTGAAAAAGTAAATAAGGAAACCTGCTTTAAGATCTTATTCACATTCTTCCCAGATGTGCTTGTAAATAAGAAACAGACGCTAGGTGTGCCATTAGAGCAAAATGGTATTTTTTTGCAACAATCATGATCAGGGACAACCATTTACTAACGGCCTCAGGATGCACCAGATGACCTCAAGCCCATCACTGTGCTCCCAGCACTTCCACACTACTACATTTTGTCTGTTTCTAAAACAAGCCTTTTAACTGTATCTGCTTTCAATCAGAAGCATGAAGAAGAAAAAAACAAAAAGCTTTCATGAAATCTGATATGAGCATTTTGCTTTCATTAACAGAGGAAGTCTATGCCTTTGCTAATTGCAGAGCCTGGTCATTAGCGCTGACTCAAAAACACTGCAGTCTGTAACAAATGCAATGGTGGCTACAGTTCCAGGTAGGTTAACTTCAATGGGGAAGTTAGCACATAAGGTTCTTGTATCTGTTCTTTCATCAATTTGCTACTCCTCAGTTGCAAAAGTTCACTAGATCACTAAAGGAAACCCACTACAAAGAAAAAGCAACCCCCAAATGGTTTTATTAGCTTTGTGTTGTTGTCGTTTTACATCTTTTCCTTTTTTTTTTTTTTCCCCAGCATGATCTTACACTTCCAGCAATGAAATCTGAAGGCAGCAATGTGGGGTGTGGAGGTGACATCCAACAGCAGCACAGGAGGACAACGGCCATGACAGCTTTCCTGAGAAAAACTTATAAAGACCTGTCCTTTAAGGGTCTGTCCACTCAGCATGATGTGGTAACAGATGGGTTATCCTAAGTTATTCAAAACCACTCCCACTTGAGAGTAAGTTAGCCGTGGCCTTTCATTATACCAGGGCACCTTTTTCACAGGCAGTGAATAACAGCAATAACACCTTTTTCCTCTGAAAGCACGTCCCTTCGCTCTGGCACTTCCAGAAATAGCTACTTCACTAACCTGGGAGGTGGGAGACCAGCCCACCCTGTCCAGGTTTGCTGCTGGGTTTAGCATCAAAGCAGTCAACAGAATATTCCGGCATGGGCCACTGATGGGGAAAAGATGCAAATGTTTGTAAACAAACCCAAACCAAACCACACGGCTAAGATGCACACAGTTTCAGCATCTCACTTCCTGGAACTGTCCACCCACAGTGACCAGGCTGTTAGCATTTATCTCACCTATTTGTTCAGGACTAGCTGGAACACCTCCATGCTCTGGAGACTGTGCTATGCCTTTCACAAAGTCTTTTTTAAATGAACCATGCACTTGCATAAAAAAATAGAGGGCAATTTGTCAAGTGTGTAAGTGGGTGAATAGACAATGACAGGTCCTAAAGTGGCTGCCTTACACCTGCCTGTATTTCACTAGAATCTATCAAAAGCCAAGGAATTTCTGAGTTGCCTTGGATCAGTATAGTATAAAGAAATACCACAAGTGTCACATTCTCCCCAGTTGTCACTATGCTGTCACTTCAAACTGCAGTCCTCCATCTGATGCCATATGATTTTGCAATCAGTATCAGATGTAAAACTGTACTAATACAACAAAAGAAGATTCCAATGAACAACTAATTAAACTCTTCCCCCACCCCACACGCCATTCTGCAGCATGCTCAAGAGGTTATCAACAAATTGTGAGCACGTCAAAATAGCAAATACACACCAGACTCGTGATTATTAATACCAGGTATTACTCAATTGTCCAACTGATCTAGACCACATAGTAATACACAATATCCTAGCTGTCATAAGACTAGAATGGCAGATAACCGAAATCTCATTCAACTTAAAAGCCTTCTTCGACATTTTACTTTACTTAATTTGTGAAAAACTGATATTCTTGTTAGAACAATTACACCAGAACAATTCTTGTTAGCTTACACCAGCCACGAGCAGGTTCAGTGGCTCGTGGCTGCAGCGTTTAGAACCACCTCAAAGAGCCCTCAAGCCCAACTTACCGCAACATCCAACCACAGCTTCTATTATATAGGACCCCCATCTCATAGCAAGGATTGTTCAAGTATTTAATCACCTTGCAACCACCATAAAAGATTAATTCCTTAGATATTTAACCATCAGATTTTTTTTTTTTAACTCTCAAAAATATCTGCCAAGAAGCAAAGTTCTTGAACAATAAATTAAAAATATCATGGATGACAAGTACAGGGTTTTCCTGAACTACACATCGATTGACTTTCATGTCAGTTACAGAACAATAAGTCACAGTGAAACTGCTGCAAAGCCATGCGGCAACTGCCTTGGACTTAGCCCATCTCCAATCACCTTTTGTTCTTTTCAGACATATACCTTCTAATGTTCCCCAGCCCTCCAGGTAAAGGCATATAAGCTGATCTGAGATGTGGGGAAGTTATCACTGTATTCCTCCTGCCCATCACCAAAAATCACCCATGGCTACCAGGACATCTGCACCTGTAGGCCCACATCTAGAGAAACAGCTACAGTTGAAAAGGTTCGTATCACCAAAGCAACCTTGACACCAAAGCACAGGGAGATGACTTTGAAAGAGACAGCTTAGCACACAGCTGGCAGCAAAGCTGTGCTTTTTCCTTCTCCGATACAACCTTCTGCACACATACACCTATACAAGAAAATTTAATTACTCTGAACACCCTTAAAAAGGGTTTACAAACAAAACTGCCATGGGTTACATAGCACTGTTCAAGGCAAGGAGCAGCAGTTCCAAAACGGGCATTGCCCGTGTGACTAACTGTGCTGTAGGGATAACCAACAGCATCATGTAAGTGCCAAGTTCTGACAAATACTCCAAAACCAGAGTGCAACCGTTGCATTATTCAGTTCTAAAAAAAAAAGTAATATATTGACAGTATCCCATCTTTCCTTTAAAAAACAGACTAAGAAAAACATTTTCATGCATCTACAAGAAGAAATCTATGTGGTATACTGCAAGCTTTTTACACAGCATGTGCAAAGAGAAAAATGTCCTTCTGGATGCAGACAATGCTGATGAATGACATCTTGTACAAACGAACCAACATCAGCCAAGTTACCCTAAACCTGTTATTTCAATAACATCAGATGACTAAAGTAAAAGTCCCTTCCCATTGCACTGGTATTGCTTTAAATGTTAAAGTAATTGGGAGTGATGCCCAATTAGTCCAAGCGTACAATAACCAAGTGTTTGAACCTTACGCAAAGGTATCCTGAAGGGGGGAAGGAGAGGCTCAGCCAAAAGGTATAGACTAGAAAAAGTTAAAGCTCAAGCACAGTGAGGTGTGGTTACACCTTGGAGGTGGGTAGCCTTTGGGACAGAGGTGTGTTTTGGTATTATAATGGGCAAAGTTCACCAGAAGGACAGCATTTTGTCAAAACCATGACAGGCCATTGGCCCAAGATAGCAAATATGCAGCTTATCAGTTCTGATGGACCTTCAGGTTCCCATCTTATCAGAGCCTGGCTGTGGTGTCTCCACTCCGCTCTGCTCCACCCTCTGTACAGTTCCCTTTACAGTCAGCACACCAAGTACCCCCGGTGTGGGCAACATCAACATCTAAGGTTGGAGGCCTAGGAAGCTTCTATGGAATACTGCTACACTCCACCCTGCAAACTTCTTGAATGTTGTAGCTTTTCTTTAAGCTGTGGATGTAAGTTTAATTTCTAAGTCACGTATCGCAATTATTCCACAACTGGAAAGATCACAAAAACTTTCACTCTTGGTTTTGAAGATATGTTGCTTTCATTTCTTTGATATTGCCTTCTCACCCTCTTTCTTTCCTCATCCCCCTTTCTTTTTAATAGGGCCAGTGATGGAGAAAGCGTCAGAAAAGATAGTGTGCTCTCACAAATGGTTTACGTATTTCACTCAGGCTAATTCCTTCCCACTGAAAGGCTAGCCTAAGGCCAGCAGAAGTAGTTTCTACTGACTGGAAAAAGTTCATCTTTGTGGATAAGAAGCTCTTCATTAGACACATGAATATAGGTTCTGAAAAAACACATCATTGTTGAGTATCATTTAAACATACAAGGCGATATAGCGAGACATTCTCACCCCACTTTTCGTAGTACAGGTTACATACACAGGACTTAACTTCTCCACACCAAAAATTGATCACCTTTCTACTCTCCAACATCCTTTGTAGACCAGCAAATGCCTCCTGTTAGCAATAACACCCGTTCCCTATGGCCCAGTGGTGGGATTTCTAATTCTGTTGGTCTAGGATCAGCAAAACAATACCTGAACAAAATGTGCAATCGAGATCCTCCAACTGTAACCTGTAACGCAATGCCACTTGCTTTTCAGGAAGTTTTACTGTGCTCCCCCATACTTTAAGGCATTCTCTCCAAATTTAACTACCCACTTGTTAGAAGACCTTAGAACTTTAAGTAACATTTTTAACTACACAAAACAAAGAACACTTCTCATAAGGATATTTTATTGACAACTTGCTATGAATTATTTATCATTCTTCCGAAAAAGAGATCCCATAATGAAAGGCTGGTAGTTCTTTCCCGAACCTTCAGGCTATGGAGTCCCAACTGGAAATATTTATGTACACTTTTGGTAGCGTTTAACAATTTGCAATACCATCAACCCATATTTATTTTTATTTATGGACTTCAAATCTTGGTTTATCAAATTAGCTAAGAAGAGTCTTCCACTGGGTAATACTGACTTTAAAAAAATCTGAACAGCTAGGATCCCTGCTAGGGTTAGACCTTTGGTTAACACTGAACATGCAGTAATCAAATGAGAAAGTTACAGGCATGCACACAAGTTGTACTGCTTTCTCAAGGAAAAAAATAATAAAAAGAAACACAAAACTTTTAGATCAAGACAAACTTCTAAGAACATTCAAAGCACATGTCTTATCTGACTTCTCTCCTCATTTTTATTTTCTCCACTCCCTCCCATTTCGAAGGTCTAGGTACTGCACAGCACAAACACTTAAGTCTCATTCCAATTCCTAAGTCAGAATTTTTGTACAGGCATTTTCTCTTCAGGAGACTATTTGTTTTGCAATTAAGAAAGAAACAAGATGTAGGCTTGCCTTTGAAAAGACCATGGTTTTCTAAACAAATATAGTATTGAAGCAGAGCTCCAAAATACAGCTAAGAAACTACCTGGACAGCAGTAGAATAGAAATTCACTGCAGGAAAAAGCAGAACAGACTTCCAGCACAGACATCTACAAACACACAGTATTTAAGAGAAAAATGCTACAGTCATCTCATACATTTACAACGAAATGCGTACAATAGTCCAATGAGCTATCTCACTCTGCTGACCCACAGGATTCGGCCTATGCTCACACACACTGGCCAAGTCCTCGAGCCCAATGGCGATGACCAACTTGTAGTAAGAACTCTGAGAACAGACAATTCCCTCGTCTGGGAGAAACTCTGTAAGCATAAAAGCAATGTGTTACTAAAGACCATCATATGAAATGCAGTATGGGACATACACAACCTCAATAACATTATTTCTTGATTTCAAAGTATTATTAAACCCCTTAAGGACTGCAATGGCTTTTACAAAACCAGTCTGATGTGACCTAAATGCTGGCTACTGCTTGAAAAGTTAATTCTGCCCTCCCTTTCCCCACACTACGGGAAAGCTACTGAGCTAAATGAGGGTATTGATGAGTACAGGTCATTTAGCAGGAGGCTGGGTGGGAAGGCTGAAAAGTAGAAAGGGAGGCCAAGCCAGCTTCAGCTACATGATTTCCAACACACAGTTCAGTGCAAGCTGGAGGCAGGGAGAAGTGTGAGCATGGCTACCAGCCACCTCTCCTATCAGCCAGAAGCAATCCTGAAAGCAAGGCCTACTAAAGCCATACCAAAGAGACTGCTATAGCCACACTGTGCATTGTCCTGCCTCTCTCCTGATGACTTCTGAGCCTGAGGTGCGATTCCAACCAAACGTCGCTGAGCAGGTCAGTTCTCTGAGATAACGAAGGTCCGACAAGTTTTGTGAAAATAGATGGTAACAAAAACAAACAAACAACAAAAAAAAAAAAAACAAAAAAACAAAAAAACTCAACCCTCATGCAGGGCACTCAGCCCTCCCATGGTGTCTGCTATAACATGAGCTCCCATCTTGTTAGCCACCAGAGAACTAGGAATAGAAGAAAGAAAACAAGGAAGTAAGGAAACCTCTGGCTCTGAGCTTGGACCTTTTTCAATAACAATTTCAGCCAAACACCAGACAGATGCATTAAAAGCATCTTCCTTAGCATTAGCACTCACAGTACAAGAAAGAAATAAAAGATACACAGAACGAAGGTTGCAAGGAATGCATACCACAATGCATTATAAAAAATTGAATGAATCTAAATATAAAAAGGAAGTAGGTTAAAAATATAGTAAATATCTTAAGTATTATTCAAGCGTACTCAGTAATGAGATTTTCTTCAGGCTCTAATAGGCTCATTAAATATTTGACAGGATATTGTAAAAAAAAAAAAAATTGCATCTGTCAGCAGCAGCAAATTGTTTTCTTATAGTTTGTTACAAGCGTCATCACTTCAAAAAGTATAAGTCATCAGTATTTTACGACTCCTGAAGACTGCAAAATGAAAGGTTTTGAATCCAGGGTTGAGAGTCCTTCTCATCTTGGGTGGTAAATGAAGCCCTGAGGCTTTGTAACATTAGATAACCAAAGGAAGTTTTTTTTTTTTTTTTTTTTTTTTTTTTTAAGATTAAAACCCTAGATTATTGGATTATTGTGCTATTACTTTTTTTTTTTTTTTTGAGAACGTATTCCCACCTCTTTCCTGCTATCTTCTCCAAAAAGATAAAAGCTTTGCTTGATCAGAATCCAGATGCATTTAAACAAGGCTTTGATACTCTCATATACTTTATTTGTAAAAGAACACATTTTACCTACTACGGGTATATAGCAAGACAGAAAAGTGTCTGACTTAAATGTACTGGTAATAAATCTTTTTAGAAGATTCTGCTAATGTAAACCATACAAGAGAATTTCAGAAGTCTATCCCATCATTAGGGCCTGGAAGGGGTCCAGTGTTTCACATTAAAAACATTTACATAAATACTCACATAAAATACTGACCCAGCCCAGAACCCTGATGTGCCAGTGGCAGCTCCAAAATGGTGAACCTGGACGGGCAACTAGCACTAACTATACACAGAGCAGCGCAGCAGTTTTTGACATTTTATTTGTTGCTTCTGCCACCGGTGGATATTACTCTTTGTTAACATCAAAGACCTTTCATTAACTGCTTGCTGTCATGCTATTTGCAGTCCTCCAACAGGTCACACTTGGTCTCTCAAGCCCTGGCTTGGCGTTTGATGCACACCTAGCTGTGCTTGTATAAGCACCCGCCGCCTCCTGCCTGCCTCAGGCTGTTGTCCTCACCCCGCACCATCCCCTTCTCCGTGGTGACACCTCTTTGCATGCCAGCACAGCAGACTTTCAGCAGGATCTATTCCTTGATCCAAACTGATGAAGAAGCTTCCTCCTAAGTTCACGAGATCAGCCATTTAAACTATTTTTTCCAACACAACACACACTAGGAACGCTCAGAGACGACGACACAGACTGAAGAAGACTGCTAAAGCCACGGCCTATTCCAACAAAGAGCAAACCAAGTGACAAGAAAATTCAGTGCTATATGTGGTGTGCTCTTTTCATATGCTGAAAGATTTTATCTTGTGCCTGATAGATTAAAAAAAAACAAAACAAAACAGACCAAACATTAGAAATGCATCTTCTAAAGAGAACTGTGCCATAAGACAATTATTTTCATTAAAAAAATGGCTAAACCGATGTGGTAAGAACTTAGTCACATCATTTATCCTCAAATAAAAAGATTTAATCAATTTACATTCTCATGTTGTAACTAAAAGTAAAAATATTTGGACTAGAAAGAGTATGCCTATGGCATTTAGGTGACGGAAAAATCAGTCATCTCAGACAACATACTGCACATATCTTTGGTTCGCAGAGAATTCAGGGCTGAAGTGGCCAAACCCACTTGTTTGAAAGCAGCAAATGGCACCTGCGCAGCCAGAGAGCTTGGATTGGGAAGGACAAAGAAGTGTATACTCTGGAAATAATGAAAAAGTTTCAGCTATGTTGCCTACCTTAATCACTAAGGTATTTTAATAACAAACAACCTTAACATACATCTAAATATTGCTGATAGTTTCGTGTTATTACTTATATCCCACAAAATGACAAGTCACAAGCAAGAGATCAAATATTCACCAAACAAAACCTTTTAAGTTAGCCAACAAAAGCAGTTACGTCTCCAATTGCTGACCAGCTCTCCTCCCTTCAGGTCACGCTTTTTCTACCTCTTCACTTGAAATTTTTGTCTCTATCTCCTTAGTAGCTAACATTACAGCATGTAATAAAGAAACGATGCTGAAAGCTCTGAATATCCAGAAGGATACAGGCTGACAACAGTCAATACAAAAACCTAACTTTTATCAGTTTCAGACACAAGCATTTTGTGAGGCCAGGAACAACAGCAATTTATTTTCTAACCGTTTCAAAAGAAGCGCTTGCTAATTACAGTCAAGTGAATCAAGACTGAACAAATCAACACAAGTAGCGCATAAAAACTGGTGCATTCAGGTCCTGAAGTTTACATTGCACAAGGCTAAACCTGAAGTGCTGCTGTGTCAGACCCAGCCTATTTTAAATCTTTTATATTAAGCACTTTTTTGGTTCCATTTTCGTCCCCCTCAAGTGCTTAGCTAGCTTAACAAAAACACAAGACT
The DNA here is from genome assembly GCA_011076525.1 of Nettapus auritus. Lineage (NCBI taxonomy): Eukaryota > Metazoa > Chordata > Aves > Anseriformes > Anatidae > Nettapus > Nettapus auritus. The sequence continues at coordinate 47,546,547 of CM021766.1, forward strand.
GCTTTATCTCCCCCTCCACTCAGCGTTATCAAGACGAATTTCATCACACATACACTGCTTGAAAATTCTGGTCTGTATTTTTCCAGATGCTTTTATTCTGACCTAGCATTTATGGCACCTTTGTGCTAAACCAAATGTTAAAAGACTGTCTGTCTCACACCAGATGCGGTAGCTGAACACTGAGGCAGCACAAAGGGAAAGCCACAGCCTTATCTCAGAAAGAATAATGCTCTCTGTAGCAAGTAAAATGCAGCTTATCACAGAATCACAGAATTGTAGGGGTTGGAAGGAACCTCAAAAGATCATTGGGTCCAACCCCCCTGCCAAAGCAGGTTCCCTAGAGCAGGTTGCCCAGGAAGGTGTCCAGATGGGCCTTGAATATCTCCAGAGAAGGAGACTCCACAGCCTCCCTGGGCAGCCTGGTGTATCTCCTCTGCACCTTATGTTACTGATAACAAAACAATTGCTTGCTCCTGACTCTTTGAAAATGCCTGCACGCACAGATGTTAAGAATAACGATGTTTCGGTTCTGAAAGTTTAGGTTTGGGTGCAGCCACCCACCAGCCAAGAGACCGGCAATAAAAGAAAACAGCTTGCTGCCATAAAACGGAGGAAGTGCAGGCTTTCGATGGCTTCCTGTTGAGGAAAAAAATAAACGTGCTCGAAGTGCAGGGCAGCAGGCTCCTAACTCGATTTGACCTAGACACCCGCGAGGCCCTGGCTAACAAAGCGTTTTGCTGCATTGCCGGTACAACTTGTCACGTTAAAGAGTTCGCGATCCTTCGGGTGCTTTAGCTTCGCGCTGCGGTAACAGAAGCGGTGTTGGGCAGCCCTGCCCGCCCCTCTGTCCCGCGGGGCCGCCGGCACTCACCCGGGCGCGACGACCTGCCCGGGCCTGGCGCACAGCTCCCTCACCACGCCGGGCCGCTCGGCTTTCAGCTTGCGCTCGGCTCCGGCCCGCTGCGGCCTGGGGCTGCCGGCGGCGCCGGGCGGGGCGGCGGGGCGCGGGGCGGGCGGCAGCGGGGCGCACAGCGCCAGCACCGAGCCGATCTGCACGGCCGCCCCCACCGACACCTTCCACTCCAGCAGCCGCAGCGGCCGCGGGCCCG
>CM021766.1:47557655-47594470 GCA_011076525.1 Nettapus auritus
TTCAGCTTGCTATCAACCACAAGCCCCAGATCTCTCTCTGCAGGGCTGCTCTCCAGCGTCTTATTGCCCAGTCTGTACATGTAGCCAGGGTTGGCCTGTCCCAGGTGCAGGACATGGCACTTGCTCTTGTCAAATTTCATGCAGTTGGTGATTGTCCAGCTCTCCAATCTGTCTAGATCTCTCTGCAAGGCCTTTCCACCCTCAACAGAGTCAACAACTCCTCCCAGTTTATTGTCATCAGCAGATTTGCTCAAAACACCTTCTTGTCCTACATCCAAATCGTTTATGAAAACATTGAAGAGCACTGGCCCTAAAATGGAGCCTTGGGGGACCCCACTGGTGACTGGCCGCCAGTCTGATGTGGCCCCATTTCCCACAGCCCTTTGAGCCCTGCCCGTCAGCCAATTGCTCACCTATTGGATGATGTTTTTGTTTAGCTGTATGCTGGACATTTTGTCCAGTAGGATCCTATGGGAAACTGTGTCAAAAGCTTTACTGAAATCTACAAAGATCACATCAGCTGGTTTCCCTTGATCCACTAGATGGGTGACCTTATCATGAAAGGAAATCAAATGTGTCAAATAGGACCTACCCCCTTGTGAACCCATGTTGGCTGGGACCAATGACCACATTGTCCCCCAGGCGTGCTTCAGTAACTTCAAGGATAATCTTCTCCATAATTTTAGCAGGCACTGACATGAGACTGACAGGCCTGTAGTTACCAGGGTCTTCCTTTTTGTCCTTGGCATGTTTGGATATAAGTTTGAACACAGACAAATGAAGGCTGGGTACTCTCAGCTCTGGTCTCTAGTGAGCAAAATCTCTGAAGGGGACAAATTGGGGAATGAGCAATTGTCACCTATTTGCTCAGACTGTTACTGGAGGCAGACAGGTTGAGCTTTTGTTTTGATGTTAGGGGCTCTTCAAGTGTCAGTGTTGCTACTGTTTTAAAGCCTTTGTACATGTGTTTAGTGGTCCCAATAGTCCCCTGAAAGATAAACAAAACGTACAGTTCAGCAGTGCTGTTTGAAGTGTAATAACGTCTCCACATAAATGCAGCAGGGCAACACTTACTTCTGCTTTCTCCCCTTCTCAGTAATGGGCAGTTTTATGTTTCAGACAGTTTCTGGGATGACTGATATGATCTTGCTGTCTCCTGTACCAGGCTGTATGCAGTGGGAGTGTACACTGGAAGACTTAAGCATTTTAGGCTGCATTTCCATGGCAGCCAAACATGGCTGGCTGCAGGCACCATGCAAGCAGGGAAGCAGGGAGCTGTTCTGCAGCATGCGCCCCACTACATGAATACCCACCAGTGCAGGATGTGTGGAGATGTGGGGTGCAGCAGAGGAATGGGGCAGCCTCCTTGTAAATCCCTGTTAGGATAAGGGGTCTTTCTAGGTGTGATGTCCTGCAAACATATGTGCAAGTAGTTGTTCTGCCTCTGGAGAATTTGCAATATAAAAGAGCCCAGGTCAGTAGTGCAGGTGGGGGCTGCAGCTTAGGTATCAGCAGTACAGATGAGCCAACAGCACCAGGTCAGAAAGGTGCAGATAGTAAGCAGTGAAGATGGAGGCAGACCACGACTATGGGCAAATGCTGCCAGTTGCGTCTAATGCTTTTAATTACTTGAGCTGGAGCTGAGTTGTCCCCCTTTGGAAGGAAGGGTGCTACAGAAGAAGGTAGCAGTTCCTATCTCCCAATGTTTTCCTTTGGCAGCTGCAGCTAGGGGCCAAACGGGGGAGTGGAAGAGGTAATTGAAAGTCAAACTGAAAATGGGCAAAGGGAAAAAGAAAATAGAAAGGAGGAAGAAAGAGAAGGGAGGAAGGCAGGAAACATAGATTATAAGGATACAGGATATTGACTGAAGACCTATGGTGTTGGGGATGGCTCTTGAAGAGTAACAATCATCAAAGAGCATCAGACCAAGTGGTATTGCCTGTACACAAGCACATGTTCACAGACATCTCAGAATTGATGGAAAAGGCATGTAAGAAGGAGGGAGGCTATCTCACTGAGCAGGAGGCAGGGTTAAAATGTCTGTGGCCATCTTGGTTACAAGAAGACCTCAGATACCTTGTGTTCTGCACCCAGTGGAGATGATGCTTTAACACAGAGGAACTGGAAGCGTCCACAGCTGCACTCCCAGAGCTTCCTTCAGCTGCAGCACCAATGCAGAGCAGCAGGAGGGTGGCTGCTGGTGAGGATCTTTGTGGCTGATAGCAAGCAGGTGAGTTGGGCAGCTCATCTGCAGGAGCCAGGCAGAGCTGAGAATAAAACCCAGGTTTCCTGTGCTCAGCTCTATCCACAAGCCCATCACTTCCCCATGCAATAATCTGACATTACAGAATGTATGGCAATGCAAAGCCACAAAGAAACTAAATTCAGAGAGTAGTGGGCGTATGACTTGCGTGTAATGTTTTCCTTTTCACTGCAAATTTCTCATTTACAGTTATTTTTGCATAGACCTCTGTGACTGAATTCCCATAAAGTGGTCTCTCACACTTCAGGCTGTTATTAGAGAAAGGTAGTCACCAGGCTGATCTGTGCCTGGAAATTAGAGAGGCAGACACAGAACAGGCATTTGAGAAAGAGACTGCTTCACGGGAAGGGATATATGAACCACTCCGGCACAATTTGGCTGTTAGGCAAATGATTAAAGCTAAAAAGGAGAAAAAATGAACTGCTTCCCTGGTTGTATATATAAGCTGGACATTTGTGGAGAGTGAGCAAGTGGAGTGGTTATCAACAATAAAGGAGTAATAAAAAGATAAGATCTTTGCATTCCAATTAAAAGAAAAATCATGGCAACAGGATCAGATGTTTTCCCTGGCAAAGAGGCAACGAATTTCTCTCCAGGCTAGAGACTAATACCTACCTCTTCCATTTTGTCAAGTATTAACCCATAGGCCTCAGACAGTAAAAGGCAGACAACCAACATAGGGATTTCTATTGCAGATGAGAAAACATGTATTTTTTTTTTTTTCTTTGTACAAATCTGAAGAAAGAATGACCACTGAATTAATGGGGGGTAGGGGGGGGGGGGGGGGAAGGGAAACCAAGCTATTAAGAGATTAACATCAGGGGAAACTTTAGAGCAAGATGGCTTTTCTGATGGAACTGTGTTAGAAATTAAAGAAACCAATATCAGCTTTGCTTCCCCTTCCTGCCACCCCCACATTAGCCACATTTTTGCAAAACATGCCATGCAACATGTACTGATTCAATGGTAAGGCTTACTTCTGAGATAATGATTTTTCTCACTGAGACTTTCAAAGCTTCAAATCACAAAAAACAAGCATAAGTTTAAATGATTCAATGGCAAATTTGTGATATTAAACATCTAGGTGACATATATAAAAATGCTTCAGTTAGAGAAAAAAAATGTGTGTGTGCCTTTTCTTTACTGTTTCTATCATAATTGCTCCAAAGTAATTAGAGTGATGCTTAGGAGTTAAGCACACAATTTACAGAAGAACTTAAAAGGACAGATTCTGGATTGTCTTCTCTCTGTGCCAGGCAGAAAGATAATCAGAAAGTGAAAAGTTGGTTTCACTGACTAATCTGAAGGAGTCATTATGAAGATTGTTGCTTTTTACGAAGTCAATAAATGTCATTGATTCAACTCCTGAGGATGTCTTCTGACTGTGTAACCAAAATTTCAGGCATTATTTGAAAAATAGAAGTACTTCATAATTTCTTATCAAGTTTAATTTTTAGACCTGATTGTTGGTTGAAAATTTTCAAGTCTGTTTTCAGTGGAAAATTGAGTTTTTTATTTTGTGTATATGCTGCATAGACCTGAAAAAAGTATCTGCTTACCATGGAAAATGTTGATTGGAATTGAAAAAGTGGTAGTTCTGGCCTGTAATGAGTTACTGCAGTCACATTTATAGATCAAAATTTTGAAGAAATCACTCTGATGACAGATGACAATTTTCCTCTGGGAAATCCCTTCTCCAAATTTTCTGACCAGAATTTATGATTATCGGTCTCCTAATTCCAAAGCCTCTTCTCCAGCACTTACTTTCCTTTGACAATCCACTAATAGCTTCATTCTCTTCCCTATCATTGGCTCATCTTTCTTCTTATGTGCAAGCATAGATCAGCTGAAACATGTATATCTCTTGTCTCCTTCCAATAGCAATCTGATTCTTTACATTAACCTTAAATTTCAAACATATTGAGGAGAAAGGTAAGAGGTTTTTGTAGCTATCATTCTTTTTTCAGTACTGAGATTGAACAGCAATTCATTACATCACCCTGTTTTACATTTATGTTATAAAAAAAGAGAAAGAAAAAGAAAAAAGGTATTTTAACAGAAGAACACTGACTGGCAACTGAACAGACCTTCCTGATAGATATTCACAGGTTAAAATCTGCATGCAGTAGTCTGAATTTTTGCATATATTAAGTACAGTGTCTTGGAAGTACTTCAGTAGGTATTTATTCTGTAATCACTGCGAAAAAGTATACACACACACACATGTACATATATATATATACAGTTGTTGTTCCGGACAAAGATTCCTTATGAAGGTACCCAAGTGATGTCTTACTCTTATTTCTGTGGTCAGTGAATATGATGAATACATCCTTAGTAGCAAGATGACAGTTACATTCTCATGCCAGGGGAATACCCAGAACAGCATTAATAGATGTCAGTTGCAGGAAAATTGACTGACCCATTGAACCTTTATTTTTTGCAGAGTAGTTAGTAGCTATTTAACATTCATTTTAACATTTTTAATGTTGCATATGTTTAATGAGGTATGTGTTTTAAAAAGTGGGTTTCTAGTACTGCACAGTGTATTTGTCTAAGTAATCTGTTACTTAGCTGTTAGGCATCTAGTGTAACACCAAGACCCATCTTAAACAAAGTCAACAGCTGAGCTTCTCAAGGGTGCCTGCTAATCTAGGTACTTCTTATTTAGTCTTAACTTAGAGCCCTTAGATCCTAACTTAGGTAACTGAAGTCCAGTGAACGTGGACCCTTTTACCCACACAGTCTCATATCTTTGGCCTCAGATAGAGAATTGAACTTGATCTCTTGTAGTGTAGGTGACTGCCTGGATGCACAGGCTACTTGCTAATAGGGGGTAAATATCCCATCCTCTTCTGTGAAGGGTATTCCACTTAATATCAATAATTAAGTACTTATTTGAGAAGGTATTTGAACTCTGAACTCTGCTGTATTTCCCAACTAATGGGCTAGAGAGTCAGGGCATCTTGTCTCTCCCTGCTCTTTTCCCTCAACTTCCATTTCTGGACCAGGGGTAGTTAATAATTTATATGAAATGGAACATTTCCAAAGGAAAGATGGAAAGAAGCCACCTTTCTTGTACTCATATTACCCCCAAGTTATGCCACTAATTAGAGTTTTGGGAGAAAGTTTGGATGTAAGAGCCATCTTTAGACAGACAAGAGTTGGATCACACATTTTTTCCTTGAGTTGAACTTAATACAGGGCCAATCTTCATCTGTCAGCTCCCTTGCACTACCCAGACTAATCTCCTTCTGGTGAACGTGGGGTAAATGAGAGAGACTGTGTTGTAATAAAACCTATTAGAACAGAATTACCCCCAAAATGCCATGCTGAGGTACATACTACAACTCTGTTGACTTTCCAGAGTCTTTGAAAGATATCATTAAATCTGCTTTCTTTAGATAATTTTAAATGCTATGGTTATTTTCATTAACTGTGTTTTCCTAATTTTGCTTTTAAAATATTGCTTTCAAATATTAAAAGGTTAAAGTTTCCCTTTTCTGCTTCCATATCCCCAGCTTTTTTGATTTAGCATAAATGCCAGCAGAAGAAAATGCATTCTCAGACTATACTTGTCCACTCGTTGTAAATATTCTGGACTAAATTAAGTACAAAACCATCCAGATACCTGGTACTCTGGAAATACAGCTGTAACTCACAGAATTGTGATACCTCAGGAAACTGTGCACTAATGATCAGCAAGAGCTCTTTCCTGATGAGTAACGGGAGAGATTTGTCATTGTGTTCTCCCACTGAAGTGTTTACAGATGAAATCCACTTTCAGAAACAATTAGGCATCATATACTTTTGCACCCAGGCATGTTTTCCTGAACAATAAGGGAAGAACAAATTTTGAATTTAAAAAAAAAAAAAAAAAAGAGAGAAGTTCAGATCAATCATGCTTATTTGCAGCTTGCTTTAAACATGCTGTTTCCTTTTTTTCTTTAAATAGCTTTCTATGTGGTTGCTGAAACATCTTTGTAAAAGAAGAAACAATACTCAGACAAGGAAAGTCCCTGGTGGTTTTTAAACACCCTTTAATTATTATTATTTTTTAATTTTTTAAAAAAGTGAAAGATATAATGATTACATAGATGTCACATGTTAGTCTAGTCTATGGAGGTGTGTAAAGTGGTTTGTGACTGTCCATTCTAAAGGAAACATTTTTACGTGGAGCTGAGTTATCTGAAACTGTGTTAATCAGGCAAGGAGATCAGCTATGCAGGTGATTATTTGGGTGTGTAATTTTACATTGTTTGGTGTGCACAATCACAGGAAATGAAGACACATATATAACCCAGCAGATGCATTGATCATTTGCAAGAAACACTCCTTTCTTAAAATATTTTCCCCAATTACATTAATTTTCTCTAGATAATGTTTTAATGACTAAAGCTAACAGCATTAAAGACTGAGCTTTTGTCTATGCACAGTACAGTACAATGTTGATAATGCTATTGGGAGGTCTCTCTATAGCACCATCTAATTTTCTCACAAATTTCTGACAGATCCTTGAAAAGGACTTTGGAAGTACCAGAAAAGAGATTTTTCCAAGGAAATGTATTCACAGTATTGCACCAAACCCTACATAACTTTTGATAGGGTCACAATATGTTAGTCATGGTAGGCAAATACTCCAACAGTGCAAATATGCACTTCAAAGATCACAGTTATGAACCTTTACAAAGTCTTTACAAAGACTTTACAAAGTCTCTGTATTGTTCCAATATTTTGGAAATTTAAAATCTATCAAACCATGTTTTCTTTAGATAGGACAAAATGTCAGATTATCTAAAGCATGCTAATTGTCACTTATTACTATAGAATCCATGACCAGGTTTGAAAGTGGTAACTATTTCTTACTTTTGCAATCAAGTGGCAGAAGGTAAATAATTTCAGAAGTATGTGAACAATGCGCTGGGTGTAGAGCTGCCTTTTCAGACCATGGGTATTGCAGAGCATGGCTGGGTGATGATGTGCAGCACATTGGCCATGAATCAGCAAGACTTGGAAAACTGTGCTAACTGTGCTAACTAGCTGCTGTCGATAGCATTGCCAGCCAACACAGTTCACGACCATTTTACCATGTAAAACCAAAAATAATGTCCAGTGAATCTGAGGTGTTGCCATTGACCTACTTCTTGCTGTGATGATTAAGATCAACTATGTTGAAAGATGAACCAGCCCTGGCACCTTGTCACCCTGAGAAGACAGGAGGTTGAAGCCATATGGTTGACTTCCAGTGATTTTTAACTGTACATGTACAAGCATGTATGAGCAGCCAGATTCCTTTCTCCTTCCCTATGAACCATTTGGAGCTAGAGATGCAGGGTATGTATGAGTAGTAAGGCTAATAAGGTTTTATTTTAAGCATACCCAGGTACTCTAGAAAGTTTACCTAGATGTACAGAATAAATTTGTGATCATTCTGCTTACTGGACTAGATTGATATATTTTTTTTTTCCTTTAAATTTTTGTTTTTAATAATATTTGAGCTGAGCACTCAGAAGCCTTTAGGCATGAATCTCTTCATTCCTAGCAGTAATAATTAGCCTAGATTGTTATTTTTTGTGTCTGTTGTGAGCAGGAAGCACAGAGGCTCAGAGCACAGATTGCTACATGGTCATTATACAGTGTCTTTGCAAAACTGGGGAAAAGCATAGACTCCTTATAGGACAGCTTATTTCTATATACAGTATTATACCACCAGAAGATAACCCTTATTTATTATTAAAAGGCAGAAACTAGGCTGTCTAGGTATTAATTTAATATTCCCCATAATTATTAAGTGCTTGCTTCTGCTCACAAACAAGGTAGTGAGTCACCTTTCAAACCTTCCTCTTCCTGTCACTCAGGCCCTATGCTACATATGCCCGTGGTTCAGCAACAAAAAAAAAATCACTAGGTGAAGCTGACTGTCAGCAATGAATTTTTAAGCTTCTTTTACAATGAGGCTGTGAAATGAAATCAGAGTGTTTTGTTTTCTTGATTTCCCCTCAGTCCCTACTCAGTTGTCTCCTTCAGTGCAGAAATTAAGCCTGGCTCTTGTGGTTCAGCCACTTTTTAACGTGGCTGTAGTTAGCAGTTGGCTGATCACCCAGCATTGTCACTTTGCTTCATAGCTTTCATATCAGCAAATGACAAGTATAAAACAGTTTTTTTTTTTTTTTTTTTTTTTTTTCACCAGGTGTCTACATGAAACTGGAAACCTGGCATTTGAATCAGTAAGATTTATTTATTTATTTATTTATTTATTTATAAATAAATAACCAAAACGAACAAACAAACAAACAAAACAACCAACCAACCAAAGAGAAACCCCACACATAAAAACCACCACCAAAAACCACATCATTTCTGGGCATGGCTGTCCCAGAATCCGTGCTCTGGACAAGAAGTGTACTCTCTTAGGACATGGGCAATTCAATAGACTGAGCTGAGCAATCAACATATGGCAGCAAAGGGAGGTGTGTGTTACTTCATGTGCATTAAACAGAGTCTGCATGACAAATCAATCTCTTAAAGCATTTCTAGGGACTTGAAAAATTTTACAGTTCATAGATTTTTGAAGGGTAAATGGAACAATCATCATCATCTCATCTCAGATTTCATCTGTGCTCCATGTTGTCGAGTCGAACTTCCGTATCCATTTACTGTTAGGACCTCATCTCTAGTATGTAGAGATCTCCAAGAATCAGCAGGAGAACAGATCGTGCTCCATATCATGCTCTGCCAGCTGCTGCCACATCAACATCAAAAGACAGTTGCAGACATAAAATTCTCCCATGTATAAGCAGGCCTTGGACTGGGACAGTGGTTTCAGTTGAGTACATGCTAACTGTATTCTAACCCACCTTCACATGGAAAACTCAGCTTTTTTCACACAGTTTAAGAGTATGTACTTTACCAGCTGAGCAGTTTAAGTTAACTTCTCCTCCCTGCTTCACCTGTTTGTTACTTCTACACCCTCATCTGAGTATCATCACTGGCACTCAAGTCTTCTTCAGTGTGAAAGAAAAAACAAACAAACAAACAACAACAAGCAAACAAAAAAGCAAAAAACAAAACCCACCACAGCTGAAAAAAATCATAACATTAATACTTTCCAGATAGTGCTTTCTAAAAACGGAGTATACATGACTTACTGGACCATCACCTACACTGGACCATATACCTACACTTACTGGACCATCAAAGTTACCTAGAGAGGTTAGATTAGAAGACCAAAATAAAACAACAACAAGAACAACAACAAAAAACTTTGCATAAGTAAAGTGGCATCAGCATGAGATAATTTGATAAATTATGGTTACTAAATTAATGAAAGCATTGATTCCATGAAAGAAGGGACACACATCAGACTTCATGCATTTTCTATTCTATATAATCTTGTACACTTGGGATTCTTCCTTGCACTGTCTGTGATATCTGTGGGGATAGGGAAGGGGAAATGTTCAACTTGCTCTTCCTTGAAGCCCTAGTTTGTGTAGATATAGGATGTTGCAAAGGGAAAACAACAACAACAAAACCCAAACCAAAACCCACAAAGCCCACAGCACATTCAAGCACTCCTATGATAATAGGAAATTAAGATGCCTTTTCTAGAATGTTGCCATCTTGTTTTTTCTCTCCTCACAGCTTCTACACAAAGCACACACACTTACCATTTCTCTTATTAGGATTCCTTCCTTCTTTTTCCTGGAGCGGCCCTGCCCTGCTCTTTAACAAAGCACAATGTCAGGGCTTTTCTTCTGGGCCTGTCTGTACAGTCCCTGTGGAGTGTCTGACCTACTGCCTCACTCCTCTTCTTATTCTCTCATCTTCAGCAGACAGATTGCCCTCTCCTCTTCTTCATGGTGTTTTTCCAATATTCTTGGTTTTACTGTTCAAGACTATGCTTCATAATATGAAATCTCAGAGTGTATGAGGATAGCAGCTCTTTCATATGTATTTCTGAGTGTCCTTGCACTGAAAAAGTGAATCTCATTTGTGAGTGTTGGTGTAAGAAACATGAATGCAATTTCCTGAAGTTTTGCATGAGATGTGTGGGAGCAACAATGTACCTTTCATATCCTGCCAACTTGATTTCGTAAGGTCTTGGAGAATGTGGACTCTAGGGACAGTCGATAGCCAACTTATTTTGTATAGCTAATATTTGTTATTTGACCTTTCCATGAGCAGGTCTTTCTGCATATTGAAATATCTATGTGTCTATCCCTCTGCCCATGGGATATCTTAGATCCTTCATAGAGGCAAATCCACCATACAACCTTTTCTGGGAGACAGTAATTTGGGAGCTGTGCAGCAGGGTGAAAAATGTTAATTTTTAAATGGGTTGCCCCTCATTTAGAGCACCTAATAAGATTAGGCATAGCTCTTTCCCTTCACCTAATATTGGAAAACAAAACTTACTGGGTGCTAGGCAGGAAGGGATGCTGTTAGCATACTTACAAGCAATGCCAAAGTTTAATGAAAAGCAGTAATTTCTACTTGATGTTGTACCTACCTGCCATGTGGGTTGTCCCCCTCTCCTCCCCACATGGTTTACCCTTAGTAAGAGTACAAATTCCTACAGCATCCTTGTTAGGTAGACAAACAATATTATTCATACATTACAGAATGAATGAAGTGAGACAGAATGCACTCTGAGGCTATGCTTATACTAATTATTCGATTAATATAAGCATAGAATAACTAGTATACAATAATACTAATACTAATAGAAAATGGTGACAAAATGTGCCATTGACCATTTATTGGCTCCAGGATGACTGGCACAACATATCTTACATCCATACAGATGATAAGAGACTTGATCCAAAACAAGGTGGACACTTTCAAATTACTTGCTAAGAACTGTTCCTAGTCTTTTATATCCAAAACATGCTTATAAATTGCTTGGGAGAGTGTTAGTTGGCACAGGTCCAAAAGTGCCACACATAATTTTGCATTATGCCTTGGCCCAAAATTTATGAGCACAGACATAACCAAAGGATATTGCCTAAGGCCATGTAGCAGCTACATTGCAGAGCTTGGCTTATAAAGCTGTACTTCATTTTTGGCATCATCTTTTGCTTTTGTGAAAACTTCACCTTTCCTTTTTTGCCTCTGATCCTCTTCCTCTCCGACTCAGCTAGGATATGTTTCCACTGGGGCTGGTCTTGAGAGCAAACAAACATGCTACTATCCCACCATCTCAATTCCAGTAAGACAAAGAGCACTGGCAATGGCATTTTGCCAATTTTTCTAACAACATTTAAGTTATGATTAACTGGAGTTCCTATTTAAGGAGTACATTCTGTCACCTATGCAGTCTTTAAGTGATAGCTGTGTGTAATGCTCTGTTGAAAGCTGTAAGGCAAGACACTGCTCATTGTTAGAAAGAATAGCTGATTCTGGCCATAAAGTATTATGTTATAGTGGAAAATAAAGCCATAGACAAAATTCAATACAAAGCAAAATTGATGTGCCATACCTCTGCTGTGAGCTCTGCAAAAGGCTCAAGTTTGAGCAAATGAAAACTGGTGCAGCTGTATATTGAATGTGTAGGAATCCTACATCACTATATTTTAAGGGATTTTAGTGTCCTTCATTACACAAAGTATGCACACTTCATTTGTGTAACATTGGCCATATTAATCTCTGGCTCAGTTCTACACAATGCATTCAAATCCCTTGGTTTATTAATTAGTCCCAGAGCTAAATATTTTTCCACCACTCTTTCTACCACTGCTGAGGCAAGTGGCAGTGAGATTTTCTTTAATTTTCACGCAACACAGCAAATTGCTTCCTACAATTTAAATCCCCATTTATCTTGTAAAAGTCAGGGGCCTTTGATGAACATGGGAGTTGAGCCAACGTCGGTGGGATATTATATTCCAAAAAAGCTGCGTGTAATGTAAGATGCACATTTTTATATACAACTCAACTACTGCTGTGAGAAATATTAAAGACTATTAGAGTGGACTTAATATGTTTTCTGAGCATCTATTCTAACTAGCTGGAACAATAGCAGCAATCTGCTATTGGGATACAAACAAAATCTCTGTGTACCCATCTTGCCAACAGGAAAGATAAAACAACACATTCACAAACCATCCTGAGCAAGAATCTCTTTGACACTGAATCAAAAACTAAGAGAAAGAAACTGTAGACACATATAGTCAGAGCTAACTTGTACAGGTTATAGTAAAACTAAAGGACTAAAGGCTACTCATTTCATCCACAGCATGTCTAACATCAGACTACATCAGTGCACAAAAACAGCCATCCCATGTGCTGCAGGTCAAAAGCTGTGTGCGTATTTTAATTTCCATCCCACAATTTGCGATACCACTAGAAGAATAATAAAAAACCCTTCTAAACAAAACTTGCTGTTTCTTCACCATCTTGTTGCCTCAAGACCAGGCTCCCATAATATGCTTTACTTTGGGCTATCTCTTGAAATCATTCAGGAGAAGCAAGCTCAGAATGCAGCAGTCACATTTTGATCAGAGCTTATCTGGCAGAACGTAATTCCAGCACTCACTGAGCTGTTGTGGCAGCCAGCAGGATCCAAGGTATTGGTTCTGACATTTAAAGCTCTGGATGCAGGCTATCTCCATAAAGCATGCTACCAGGCAGCCATCAGCAGAGGCATTTGCGTGGGAGCTCAACAGACAGCAAAGATGGACAGCAATGCATGGTTTCTAAAGTCACCCTGGCTCAGCAGTTCACTGTGATAAATTGCCAGACACGCTGCTAAGGTTGTATTTTTATTTCTTGAGAATTTGAAGAAAGGTGATCTGAGGGATGAACTGTCTTTCTCTTTTATGAGCTAATTCCAAAGCTTAGTATAGGCGTGCCTCATTTCCCCATGTTTAATAAATAAGCTTGCAATAGTTGAAAGAGATTAGAATACGCCTGCAGTCAGCACCTGAGATGCGGTGTTAGTTTACTTGGAGGCTTGACACATTAATTTAAGTGGAACCTCTGTTTTACCTTACAAAGTACTAAAAAGCAAATCTAATTACTGTGCTTCAGTGAGAAATGTCTGTATCAAGTCAACAGGACACAAGAGACAAGCACTGAGTGCTTGTTCCAAACCTGGCCTGTGGAAAAACAGAACCTAAGCTAGTTAACGTAAAGTCCAGTAATAAAGTTGTGTTTTCTCCTGGGTACGAGAAATGGCTGAACACTCAAGCATCTGTATGTTGGCAGTAAAGTGACCCGAGCTATACTACTAGATTTTACCATCCACAGTGCTAATAGAAAATGCACTGATGCATATTACTGAAGGAAAGTCCTGAATATAAAGTAGTGACAGAATTAAAAACAATTCTCAGGCCATTGTACGGGGCAGGAACTGACAGCAATAATGGGGATTTCTACCCCCTAAAAGTTGCTTTTCTTCAATGACAAGCAAAGTTCAGTTGCAGTTGCATGCTGCAGCATGCAATGACACCTAATTATGATGGTGCAGCTTGTTGTGGTTTAACCCAGCAGGCAGTTAAATACAACACAGCTGCTTGCTCACCACCATTCCCCCCAATGAAGGGATGGGGGAGAGAATCACGGAAAAAAAAAACAAAAAAAAAAAACAAAAAAAAACCAAACGGTAAAAGCTTGTGGGTTGAGGTAAAGACAGCTTAACAGGACATAAAAGGAGGGATAATAATAATAATAATAATAATAATAATAAAAGAATATACAAAGCAAGTGAAAATTAACTTAGTCCAACTTAAACCAAGACATGGCAGCAACAAAATCCTATTTGTAATGAAGCAGAACTGAAGAGTGAAACAATTTCATAAGACCTATGGATGGTTTGAAGGAGATGAGTTGCATTGTCTCAGGTTGTGTGTTGAGAAGACTAAGGAGATATGCAGTCCTTGTTCTGCCTCCTACCTAAGTGACCATCATGTCTGTGAAAAAACAATCATGAATTTTCTAGAAAGAGGAAACACTGCTGTTCTTTACGTTTCTCTGAGGCATAGTGAAGGTGGAATAAATGGGCAAATAATCAAAGTTCTTTTTACATATTCACAGAACCTTATATGAGTACGTTAAAGACATGCTTAAAAAAACACTAGAATGTGTTAATTGCTTAAAAAAAACCTGCTTAACAAATAAATATATATTCACATGCAAGCATGTGTTCATAAAGGTACTTTTTTTGGAGTGGATAAGTACAATATCAGAAAATAAAGCCACAGAGAGGTAGTTTTCCCAATAATTACCTACTATTAGAAGTTACATTATTCAAAAGAAATTGATGGCAGTGATACTAGTGCCTGGGAGATCTCCTTTTCTTTTACTGTATTGATCTACTTAATATTTTTCCACATTATAATATTCAGCATTAAAGAGTGCTTGTCTTGTAAATAGTCTCTCCATTACAGAAAATAATAAGCAGATATTACTGACTGCATCCCCTGGTCCTTAGTGTTTGTAAGAATGACTCTCCTACTATGTCAAAAATATAAAATCCATCACTACGGATTTTACTCTGTTACCTGGTTGCTCTGTGGCATTATTCAGGTAGGTGAGGAAGGCAGAAACAACTCCAAAGTATAGATTCTTCTAACATAAAGAGAAGAATAACAAAAAGAATTAATTAAAAAAAAAAAAAAAAAAAAAAAGTGTGTGTGTGTGAACTCACTTTTCCCTAACACCACTGGGAGCTGAGAGCCCTCTGCATCTTGCGGCATTAGGTACTCTGATACAGTGTGCTTCTGCAGTAACTCATGTGAAAACTGCCTGCCTGCACATCTCAAATCTGATCAAGAGGAAAGAATGTCGTTCAAAGAGCAAAGCACCTTACTGCAAACAGAACCAAGTTCTCCACGTGCAGATCAAATCTAATTTAACTATGGGAAATTGTGAAATGTCTCAATTTTAAACTGCAGCATGATTTTTTTTTGTTTTGTTTTCCAGAAACGTTTCCCAGTTTTTGTAGCTATAGAAACAGCATTTTTTTTTTTTTTTTTTTTCCTTTAAAAATAAGGTAAGAATTAGGGGCCAGGCCACAAAATTTTTTACTATAAAACCACAAAAATATGATTAGGTGGTGGTGCCACTGTCCCTGGGGGTGTTGAAGGAAATGTTGGACATGTTGCTTAGGGACATGGTTTAGTGGGTGACATTGGTAGAAGGGGAATGGTTGGACCACATGTTCTTGAAGGTCTCTTCCAACCTTACTGATTGTATGATTCTGTGGTTTCTCACCAATGTAACTGTCAGTAGGAGTATTTCACATAGCAGTACCATGTCCTGAGCCTCTCCTGGGGAAGCTAAGGAATAGTAACTTTTGCCAAGAGTTAGGACCATTTTTAGAAACTTCAAAAGTATCTAGGGAAAGTACTTTTTGCTTCTATTCATATAAAGATTATATCTATCTCTTAAAAAAAAAAAAGAAAAAAAAAGTGAGAGATATCTTCTCTTCAACTTTAAATGGCTTTGACAATAAAATTCTGCTTACAAGGTCTTAGGAGACGCATGAAACCTTTTGATAAATGGGGGTGTTTGGGTGATAAAGAGATGACAAAGACTCAGGATGTTTCAGTTTCCTTATATCACTGGAGCCCAGAGAAATAAAGGTGAGTTCACTCTAGATCCTAGCTCTGTCACCTACCAGTTTAATCTCTTGTATGCCCATGTGGGAATGGACTGTGATAACCATACAGCCTTTTCCATCTTAAATTACTAAAAGGCAGTCAGTCTTTCCTGCTATGAAAGAAGGAAAAACCTATCTAAATGTCTAGGTTCCTAGGCAGATACTTAAATATCATTGAAGCCCATAGAATTTAAAGAACATGTTTAAAGGTTTTGCTGAAGACAGATACATTGCTGAATTGTGGCCACGACTTCTAAACTGATCTACTGATTCCCATGAAATTAGTAATACATTCAGTATCAATCCTGTACTTAAATGCTTTGTTAAGGAGGAACAGATTTTTTTTTTTCAGAACTTCCAGTTTGTTGTCTACAGAAACATCTGTCTGGATCAGGGATTCAGAATAAAGTTGATAAGTAAACATGTCAGGGAAAAAAGAAAAATGAAAAAAAAGAAAAAAAAGAAAGAAAGAAAAAAAAAAGTCCAACCAGAGAAGGAAATAGTGGGATGAGCCAGAGCAAGACTTCTAGACAACTAAACTGCTATTGATAACTTCAGAGTTCAATACACTCTTCTGTGGTGCTACCTCTCATTCTGAAGTTTGCTTTCCAGTTAACAGAAAACAAGATGAGGATTATATATTTACAGGAAATATATAATCTTCATTGGTACAAACTGTCTGATCTCTGTCCTTTTATGCCCTTCACCTGAGGGTATGTCCAAATGTTTACACTGGTAGCAGTTAAAGCTCATGGTACGAACAGGAAGCAAAATAGTTTAACACTGTCTCTCACTGCATAATAATTTCCAGTACCTTTTTCTAGCTTTCTTTTCCTATCTTTAGCCACTTCTGCAATAAGCCCGCTGATGCACCAATGTGTCAAACCTGCAATGTGCTCTGAAACTCTTGTTGCCAACTGTGGGTCAGCGTATGTGTCTGCAGTTAAGCATACGCTTACAGGATTTGCTGGTTCTGGCTGCAGCGATCAGCAGCTGATGAGATGAAACCAAACTTTCTGAACAAAACATCAGCAAGGCTTCAGACATCAAAGACGGGCTTTAACCAGCCGCTTCTTAACTTCAAGGAAGATGGGCTTCGGGTTCAAACGTTGTACCCTTTGGCTGTTCAAAAACTGTTGAAATGAAGAGCTATGAGGTTTAGCGTCTGCCATGTCAGAAGCACATCTCTGCTGGGTGGCAATAAATTTTACCGTTTGGTGGGCACTGCGTTACCCTCTGCTCTCAGTTTCCCTCATTTTCGGCTTTGATGTCTTTCTGCAGATCAGACCTAACGAAAAATAAATAAAAAAATATATAATAAAAACAAACTGTCGGGAGGCGATTTCTGAATTCCTGAATTCCCGCAGCAGAGATCCGGCAGCCGCCGAGGCGGTGGCAGCGGCGGGGGGCGGCCGCCAGGGGCCCTGCGCGCACCGCGGCCCCGCTCCGCTCCGCGGCACTCCTTCGGCAGCCAGCGGGTAACAGGCTTTAGGGATAGGAAAGCGGTAAAAGGATGCGAGGAGAGCAGCTATCAGTGCGCAAAGATAAACACTTTCGGCTGCCAGCCCTATAGCATATATAACTGGAGTGTTGTGGGGGAAAACAGGAACAGAAAGTGTGAGCGCGCATCCAGGAAGGGATGGATGGTGGGAAGACTCCTGGCAGGACTCTGGGAAAGCCCACGCTGTTCAAGAATGCTGGAGCCACAAATAGTTTAGGCAGGAGAGCCTACTACGCCCAAATGCCACATCACCACACGCCCTTCTGGCTTCCCAGAGCTGAAAACTGAGCTACAGGGTTAATGTGCTATGTCTAACATCCAGGGAGCAAAGGTGGAACATGTGCCATAAAGCTCCCTGAGAGCAAAAGAGGGGAAAAAAAATTCTCCCTGTGCTGTTGAGGTCTGGTCTAGAAAGAGAACAATATGCTTTGTGCTTGCATGGAAAGGGGAGCTTTGCTATGTACTTGCTAGAAATATTTTTCACCAGCTACTGTTCATTTTGTGACAGCAGGTCTTAAATTTGACATTCTCCATAAAGTTTTAGTGCTGCTCAATGCAAATCTCAAATTGCTCTTATTTTGATGAAGACAGTTTTAAATACAGAGAAGGACACTTCTTGCAACAGACTGATTGGAGGAAAAAAGAACGTGCTGTTCAATGCTGTTCTGAAGTCTCTGAATTCAGTCTGCGTGAACTGATGGCCACTGCAGTCACAAGCAGAACATCCCTGCCAATTCTCTTCCTTCCTTCCTTCCTTCCTTCCTTCCTTCCTTCCTTCGCTTCCTTCCTTCCCTCCCTCCCTCCCTTCCTCCCTCCTTTCCTCCTTCCCTCCTTCTCTCCTTCCCTCCTTCCCTCCATTTTTTTTCCCCTTACCTGCTGACACTAACACACAATTTTGCAGCTGGGGACAATTTCAGCCTAAATTTATAGGAAGTGGTGGCTGGACAATGATAGCTCTCTTAAGTAAAAGTTCAAAAAGTGTTTTTTTTTTTTTTTGTTTTTTTTTTTTTTTTTTTTTTAAAATTGAGTTTCAGCTGCTTCCCTGCAATTTAAAGCAATGAGCACTCAGCTTCTAATATTGCCCTACCCTTTACTTCAAAGTAGCAACCTCTACACTCTACTGCCATTTTGCAACTGTCCAAGACAGGTGAATTTGTTGAACATATTATAACAGATTGATACTACAGAAAGAGGTGATTGAATTTGGCATGCAAGGAGCTCCTTTCTGGGTAGACACAGGGCTGATGACACTGATAAGGCACTACTGCTGTACAGGTCAGCCACGTTCAACCCTGTTGCCCTCAAACATGCCAAATAGATAAATCCTATCTTCCTTGTATCTGTGAAGCTCAAAGGAAAATCTGAACCATTGTCCATATGACAGAAGATTAATCATGTGCAGAATTTGGCTTAAGGTACAAGTTTCATGGAACAGCATGAGGGATTCATCTGATTCAAGGAATCATGTGCTATGGAAAAGTGTTACAGGTTGCCCAAGTCAGAACAGCCCTTGCCCAGCTCCAATTATTGCTTCGATAAATAGGAATGGATATAAAGTATGGAACAAACAAGACCCACCATTAATTTTGAAAGAATACAAGTAGATGGGGGAAAAACAAACAAACAAACAAACAAACAAAAAAAACCTGCCTGAATAAATTCAGCATCTGTCATAAGGAGAACCATTTTTATCTTTGATCAAAAGAAATGGTACCTTTTAGTGCTTGAGACAGACACAACTAAGCTTACACAACATTAAACTGGGTAGCAGCTTTAAAATAATTTCAAGAAATTATTATGGTGTACATAGCCCCTTTTAAATCATTCTACATGTCTCAAATGAGGGTTTTATCAATTAATAGCAGATAGCTCATGTAAGTGTTTTGTTTAGGTACACATAATAGATTAGTGGCAGAGAAGAAAAAAGACACGTCTTGGTCCACTAATCTCCAAGCCTAAGGTGATCTTTCCTGTTTGCGCTGACATGGTATGACATCCTCAAAGCTAGTAGATTTTGCCCATTTTTCTCCAATGTGATACTAATATTACAAGTATTCTCCTCATTATTTTAAGCACTGAGGGACAACAACAGAGGTTATTTCACATATTGATTTTCTTTTTAAACTGGAAATTGCTTTACTCAACTGTTTAGTGTCTTTTGTTTCTTTTTTAGTCTATTGACAAAAATTTTCATCTAACCCAGTGTCCTGGTTTTAGCACAAACCAGTGGCCAACACAATACCAGTGTTAATTTGATTGTTACAGACTGCAGGATGCAGTTCTCTTCCTGAATGAAAAGCTGCCAGCCACTTAACCTCTCTATGGATGTCTGGTGTAACCCAACAACACCTGAGACAGCTTTAAGTTAGATAGGTGTGACAGCATTAGCACTTGAACTGCAGCAGCATGGGGCTCAGCACTGGCTGGGAAGCTTACATACAGTATCGAACAGAGCCCTCAATACTTGTGGTGAAAGACATATAAAAGTAGCCTTTCTTTATTATGAAGCACTGTCCTTAAAATCTCGTTATACTTAAAACTGTTAGATGAAACTGCTTGATACATATGTCACATGCAATTCCTGTTTTACTCTGGAAATGCAGAAGTTAGTACAATGGAAAAACATTCATTAAACCAGTAGTCTGATGCTTCAGAAAGCCAACATACACCACCTTACCCCTTCTTTCAGTTCATCATAAGTGCAAGGCTCTAGGACAAGACGTTGCTGAGTAATGCACTTGTTAGGATGCTGGAAATACTCAGCACTGCCTCATCCTCTGCCGTGCATCAATGTTGGGTGTAATTCAACATAGCCATATAGAGTCTGGTCTGGGGAACTTCATTGCCAGGCATCAGGAATGACCCACGCACAAAGTATGGTTTCAATGAAAGTTTTCAATGATCAGATTAACATTACATTTCCTTTGGCTCCATTTTGTAGTTTGTTTTCTCCTTCAGAGAGAGGCAAAATATCCATAAGCAGGCATAGTCCACTAACAAGAACCATGAGAATCCAACACAAGGTTTATGAGACGCCTCAAGAAAAAAGACGGTAGCTCATGCTTGATAGTCTCCTGGAAACCTCTAGCATGTCATCTATGGTGTGTTAGGATGATTCATGAAATTTAAGCAGGACCATTTGTCAATAGACTATCTGTAAACAAGTTACAAGAGTTTTAATTTTCCTAAATGAACATTTTGATAAATGACTCCTACTAGTGAAATAAGTAAAGAAGCAAGAAAATAAACAAACTGAACTTAGAATAGATGTCCTTCTGAAACATAAAAGGAAAAGAGGACTAAATATTTGTCAGATACACTCTTTGCCACTGGAAGAAAAAGGCAGAATCTCTCTCTGCCAAAGTGTACTGTTTAAATATTCAGCTGGAAAGCTGCTGAGATACATGACTTAACAAAGCTGTTTTATCCTCATCAGGGAAAACTCTTATCTCTACTCTAGGCCAAACCAACTCCTTGAAAAAAACACAAAACATAATCTTTTCAAGCTGTGAGAAAAAAACATTGAATAATTTTTACTGGATAATCAAGATAGTTTGATACTGAAGTGATAACAAAACGACTTCATAATTCTTTGCACTTGGGTTATTCTAATAAACAGAATTTTCAAAAGCTAATTCTAATAAATGAAGCCATTCTAATAAATGAAATAGTTCTACTCTCACATGTGAAACAATTCCCACTTTATACTAACTGTAAAGAAACATTACTATCACTGCTCAAAATAGCTGCAGTTCTACAGCAAGGAGTGTAGCTCCAGCCATAATGCTTTCCAGCAGAAGATGCAGCCTTGTTGAGTCCCTCCCTCTGGCCTTCTAGGTGGTCTTTTCTACAAATCTAATGATAGGCCTGTCAGAGTGATTTATGGCATTTGTCCATGCTTTTGTGTGTTTTGCTCCTCAGCTTTGGGTAAGTTCTGCTCTCCAGCGCTCTGTGGTTGTTCTTAATGCACATTCAGTCATCTCTCAAACCAGGACTTTATTTTTCTACATTTGTGTTTTCTTTCATTCTGCCTTTATTTGTCTACATTTGTGTTTTCTTTCATTCCACTTGTCTTGGAGTTTTCAGTAACCTTCACCACCACAGGACTACACTTCTGTATTTCAGTGTCAGTAAAGACTGAACTAATCTGCTATGACTAACAGTCGTCTCTGCTGTCTTATATCTATACACATGCACAAAACCATAAAAATAGTGTATAGTCATATTACTGCTAGTTCTAGGTCCTTGTGCCTCTGATACTTGATCCATATCCCATAAAATCAGTATAAAGTTTACTATAAATATTAGCAGGAATTTTAATAAGCCCACTTTATCCAAAGTGGGGATGGACTGAATTCTCCTATGTGGTGTGCAGAAGGAAATAATATATCATGGAAAGCCACCTTCCATACTCCTTGCATACAGTCATGCTAATAAGAAGTGCTAGTTAGTAATTTTTGAGAGAAAAACAATCTGAGCAGTGTTGTGGCAGGAAGAAACTCTCTACTCCACATTCCTGGGGCACTTTGGTCGCCTCATCATAGTGCAAGCAAAATGCCTACAGGACTTAAGGCTGCACACCCCTTTGGAACATGAAAGAAGCAACAAATAAAACACATGACAGAGACTTTGGCCTGAGACTACTTGGGTTGACAGTATCCTCTTGTACTTGTCCTGTTAGTAATAAATCATATATCACTTACTTCATAGCTACCAAACAGGGTACTACCCATTCTTTTTTATTTAGCAACTGTTTCTGTACAGTGTTGTTTATCTGATTATAGTTCTAAAACCAAAACATCTTTGAGATACTTCTCATAGCATCAGTAAAATATTGGAGGTTTATCTAAAGTAGTTTCAAGTATTTCAGTTGAAAAATGTATAAAAAATGACCTTAAATGAGGGAACAGACAGATAAAAGGAACTTAGATTACTGTAATAATTTTAATTAAATAAGAGGGAAAAGGGGCTTTTAATGTATTTTACATAGAAAATAAAACCCTATAGCCTCTCTGTAGGTGAAAATCATCTCAGCAAATATTAGTTTTGTCCTAAATGAAGTACTGAGTCCATATTTACAGTAGAGACACATTTCTTTGCAGGTCTGATCCTATATTTCATGATTAAATAAAGTTCCATCAAATATGAAGAACAGGAACTCTGTCCAGGTAAGAAGCTTCCAGTCCTCAGTGGTTACACAAATTGTCATTTTCTCCCATCATTTTAGAATAATAATCATTTTGGAAAATAGCAGCCACGAAAACAAAGAAATAAAATAGGTTAAAAAGCCACCACTTTTGTGGCATTTAATTGAAGATGTTTCACCACCACCTGAGAGTCATGGTCTAGAAGAAATTACATTGAAGTTGCCAGCGGAGGACACAGTGCAGCTCAAAGCAAACTACAAGATAAAATTTCCAGGAAGCATCTGACTTGTTTCATATTTTGATTTGGGTTGTAGAAGAAATGGCAGGAAGCCTAATTAATTTGCAGCAGAAGAAAAACAATTTTATCAGTAGAAAACCTAGAAAATGCTGTATTTTCTAAAATCTCTGAGATGTTGAAAGAGACAAGGGAAAAACCAAGACATGCCACCTCATGCCCATGACATGAGCAAATGTAGCTGGCTGAGGTAGCCTGATGTGAAATGTTGATTTGGTACAAGAAAGCTGGTGGGATTTTATCTTAGTCTTCACTTGACTGACAATGGACACCAAACCTTCTCACTGAGTGATCACACCTTAGTTTTGTCTATTTCTTACTTATTCCCTTTCTTGCACTACAAATAGAAAATTCAAATCCTTCCCTTCTATGAAGTCTAGGTGTCTCAGTGGCTCTGGAGAGTCTTCTTGAAAACGTAAAACTCTGACATAATTAGATTCTCCTAGCTCTTTCCACATCTCATATTGAACTTCTTCTGGTTGGACCCAGGAAGGAAAATGACCAGATAAATAGGGGTTTCCTCTGCACAGGATCGTCCAAGTCTTGAGTATGGTCACTAACAGCTAGAAGAACATTATAAAAGGGTCCTGTGTTTTCAGGTCAACCTGTTCAGGTTTCTATATTCAGCCCTAATATCTAACTCCAATTTTGCTCCATCAGGGCTAAACTAAGGAGTGGAATTTCTCTAAGGTAGGGGCAGCAGGCTGAAAAATCAAAGAAGCTTATCTCAGAATTTCTTTGTAGCTTTCCCTTTGGTAGAGACAACAGGTTTAGAGGCTCCAAAGGGCTGACCTTTCTCAAATAATGTGCTGTGAACACATTACACATTACAGATTTACCAGCCTTTGCTAGCTGCTGAGACTGTCTGTCAACACTGATAGAATATCAGTGACTTCTTCCATAATGTTAGGAAAATTGCTTCTGCAGGGTCATGGGAAGAAGCACAAGGAGGTAACAGCCTCTCTCTATCAAGGATCATCAGGAAGAGTATCATCTTGACATCTTGACTTACCAAAGTTCTGGACTATATGAGTTTTTATTTGTTTGTTTTGTTTTGCTTTGTTTTTCCTGTAGCTGACTATAACAGCTATCTAGCTCAGACGCCAACCTTGAACATCACAGGATCACAGATGAGAAACTGCCTCAACCCCGTAGTTGGGGCTGATTCTTCGGAACAGCTCCCTCTAAGGGCAGCCCCAGAGAGACACGATGTGTATAACCCTACTGGACTGATCACTATTACTGTACTACCTAGAAAGCCTAAACACTAAAAAGGGAAAGATTGCAGAGTAACCCTATTTGACTTTTCACTTTATGTCCCTGTCTCTTCCAAATCTTACTTCACTGAGTATTAAATAATAACTTTCTATTAATTAATTATTTTATTTATTTATTTTGCAGGGCATTTATGTGATTTAAAAAACTAAATAAAATTGACCTCAGGCTCTCACAGAAAGTGACAGAGTACAGTGGCAGAGTATAGGATTTCCTCTAGCAAAATGTTAAAATGCTCGAAACACCTGAGCAGCATCAGTTCTGCAGCCAGTGAACCACTGTGGGAAGTCTTTTCTGGTCCCACAGCCTTAGCAACATATATGGCCAAACCTGCCATCCAGGAGAGCATGAGTGAAGAGAGGTTAAAAAAGCTCTGCTGGTCCCTCCCAGCAGCTGTCACAGTGGAAACCACTGGCTCCAAGCAGGATTTGGGAAGGTTAAAATAGCAGAGGTGAGAACAACACTGAAGATCAGCCAACAGAAAATTTTGGAAAGGGTGCAAGAGATCAGAAGATGGTTTGATAAAGGACAGACTGAAACTGTGCATGAATTGTTCAACTGCATTTGTCCACAGAGAGGTTCGATCACATATCCCTAGTGACATTACTAAAACCATGGTTCCTTTTCTGAGCATCTCATTTTCAGATAACTGCAGTCCAGATGTACTTGGTGCTGCTTATTACCTTTGATTTGGCTGCCTTTTTGAGAAGCTATGCCACATCAGTGACACCCACAGCAAACATCCTGTGTAGCACTACTGGACTTGGGCCTCTATGCCTCATTGGTGCTCACATATTACCAACACCCACCTTACATTATACCAACACCCACCTTCATAGCTCTTTCAATTTTTCTGGTTTTGCTGAGCCCTGCACCAGAAGAGCTATGTGTATCCATCACTACTTGTGCCACTAGTCACTGTATGATACAGACATCCACGTCTGTATCATATAGCGTATCTTAGAGATACGCTAATTCTCCTCTACTTGCTTCCTCTTACATTTTGGCCACAGCAGTAGCTCTTACTAGCCCTCACTAGCATCTTGTGGTTCATAGTCTGAACTTAACTGATTCTTCTTTTAACTTCCTAAATGTGAATCATATGTATTCCATCCCTGTGGGCTGGATTCAGACGGAGCATTATTCAGGTGACATACTACTTCTAAAGCCCAGTAATGTTGCTAGGCAGATTGAAAGCTGAATGTAGTTTGAAAATATGAAGCTACTTTGTTTTCCTGTATCACAATGGCAAATCTGCCATTGACTTATGCATTTGCAGCATCAGAACCTAAACAACCTGCTGAACTCTGCGTCATTAGAGCAAAGCATTGTGGCAACGAAAGTCTCATTCAGCACATCTTGAAAACACTTCATTGAAAGAGTTTTGTAGCACTCCGTAATCATACTAGGGCCTGTTGCTTTCATTTGCTCCCGCGGTCAGTTGGAAAACATCTGATGTGGGGTAAAAAGATGTGTGTGTGTGTGTGTGTAATACACAGTGCACTATACTTATCACCTCGTTTTAAGAAGACTTCTGCTCCAGATGACATTGACTCTTGGGACTGTAAGTCCCTTCTTAGTGGCTGTAGAGCATAATAAAACTACCACAGAGGCTAAATTACCTGCTATTTTCAGAGAAGCAGGTGCCATGTTCACTCTTCTGTGTACAAGAGGGAGAGGTTACTGAGAGGACAACTAATAAAGGGCATATCTGTGGACTACATGTGCCATATGTAGACATATACTTTGTTGTTGTTGTTGTTGTTGTTCTATGCCTTTCTGATCAGCACTAATATGTTCTTCTCTCTCAAAAAAAAAAAAAAAATATCAGAAATTTTCAGTACAATAGAGATGTCATTTTTCTGCTTTTACAACAGACAGAGCTATGAATGCACAGCGTGCATCAGGTCACAAATAAACAATATGTATGAGTCCACAGAAGTGCTCTCTCTCATGGCCTGTGAGAAAGTTGCCATTTATCTTCCT
This sequence comes from Nettapus auritus, assembly GCA_011076525.1. Taxonomy (NCBI): domain Eukaryota; kingdom Metazoa; phylum Chordata; class Aves; order Anseriformes; family Anatidae; genus Nettapus; species Nettapus auritus. The sequence continues at coordinate 47,583,720 of CM021766.1, forward strand.
TCACCTGACACTTCCACTCCAAGAAAAGACTGGAAGGCATACAACAGCTACAGTGGAATAGGGGGAGAAAATTCATTTGCTGTTTGAAGAAAGTGTTGTAGACTGGCCACTAAAGGTGTCCCAACGAGAGGAAGCTTCCAAAGCTGGTAATGAGTTATCAGATTTCCACTGAACTCATACGCTCTGTTGAAAAAAATATGAAAATAGTACAGAGCTATGGCTATGCAAGACGTCTGCTCTGGAATAATTTTAGTCCTTCTGGAATATCAAAATTTCAGTTGGAACTAAAACTCCCAAGTCCAAGTTCCTTTCTGTGGTATCTTCTTTGGGCTGAGTAGTAAAGGATAATTTACAATTCATTCCAAAACTAGTGAGTCTAGACCATGACTTAAGGAAACTCTGCACGGAAACACTAGTCAACCCTGGCTGTGTTCCTATTCAGAATGGAAGAAAGGAAAGCTACACAAGTCCAAGAGACTGAATAACTAAATAAAGGTTTCCCTCTAATGTGCATTTTTGCAGTGTCGGGCTGGGGGTGGGGAGCACGGACAAAGTGACTCATACCATTCAGCATCTGCCATACCAGCAGTTAAGTTTGTCTGTTTTCACCCAGACCTTAAACATGAACTGTGGGGGTCCTAAACACTATCTGTGTGCCTTGCATGAGCATTTCCATAGGTCAGAAAGCAATAAACTTAGTCTGATCTCATTAAGTATTAAATTGCTGTGACTCAATCCATTCACTGAAATTTCCTTGGAGTGCATAGTGTTTGTTTGAGAAAGCAACTTTTCATATTACTCTAAAATTTCATCTTTGCTATGCATTGCTTTTTCTGACTTTGGTAATGGTTACATGAACAATTCATAAGACCAGAAATATAAGGTTAAGTGAGGATGTGAGAAGAGGCTCAAAGTGAGGGGGGAAGTATTGGTTTTTGTGGCTTGTCACAACGTGATGATGGGTCAGAATGAGTCACCTTATTGTCTGTGGACAATAACAAGTGCAGTAGGAGAACTGCCTTGGGACAGTACTACGAGAGACGGTAAGACACGAGGAGAAGACAGCAAGATCAAAGGCAAGGAAGATATCAAAGGAGAGATGGAGTGAATGTTTATGAAACACCAGAAGGAAAGAAGAAAGCGGAAAAATGAAGTGGAAGCACAGCAGAAGCAGTAAAATAAGGACAGGATTTTCACAAGTGCCTCTCTGCCACAAAAAGTTGTAGTTACTTTCCCATTGATGATGGGAACAAGATTAAGTAGAAATAGCAGAGTTAGGCTAGTAATGAGCACTTTAACAAACAATCAAAAAAAATAATAATAACCTCAGAATTGCATTGCTTTCTTATAACTTCTCCTGGAACAATGATGTCCAGCAATACTTGTGGGTACTAAATTATAGTGAGAGTCTACTTGGATCTCCTCGAAATCTTCACATCTGTGGCAATAGGGCACCCGGTGACAATTACAACACAGCAAGTTTTTGAGGCCTGGTTAGAAGACATACTTGTTTTAAATATTTTAAAACAACAACAACAAACCCACAAAACTTTATTGTGGAGCTTAGAAAAATTGGTTTCTGAGAATAATTCAAATGAAATCACTAAAAGTTGAGTTGCACTTGCAAACAGCTTAAGCTTATATGCACCCTTTCATTATTCTGGTTTCCTAAGTGCATCCAAATTTGTGTGTCTGCAGACTGGGCTTCTCCTTGTTTATCAGAGGCTGTTCAGAGAGGAGGGAGTGGTGATGTGTGCTTCCCTTGCTGCCCTGCCAGCCAGCCCCAGCCCTGACCTGGAGGGGCCATGGCCGGGCGTGAGAAGACAGCTCAGGCTCCACACCTCTGAAAACTTTGGCATCTTTGCTGAATCGCATAAAAAAGAAGCTAGTGCTAATGGTGATATTTCTGATGTGTACTCTTATCCAGGGGAGACTATCGCCATTAATTTCATTTTACTTTTTTGCATACATTATTGAATAACTTCCTAATGGCAACTCTTTCAGTCACTACTGCCTTGGACTGAGTTCATCCCCACAGTTTAATGTCTCACTTCTAATCCCTTAACATTCAGCAAGTCTGTGCCTTCAGGTGGTTATGCCTAGTGCAAGGAGAAGAGGAGAGCTTTTGTCAATGTCAAACTTGTTTTGTCTGTATAGGGTCCTAAGACATAATTTATCTGCATTTCCATTTGGGTCAAATTTTAAGCCTCATAAATGAAATATTTACCACTTGAACATGCTGGAAAGCTCAGATCCTTATGTTTATTAGTTTAGAGTGCAATAATTATTAGCTGGAGAGAAACTTAACTGCAATCAAAAAGAAAAGTAAATAAAACCCACCTACACAGATTTCTCACACTGGGCTCCGGGCATGAGTCACTGGTTATGCATTAGGCGCTGTGGGTGGGTACTCTAATTTGTATGTGTTCCATTGTTCAGATGTGTTTTGTATGCACTAATTCTGACTTTGTGTTCTGGCAAAATCTTAGGAAAAAAAAAAAACACACAATAACAACAACAAAAACCAACTGACTAACCTTTGTGGGTCAGTCATGAAATGCAGCAGCGTCATCTCACCTGACTATCTCGGAACCAGGGCTGGCTCTGAAGTAGAAAATGATCAGCACTTGCTCAGGCTGCTGGGCAGAAGCTTGCCACCGGTGAGCTTTTACATCTTTCCTGCTCCGTGGAGGAATATTTTGCACCCTTTTCAGGCCAGATTTTCAAGATCAGAAAAAATATATGTATATTTTTTCTGCTGCAAAGCACTAATGGAAGGAATAATAATGGGAGAAATTGGCTTGAAGATCACACCCAGGGAGTGGTGGTCAATGGCTCTATGTCCAAATGGAGGTTGGTGACCAGTGGTGTCTCTCATGGGTCTGTCCTGGGACCAGTACTGTTTAATATCTTTACCAGTGACACAGACAGTGGTATCAAGTACATCCTCAAGAAGTTTGCAGATGACACCAAGCTGAGTGGTGCAGTTAATACAACAGGAGGCATGGATGCCATCCAAATGGACCTGGACAAGCTAGAAAAGTGGGCCCATGTGAACCTAATGAGGTTCAACAAGCCCAAGTGCAGGGTGCTGCACCTGGGTTGGGGCAGTCCTAGATAGGAGAACAGACTGGGAGAAGAACTCACAGGGAGCAGCCCTGCAGAGAAGGACTTGGGGGTTCTGGTGGATAAAAAGCTCGACATGAGCCAGCAGTGCGTGTTTGCAGCCCAGAAGGCCAACTGCATCCTGGGCTGCATCAACAGAGGGGTGGCCAGCAGGGGAGGGAGGTGATTGTTCCCCTCTGCTCTGCCCTTGGGAGGCCCCACCTGGAGTGCTGCGTCTGGATGTGGGGCCCCCAGCACAAGAAGGATGTGGGGCTCTTTGAGTGGGTCCAGAGGAGAGCTACAAAGATGATCAAAGGGCTGGAGCACCTCTTCTATGAAGAAAGGCTGAGAGAGTTGGGGATGTTCAGCCTGGAGAAGAGGTGTCTCCAGGGTGACCTCACTGTGGCTTTTCAGCACTTAAAGGGGGCTTATAAAAATATGGAGAATAACTCTTTGCTCAATTAGATAATGGCAGGACAAGGGGGAATGGTTTTAATCTAAAAGAGGGGAGATTTAGATTAGATGTTAGGAGGAAATTCTTCACTCAGAGGGTGGTGAGGCACTGCAACATGTTGCCCAGAGAGGCTGTGGATACCCCATCCCTGGAGGTGTTCAAAACCAGGCTGGATAAGGTCCTGGGCAACCTGATCTAGTGGGTGGCATCCCTGCCTATGGCAGGGGGTTTGGAACTGGATGATGTTTAAGGTCCCTTCCAACCTAAGCCATTCTATGATTCTATGATTCTATGAAGTATCTCAGCCTGCAGTTTGCAATGCATTTCTGAACTCAGACTAACATGGTAGAAGGCAAGAAATAATACATGAAATATCAAATGAGTACTTTTATGGCAGAAGAAAAAGGGCATGCTTCCAAAATATCATAATGACATACATGCCCAAGTGCAAAAGGTAATGATTAGAAAAAAAAATAATGGGAAAAGTTGATTAGAATTGAATTTTTTTTTTTTCTTGGCATTGAACCATCAATAATCATCTTCATTTGTGGAGCTTAAATTATAAATAGAAGTTTATATGCATTATATATAAATTATATAATATAGGCATTATAAAAATATACACACATATATTTCTATTAATAGTAAGATAGCTTACATGGCAATTGCCAGCATGAAGTGACAGAGGCAAATAAGGAGATTATGAAGAACAGAGTATGATGACAGCTTGAAAAATATTGTAATATATCTTGGAAACTGACTAGAACTGCTAGCCATGCTAGTTGCTTGGGAAAAACGTAAGGCCATCTCCCACTTTGACCTTAAAAATGTGCCTCCATGATAGCCTAGTGCATGTCTCTGGATACATTCTTAGAAGAACTGTAAGTTAAGCAGGTGCTGTCAGCTGTGTGAAATACTGTGACCATCACTGTCAAGGAGTAAGCATACAGCTTTGACTCTGAGGCTGAACACCACGTCCTGGAATAGTTCTGTACTCTGACAGCTGAAAGAGAGCAAGGAAAGGCAGCACCACACATCACAAAGGTGTTCAAATTGTCTGATGTCTGAGTATTACGCTTGCCCCTTTGCCAGCAGTACAGCAAGCTACGTAACTGTTCTGCCTCTTCCAACCCAATTTCATGGGAATTGCTCTGGCAGTTGTTTCACCAGTTTCTGCCCACCAAGAGAAGTATTGCTTTGCGAGTGACTGTGCATGGACTGGGGATTGGAACGGCAGCAGGCTACAGCTCTCCAGGGAGTCCCCACAGCTCAAGGGCTGCCGGTACCACTGGAATAGCTATCACACCATCACTGGAAACAGAGAAGGAAAAGGTCTGCTTTCTCCCAAGACTTCATGCACTTTCTACAGATGGACGACCTATCAAAATGTAAGGAAAAAGGCCAGAGGAGTCAAAAACCTCCTGGAGAACAGAAAGAGCAGGCACAAAAAACAGATGTGAAGCAATGCCCTACCAGAACATTTGAAGGCCCAAAAAACCCCTACCCACAGTCCCTTTGGCTTCGTCTCTGAGCTTCCTAACTTCTGTAACCTGACATCTCATTGACTGCCACAGACTTTCTGGAGACATAACAGCTGTAGCTGATCTTGCTGGCAGATCCTGCTGGCATCCTTCATGATACCCGTACCGGGCTTTGCAGGAGGCAGAGGCTAAACTAAACGAGGTACCTAACACACCACCATTGCTTCCCTTGTTTAGTTCACTTGCAAAATATGCAACTTTCTTGACCTTAAGTACACTCCTTAGGAGTGTTCAGGCTGAAAAGGGCTCCACATCAGCCAAAAATAAGCATAGCTGACCTTAAGTACTTGCCTTCAGTCACAAGGGAAACACTACTGCTACACCATTGTGTGCAGCACTTTTCCTTAACGCCTACATTTCCATTGAAAAAGCTGCATGAGTTAACCCTTTCACTGCTGTTACCAATGCAAAAGCCCCATAAACTTAGAGATTGGAGCAGGTCCTTAACAGCCCCTCAGGCTTGTTTTCAAGGGGATACTTGTGAGATATGCTATCCATTCAAATTTTCCACTACATCACAAAATGACACCCATGCCTGTTCCTACTAGTTGTTTAAATATGAAACAGTGCTCAACTTTCCAGCAGCAGTTTCCTGTTTAACAAGTATTTAAATGAATGGCTCCGTAGGTTTTACCAAGAGCATTTGGCAGCAGCACTAGAGGTGTGCAACTCAGAGACCAAATAGCAAACAGCACTTATGGTGCTGATGAGGGAAACAGCAGGTAGGGAGGCAGGGTGATCCTGCAGTCCCAGATGTGCTGGGCTTTTTGGCACATGGTCTGCAAGAAAACAGAGGAAAGTGCAGAAGCATAAAGCCAGGAAGATTATATGGCCCAAAATGAATTTAGGAGAGGAACAGCAGGCTTCCTTCTTGCTCTTTTTTATTTTATTTTATTTTATTTTATTTTATTTTTGAAGCAAAGTTAAAGAAAGAAGCTGGTTCATTGCTCAGACACCTTGAAGTAGCTTAGTGGGAATATGCTGTCCTTTATCTCACTGCTCAGTGTGAACCTGGGGCATTGGCTTCTGCAACAGACCCTGAACTGCACTAAATAGGCAGGGTGTGGTGGGCTTTAGGTCAAAAGAGATTATACATTTTGGCTTGAAAGTCTGAGAGTCTTCTGTCTTCCTCACATATATACAGTGTGATTTCTGTAAAGTCTTAGAAATTATGCCAGATTTAAGGAAGTGCGACTCATGGCAGAGTTTCATCTTTCTTAGTTAATGCTGATTCTTCCTAATTAATTCAGTATGCCAGGACCAAAAGCATGCTAGGTGCCTGTAACATCCTCATTTACTTCTCTATTTCTTATAATTTTATTTTATACTGCAAAATCATTTCCTTTAATTGGACCTCTAACTATCTATTGACGTTCTGTAAAACTGGCTGAAAACTACCATTCTGTTCTTCCTGTATTTCCACTGATATTTATTCAACTGTTGATTCCTTAATGTTTTAATTGGTTGCAACAGCTCACAGACAGAAAAGATACTTCCAATGATATTTCATATCAAGAAGGTTACTGCACTGAGATGAGATCAGCAATCTTGTTAGAGGTATATGAAAGTATGCAGATATAGGACTGCATTAATTGTTTATATTGCAGAGTCTACCTGATGTAAATAATAAGTAGTAAAGTGGCAAAAACAAACAAACAAAAAACCCCAAACAGTCCAAATTAAGACAAATTGTCAGAATTTCTGGAAGTGAAATAATAACGCAGTACAATACTAACAGTAAATGGTCGATCATTGGCTTTTACACTGCATTCATCAGTGCAGTCTGCCCAGCTCACCAGCTAAATTATTTGCCATTTAACTTCCCAGAAAGCAGAGCAAGATTCTTATTCCATATCACCATGATGAACTCTAGCTGCTGGGGGGGGAGGGGGAAGGCAATATTTAGGAAAGCAGCCATTGGATTCTGATTGCCTTTGGGTTGGTTTGATGCTTTTTTGTTTTGATATTAGCAGATTTAGGTGGCAAGAATCCCTCTTTAATCTGCTGGGAGCAAATCCCTGGAGCAAATGCCAAAAAGCAACTCAGTCGCATGGTTTATAGTTGCAAGATAGTAGATACTATGCGTGTACTTGTCTTTAGATCATTTTGCAGTTGGAGGGGATTGGATGCTGTCTATAATTGAGCTTCAGAGAGTTCCTTATCACTGGTTGCACAGACCTAGAAATAAAATTCTGGTTGCCTAGAATCTTAACACATCACTCAAACTTTTTGTGGGGCTAAAGTGTCCATGCAGATGTCTGATTAAAATACATTAGAAACTTTGTGCAAGGGGAAAACAAAAATCTTTAAAAGTGTATTTTTAAAACCACTCTTTCCCTCTTAAGTTTCCATGGGATGAGGCATTGTTGATGTGCTGCCCCAAGTCTGGCTTTCTTCATCATGGGAAACCTCTCATGACAACTCATAGCCCTGACAGTTCAGAAGATGGAAACTCTATGTAACAGGACACCAGAATTCATATTTCATAGAGGATTTTGCTGGAAGACTGATTGACATATATGGCATCACTGTCTTGTGCCTCTCAATCAAGAGGGACTTGCTCCCAACCAGTAAAACACAAATAAAGTGCTTAGATGCCAATTAAATTGTTTTGTTGATTCATGCATGACAGGTAACTTGTATTAGATTGCTCATTATGATCTGAGGGTTATATTGTGGTAATACCTTTAAACATGCTGAATGTTTGATAAACTTTGAGGTTAAAAAGTTCACTATTAGCTCATGCACTATGAGGAGGGAGAAAGTGCACTGATGGAGACCTGCTGGCCTCATTACCATGCCATGGGGTGAGCCTGCTTTCCCTAGAGTGTTGTTGAGGCTGGCGTGCACTTGCCTTATATGCAAGCCACAGCAGAGACACAGTGCCCCATGCCATGCTTGCAGCTGCTGGGGATGAGGAGGCCTGGTTCAGCATTATGCTACAAGTTACAGCAGTGAAGGCGGCAGAGGTACCCTACTGTAGAAGGGATGATGGGTGCATGAGTGCATGTGTGTGTGTGTCAGGCTGCTGGGGAAAGAGTTTTGAAAGATTTACTATCTGTGGTTAAGAAAATAGAAGTAATGTTTGTATTTGGAGCTCTGGCAATGAGTGCCAAGTTATACTCTTTTCAAAGCCTTAACCAGTAAGTGACGATACCTAAAAGAGAGAGATGAAAACCACACAATTTTGGTAATGAACCCTTCTCTCTCCTGCGTTCAGATCATCCCTTTTGGAAACTGTGTCATGGAGTTCTTGGCTGCACATGGAAACCGACCATTTTTAACAAAGCCATTTCCTTGCACAAGGCACTAGCAACTCACACCAGGAACTGGTAGGCTTGTAATCTGAGTCTATAATTAAGAGAGCCTTGGTCACAGTTCCTGGGCTAACTTCACCTCTCATCCTTTCTGGCCTTTCAACAGCATTTGCTCAGATCTTAACCTATGGCTATTCCCTTGAGATGGAGACAGGCCTGTATTCCATTTTTGTTACATGAGACAGCCTTAGCTGCCTGACTTACCTTCAGCATCTGTGGTTTTAGGTGCAATGACAATGGCAGTCAGGAAAGCAAACTGACTTTTTAAACCAGAGTTATTCAAAAACAAAAATATGAGAGAGAAAACCAGTACATTACAACATACCAGTACAATCTACACCTTTTTCCAGGTGCTTTCTCATTCCTTGAACCCGGAGAGAGGCTCAAATCTCTCAACAAGATATGTCAGCATATCCCCGTAAAACTCTTCAGCAACTGTCTCCCCCTCCATCTCCCAAGAGAAGGTTGTTAAATATTCAGCAACATTTCAAAATCTAGGTTCCCAACTATGCAATTCATGCTGTGCATTTTGGCAGGAATCAAAAAAAGCACAAAACCATTATGTAGCTGTCCAGCTTCTCTTACTACCTTTTCATGCATTAGCATTAGCATCTGCAGGTACAACAGGCTGGAGTTGCTCTTCCAGCAGCCCCTATTTCATTCAAAGGCACACAGGCATAAGATAATCACAGAATCAAAGAATTAAGGACTTTAATAAGGACTTTAATAAGGACAGAAATAAGGAATTTATTAACTTCCAAGATATACCAAATCCAGTTCCTGGTTAAGATACATACATAATTACATCCCATAACATTGATTGTTACAAATCAGCTTCATATCTGCTGAATCACCCCTTTGGGCAATAGATATAGGGAGACCCTAAAACACATGGTAAGACTGTTAATTAAGGCATTGTAAGGCTATGTAGCACAACAGAGCAAAAGAAAATCAAACAGGCAACTGTATGTGGATTTAGAGAAGGAAAAGTGAAGACAGAGAAATGATGTAGGTAGAAAAGTTACTTACATAACAAATTTGAAGTTTAGCTCTATCACTTGCAGAGATGCTGCCAGTGAAAATGGCAGTGAATATGGCTTGTATATATATAAATCCAGAATTTTTTTCTGTTGCTTATTGTTAGATTCTTTTTTTTTTTTTTTTTTTTTTTTTTCCCCTCAGATAAATTGGAAACTCATGATTCACCACCACCAATCTTAAGCTATTTTCCTTTTGCCTGCCATATGAAAGAGCTTATTGAGTCTTATTGACCAAAAAGAGCTTAAGAGTCTTACTGAGCTAAAAACAATCAGTATAAAACTCTTCAAAACACTAACAGCAGTAGCAGCGCTGCGTCCTTGCACCATGCTAAGTGAACGAACAAGTCACACTTGTGCAGCTAGATTGCAAATAAGAACATTTGATAGCTTCACATATGGCTGTCTGAATACACTGCTGCTCTGACAGACTCTGGGAGCTTGAGCTTTCGGGCCCTGAGAGATGACCCCCAGCTACTGCAAAATCCTGCCCAACAGGAAGGGAACATGAGAATTAGTTTCTGAAATGTGACTTGTGCTAAGTCCCTCTGGAGTGTCTCTGTGTCATCTACAGATTCATATAATCACAGCTTTTTAGATGCTTTTCTCTCCTTTGTAGCATCCAAAACAAGGGCAACAGGGAGAACTGGGAGATCTGGCTATAGAAAAAGGGCTGTGAAGGAAAGCAAGCAAAAGGAAAATACACAGGCCCTTTCCTGTAACACCAGCAGGACAAGTAAACCATTCTCAGAAAGTAATGCCATTTTTGAGCTGACCGCTTGTCTTTACATTTTTCACATGTAATTATTCTACGGTCTCAGCCAGATGGCTTCTGTTCAATATTTCAGTTTTTACAAAGGCTATTGTATTTTGCTTGCTGAGCATGTACAGTACTTTCTGGCTTGCCTTGCTTGTGGTAAGCCCATGCATTTCCTTTGTGCACAACAAAGGTAGGAAGGAGCCTACACAGTGACCAGGCTGTGCTGCTGACCTGCCTGTGCCACGAGCAACAGGAAGGCTTCTGCCTGTGAGCTGGGCTCTGAGGATCAGCTCTCTGCCAAGCCATTCGGCGTGGTGACATGCTGCCACTGGAATTTAATTGTAGCTTTAATCACACGAAAGCAGCTAATTTTGTGCTATAAATCATATCCTGACACGCAAGCTCCTGGCGTCTCATTTTGTTTGTGTGAAATTATTTAATGCATCTGACTTTGAGGTGAGGAACTCTTTTATGTTGTTGATGTTTGGAGAAAGATTAATTTTTTTTTTTTTTTTTTTTTTTTTTTTTTTTTTTTTT
>CM021766.1:47594570-47611168 GCA_011076525.1 Nettapus auritus
TTTTTTTTTTTTTTTTTTTTTTTTTTTTTTTTTTTTACTGTTTTAATAAATGCACTCCACAAACAGCAGTCGACTGTCTCCTATTCATCTCACAGCTGCTAATTGGCTCAGGGTACAGGTTCTAAGTCTGAAGCTCCAAGCTTATGTTTATTAAAATATAATTACTTTAATGTAATTGTTCTGAATTATTACATCCCACTAAGTAGGACACAGTTAAAACAAATAAAAATGTTCCTTGATCAAAGCTGATTTTTAAACTAATTATGGAAATGACCATGGGGAAAACAAACAAACAAACAAACAAAAAACCCCACAACAATAACAACAAAAACTCCAGAACAACAGATCTAACACTTCAATATAAGTTGTTTTCCTCATGTGAATTAATTGCAGTCTTGGTACCTGCATTAGGGCAGTAATTAAAAATTATTTTTTCACCTATAACTTCTGCATCACTCCACAAACTTCAAAATACACAAAATTTTCTCTTTTAGAGTCAGCAGTTGAAGGTCTGCCCATTGTTCACAAGACTTAGCAAAGATGAAACAAAGTGAAGGGCTCATATTTCTGTGTCACCAGGACAACCTTCAGGCTCAGACCAATATCAGAAACCTCAGTTTTGTGAACAGTATTCAGCAAGGAGAGTTTAAGTATTTCTGTACCTCAGGGTTTCCAAAAGCCAAAACTGATTCCAAATGTGCATTTTTCAGTTTTCTCCTACCTTTAACAACATCCTTGCAGAAGCCAAATCTTTAATAGATTGGCAGGAAGGAAGAAGAAGAGAAGCTGATCAACTGGGCTAGACTTTGGACTGCTTAAAAATTGGCTTGCAGTGGTGGAGTTTGAACTCATTTTTTAATTTCCAGGAAACTTGTCTGCCCAAATTCAGTTGCTTTACATAAATTCAAACTCCCAGTTAGGCTATATTTGAAGGTCTGGCTGAATTTTAACTTGTACAAAACCTCAAAAGTAAGACTCATAAGTCAGCCTGTCTTACTGCCAGTGATGGACCCAGAGCACTGAGACTTCCAGTTCCTCTGGGTACAGATGTCCATCCAAAGAGAGGGGGGGGGGAGACCTTCTCTTTAAAACATGCTGTTTTTCTGTCATTTTACTACAGCCTTTGCCTTCTTCCATCCCCTCACACAAAAACAAAGGAATTTTGCACTTCATATACCCTGCTTGAGAAATGCATCCCAGAATGACATCAGAGTTCACTGCATTGTAGATACTAAATGGGTTCTTCACATTGCAGAGACAATAAGTATCAGGCTGGAAGTATAGACTTGTCAGAAAGAAATCTTCAGTGAGCAGCAAGCACCACACATTCAGGGTATAGGGGAGTAGTGTGATCTGACTTGCACTCTTTAATAGGAACAACAAAGAAGATGGCACTAAGTTGCACTGCTTTAAACCTGGGGTGTGTGAAGCAATGTAAATTGTTGTGATTTCAAGGCTGCTAGTGCTCCTGTTTTAACTACAATCTCACAGTATTATTTATTATTATTATTTTAATTAAAACTCCATGTCCTGGATTTACATCTGCTTGCAGCCCTCATGGATATGGAGAACTTTGATCTAAGGGCTGCCAAAAATTATGAAAGTAAAATAATTAAAAAACCAAAACAAATAAAAACTATGATAGCTTTTTATTAAATCTCATGATCATTAAGTCCCATGATTTTTCAAGACCTGATTTATGCATTTTGAACGTAAGGGTGTTGCCACAGATCAGCTATGAATTAGATTTCCCAGGTTATGTAGTCCATTCAGTGATGTAGCAAACTCAGCTCTGTAACCCTTGTGCACTTCTGGGATCCTGAGCGCTGACTCACAGATGACTTAAAACTAAGCCATAAGTGTTATCTGGAGACCAGAAAAGGAAGGCCAGCAAAGGAGGGATCTGTGCTTAAACCAAGTTGCAAGAGCAGTTGCTTTGGCAAGGGGTGTTGAAGCCTGGAAGGAGCACTGTGAATGTGGAGCAGCTTTGCAAGGAAGACAGAACGTTTCCTTTCCTGTCACTGACACTAATAGAATTTTTAAGACTGAAATGGAAAAGGGCAGTGCTCAGCATTCACCACTGCCAAATCAGCAGCAGGGGATTCCCAGGTGCCTCCTTGTCATCCTCACAGGTATCCCAGACATGGCAGGGTCAGGTACTGCAGCTACCAGGGTCTCTCTTGTAACAGACCCATAGCTCTTGTAATATGAGAACTGATTTCAACATTTGTGTATCGCTCTATATTACAACCATCAAGAAAACAGAAATATTAAATCCCGATCTGGCTTGTGAATTACAGTTTTGATTTTCTAATCAACTGTTTTTTGTTTCTCCATTCTCTAGTTCTTCTCTAGTCTAGCCTAGTTGTTTATTTTGGTCTCCCGTTTTACCTTTTCAGTTGCTGAAAATTCAAGCTCTGCGGCTTAATAATGGTTTTCCTCACTTAACATGTGTACAACACTCAAGCCAGTATATCCAGCACTACCATCAGCAAGTCATAGTATTCTCTGTTCTTTAAACTGCAATGCAATCTTGCAGCTGCAAGAATCAAAGTCTTATTCACACCTTATTGTTTTTCCATCCTCTTTTACCCCTGTAGGCAAGGGAGGTCGGCAGACTCACAGAACAGTGCACGACATGATGGAAGGAACCCTGTGGCCACCGGAGCAGTGGAGTCACCCCTCACTGGGAGAAGTCATCTTCAAACAGGGTTTGACATGTTGAGGAAATACCTGCTGGCTTCCTCCCATCTGCAGCACAAGGGCTGAGACTGAGGAGTGATGTGGAAATGGGAGACCAAGCAGCAGTGACAGTGCAACTGGGACTGGGAGAGTCAGGGGAACAACCTGTCAAACTACGCATGCAGCGCAGGGGTGCTTCAACAATGTGGTTGGTGAGCAATCAACAAAAATCTATGGAAAAGGCTTCTACCTACTGTATAAAAAATGGCTATAATTCTTCTCAGCTTGTCAGGGTTTAAAAATATGGTAACTACAGGAGCCTTAATACCTGCTGGGGAACTGTTGGCACTCACTGACTCTACTCAACCAAACCAATTAACTGATTAACTGAACTTTTTTTTTTTTTTTTTTTTTTTTTTTTTTCAGAAAGAAGAAACTTTGACTTCAGACACTGCAGTTTCTGAGCGATGTTCTGCAAGCGGGGCAGTGAGGACTGCTCTGGGGAGCAACAGCTACTGAATAACAAAACTAATAAAAGCTGGTGCAAATTCTGCTCATAATAAAAGGGACAAAAATCATGATCCCAGCCAAATTCCTTTGTGTGCTGCAAGCATAGGTGATTCTAGTAACCAAAATAACAATTGACTCAAATCACAGCCATCCATGTGAAGAAGAAATAAGTAGAGACTGCTGCAGAACAGATACTTGCAAAAATGCTTCCTATTCCTTGCAGAACAAGGTTCAACAACAAAACCCTGGGAGCAAGTTTGCCATTGCAGAGACCTTAAACAGCAACTTATTTAATGTTAACAAAAGAAAAATGTAACATGATATCACAAAGATAATATTCTAGAGGATTTAGAGGAAAAATAAAAGTTTCAGTGTCATGAAGGTATGATATCAACAAGCCCCAATGAAGCAGAAAGAACTCCCCTCTAAATAAGGGTGTAATAGTTACAGTTTGCTCTCGCTTTTCAGTGCCTACAGGTAAAAAAAAAAAATATCAGAAAGTAACCTTAAGTCAAAGGATGAAAGTGTTCAAAGAAACAGTAATGGTCCATATCCTCACATAAGCTTCTCAGAAACTCAATAGTGAAAAAAGAAACATCATTTGGGCTATCCAAAGAATCCTCACATTTGTTCATTTGTGGGAAACAGAAAAAAAAAAAAAAAAAAAAAAAAAGAGAGTAAAAATCGGGGATATGCCATCTGATCACTGTGAGATTTTGTTTCAACTTGAACAGCATTAATTTGGTTTGCTGTAAATAATAAATTTTCAGAAGAGAGGTAACTAATGTTGAAATTCGCATGGCAGTTTAAATTGTCATTTGCTAATGTTACAGACAACCCATTTCAATATCAGATATGAAGAACTTGACATAATCAGAGGGAGCTTTGAGTGTTTTGGTTGCACAGCTCCTGAGTAAGTGATTTTCAGTCTTTGGGGACTTGCTCAGCTCACGAAGTTCTGTACAACTGTAGCACTACCTGTCAGTTCCCAAGTGACCAACCACTAGCAGATGCAAGAGGAGAGCAGAAGTGCAGAAGCACAGGCTGAAGCTTTGTTGCCCTGGTGGTGGTGAAGTGGCCCAGCCCCTCTAAAATGACACCCAATCTTAACTGACGAAAATCTATCTGGATTAGACTACTCTGCCAGTTAAAGAAACTCATTATCCCATATGTGCACCTCATAGACAGCCTTCCAAATTATTTCTTCTGACTGTCCTAAATGAAGAAATGACTGTTTTGTCAAAGAAGCTGTAAAATCACACACTATATAAAAACCCATATCACTCTGGAAAGTGGAGAGTAAAATATTTGCCAAGGTATATACAAATAGTCTAGCGCCTTTTCTGACATCCATTATCCACAATGATCAGTCAGGGTAAACTTCAAAGGCAGGCCAACAATAACAGAGGAAGGTTATTAAATATTATTCATTACCTTCAGTGGAACAAAATAGAAGCTTAATTCACAGTTTTGATTCCAAGAAAACATTTGATAGGATCGTAAGGGATTTTTTATTCTTTACTTTAGAACTTTTAAATTTTGGCTCTGAGTTGAGATCATGGATAAAAACTTTCTTCCAACAAACTATGCCTTGGTGATAACGGCTTGAAATCCCTCTTACCTTACCTCTTGATTTAAGAGGAATGAAGTAAAAATGTCTCGTCTCTTCCTGCTACATATGCTATCCTCGTCACACTCACCAGGTTATAAATGAATAGCTGGGAGGCAGGAATACCAGAAGTCGTTCTCAGAGATTGTCTTGAAAAACTAACTCAGCTCTTCCCAAATCATTTGCTCATGTCACAGTGTAGCCATGTCTTATACTGTAAATCAGTGGTCATTCCTATTTGGCTAGTTTTATTAAAAGAATATATAAAAAGTGGATTCTTAGGTGAAATAGGTTTGAAATATTTTAGTGTAAAGAATCTAGTAAAATTGTTTCTTACTTCTCAAGAAAATTATACCATCTCTAGTAAAAAAGAAATAAAAACAAAAAAAACCCAACCAACCAACAACAACAAAAAAACAAAACAAACAAACAAACAAAAAAAAAAACACCCAACAAAAGAAACAAAAAACCACCACCACCACCACCACCACCACCACCACAACAACAACAAAAAACACAGCTGAATTGCAGATCTCTGGCAAAAACTTTCTAACATTTGGCCTTATATCCTTTTCAAACACAAACAGTTTTTAACTCTTAATAACAATATTTAGAAGAATTAGAAGTATTACAATTAGAAGAATTAGAAGAAGAAGAATTAGAAGAAAAAGGAGGAGAAGGAGGATGAGGAAGAGGAGAAGAAGAAGGAGGATGGAAGGTTTGGGTAGTAAACCTCTGCCCTCCAAGTCATTATTTTGCACTTTCTATTACCAGTATTTTCCTCCTTTAAAATAAGATGCCCCTGCTCACTTGTGAAAACCCAAGTGAAATGACTGGGAGGCTGATGAAACCTTCATTGTGCAAATGCAAATTAACTGCAGCAGCTCACATGAATGAAGAAGCTCCTTAGAGTTAGGACATGTGCTGGCACAGTCCTCTCTCACTGCACCTTACACCTGGAAGTCACTGTACCAGCTGCACACCACGTATATCTTTAGCTTATACAATCCCCTTAAACAATGACATAAATACAAATTCCATGCTAATGGCACTCATCAGCTACATTTGAAGGAAAACAGAGGTTTTTCTCATCTGGCATTGTTCACATCAGCAATATTTTTAAGAATGATAAGGGGATGGCAACATGTTGCCTGATGTTCTGAGGACCTCTGTAACCTTATTTTTGGAGTCCAAGATGCCTCTAGATTGGCACAATGGAGGTCTGGAGCTGTCAGACTTGCTGCCCCCTTTGCAAACCAGCAGTTACAGGAAGTGACTAAAGATAGAAAGCTGTCATGGAGACTATGCACTAACTGTAAGGCTAGCTCAATCCCAGCTGACCATACATTTCCATTACTGGAATCAGGTATTAAATTGGTGCTTGAAGAAGGCAGAGCCATCTCATGCTGCTTCTTAATCAATTTGTATCAGTCATGCAAACTCCAGATATGGGTGAGGTGAGCAATCCAGTGCATGGCTTCAGGTCTGAGAGGTCATTATCAGGGCAACATTTCATTACATCTCCACTTGATTTTGATGATCATGGAAAGTACTTGTACATGAAATTATTGATATCATTGATTCTTTTTAAGGCTCACTGGTTAACCTATGTCAACATATTTCAACAGTGACAGAATAAATACGTGCATGAAGAAATTTCAGAGGATAAAGTGACAACAGCAATATCTTCTTAGCTTTTGTCTTGGTAATAGATATGGCCAGATGTAACATTTCCAATATTAACTACAACAAGGTCAAGTTTCCTAAGACTGTTAAACAAGATATGGTCAAATCCGGTGCAAAATTCGAACACTTATTTTAACTGTCTAAATACTCATCACTGTATTTTAATGAGTCAGTTTAGGTTGTGTCTTTATCCAATTAGAGATCCTTGAAGGGGATAAACTGCCCTTAGAGCAACTCTCTTGGGTTAAAGCTTTGAGAGGTGAATGGCACTTCAAAGGCTTCATTTGAGTTCATGTTGATGCTGCTCACTGTAGCTTCCTTTAGAGTCAATGACAACTGTGGCACTATAGCCCCATATGATTCAGTTTATGGGGAGCCTGGAGTGACTACCTCAGCATCTAAGCTGGGGTGAACACTGTCCTCTCCAGTCTGCAAACCTATTCCTAGCTATACAGCTACTCCTTGGGTCAGTGCTGTGCCCAGCTGACTTTGAATTGCCCAGTCTAGAGTCCAGCAGCAAGGAAGTGATGGCAGCAGGTAGCTCCCCATCATCTGATTGATAAAATGTGCGTGGCTGACAGCCCAAATCCTTACAGCTACCAGGATATTCACTACTACAAAGACAACTTGTGCATGTCTACTCTTGCTGCACTTGCTCCTTTGTCTGTGTTGTACATGTGACATGCTCTATGTAGTCATTTCCTACTGTCCCTTACATAGCCCATTTATTTTTATCTTCTGGATCCCAATCTGTGATTTTGATGGTGTGATGACTAGAAAATGTATACCACAGGGTTTAGTTGAGCCTAATTATGAATGAGATTAATTATTAAATAAAAACTTTTATTGGTAGGATTTCAGATATAGAAGCAAGCAAACTCTTGCTCTACAGAAAGCAATAGTTACTTTTTTTTTTTTTTTTTTTTTTTTCTTTTTAAAAATTACTTAAAGTAATATAACTCTAAAAGGAGACATCCTGTAAAATTCTGAGACAGATTACCTTGATTTAGAACAACTAATTCCAGCAAACCTGAAGTACTCTGTTATTAATTCCAGTGATGGAAACCCTTTATGATAAGGAAAAATGTATAAAGCCATGCTTCTATTGCACTGTGGTTATCTGCAGAATCAATCTTTTATCACAGCTACAGATAGCTCAACACTGTTGGAAGTGTATCAGCAAAAGCAGTAGTCCAGATGACCTACATTTTAGCAGAACTTTAATAGGAAGCAGATTTCACATCTGTATATATGTCAGGGGACAAAGGTATTATTGGCTTGAACAAAGTTTCAAAGAACGTTTTACCTCACTGATCAGATGAAGGGAATGGGCATTTCCCTTTGGAAACCTTCTATGAAGTGATCTGTTATTAACTTGGTATAGATGGGGCAGACCCATTCAAGAAAATGTTAGAGAGGAGAATGGAAAAAGGCAAAGATGAAAAGGGGGAGAGAAAAAAAAAAAAAAGAATTTTATTAAAGAACTGAATTTAAAGTGCTGGAGGGTTGGGTGAGGGAGGAGATGGTTCATCAGAGTTACTTGGCTAGATTTCTCATTCCAGTGTGCACATTAGCAGCAGATAATTAGGAGCTGAAGACTCTTCCAGCCAATCAGACTGCAATTTATGGTATATTTAGCCATTCCTCAGGGATGAGGAGTCCTGGGCAAGCATTATCAGAGAGTTACTGCCTTTTCTGTGGCCCTTGCATCACCATCCAAACTCTGTAGTCATCATCTAGAAATTTATACCTCATAGCTAACTACTGTTTCAGTAGAGCAAACACTACACTATTTCTTACCAAGCAGACAGCTTGTGATGATATGCAGCTTTAAAAAGTCTGCTGAGATCTTACGTGTATGATAAAGCATTGTTGGCAGCTTGTCAAGGAGAGAACTGCAAAAGTGATCATGTTTTGAGGAAGAGGCAACAATTACAGTTTGGTTTCTGTGGCTTGATGAACTGACAGGCAGAAAAGAAAACAGTTATGAAGCCAAATACATAGCTGTATTAAATTACCAACACTTTGTTTACGTATCCACCAAACAATCACTCTCAACCTCTTACTTACTGAAACAGTTAAAAATAAAACCTCAAAGAACACTTGAAGCTGGCCACAGGCATTTCACAAAAGTTGGTGTTTCCCAGCTCCTTGTAAGCTATTAGGGCTTCCCTCCTATACCTCAACATGCTTCAGACAGAAACAGCTGAAGGCATTAAGATTTTAAACAAGAAGCTATTTATATGAGGCTTTTTTGCCTGCATCTTTTCCACTGGCAGTAATGATGACAGGAGTCCAGGTAGGCAGGGCCACAGGCAATTTCAGCACCATGTCATCTTGCCCCGCTGAGAGCACATCTGCATGGGATGGTGTTTGAGAGGTGGGCGGCTCAGGAAGTGACATTTACCTCACCATCCTTCTCACTGCAGCTACTTCTGCAAGCAAGGAGATGTAACAACAAACTGGGAACGAAAATGATCTTCAGGTCTCAAGGCTGTGGTCCTGGGGAGAGGGTGAATCCTCTGGTGATGCCATCTCTGTCTGCCAAACGGGCATGTTTTGAGGTGTTTATAATCCTTGAAAAATGTCTCCAGTTCTGATTTTATTAGTCTGTCACATCATACTGTGCTGTATGTACCGTTCTGAATGGAATGACAAGAAGTGTTGTAGGTAGGCACCTGTGTAGATTTTGTTCTTAATACCTTTGAATCAGACTGGGTAATTAAAAACATGTGTCCTCTTCTGTGATAAATAGTTTTTAATGAATAATATTTTTGTGACATTGACTGAGCAGTCTCAATGTAGACAGAAAACCATCACCAAAGCTGCATCCAAACACAGCCAATTTTGTGTCAATTTATCTGCATCACTAAATTAAATAGCATTATAAGGGGCTACAGGCCTGCTAACCTCACTCTGTAGTTTATCCACAGCAGTGACCTCCTTTGAGGGTTGTTGCAAATATTTAATGGGTTACCCCTGCCCTAACTCATGACCTGAGTCTTTATCTAAACCTCTAAAGAAATATAAGGAAAGTGGAGGTGAGCTATAGCTGTGGCAAACAGGATAAAAAGCATGGACACTTTGTACCTCTGGGATAATTGTGTCATCCCTTCATCTTTTATTACTACAGAGCTCCTCTGCAGCACGTGTCAGCTGTGCCTTCTTCGGCTCAGACAAAGCAGAAGTTGGCCAAAAATCTGCTAAGAAACTGCCCAATGATGATTTTCTTGGCCGGACCAACTGCTGTTCATATTCTTGCTCTGAAACTCTCCAAACCTCCTGACATGATTGATCTGTTTCTGGCTGAAGACTGGGACAAGCTGGACAGAAAAGGAAGAATGTGGGAAAGAAACAGAATAAGGGTGGTGGTCATAAACAGAAATAAAGTGTAGATGAGGGAAAAAGGCAGAGGGAAATAGGAAGAAAAGGTATTAATACAGTACGATACTCAACAAGGAAAATGATAGAGGGAAAGCAGGCATTGGAAAAGACCCAAGAAAGGAGAAGAGAAGGGAGGTGAGGACTTGGCAAGGGAGATAAGCAACATCAACAAAAACAGTAGATTTTTTTAAATCTTTTTAAAAACTCCTGCCAAAATAAGATAATACAAGCATTAAGAACCATAACTATAGTTAATATGTGGACAATGTGAAGCTGAGGAGGAGTGTGCCGTAGCTCTGGATGGACGCCAGGTACCAAGGAAACTCACAGGAATACAATCTAGCAGCTTTCCTCAAGCAGGATCAACACTCAAGCGCAACCTGTGTGGAAAACATCATAAGCTGTGTGCAACTTGCTTAAATTTTAAATATGATAATGTATTTTGCAGCAGATTATATAGCCCTAGCATTCTAAAGGTATCAGATTGCCAGGAAGTCTATGTTTAAACACCACTTTAAAACATCCTTCTTGCTTTGCACAACCACCTACCAAAACATTTTTTTTTAATTATTTTTCCTGCAAATTTATTCTACATACTATCTCAGATCTAAAATACCTCACCTACTTGCCCTTTATATATGTAAACATTAGTGAAATCTCATGTCCTCACCTTACCATTACAAGTGATAGGCAACCGTCTGGTCACGTTCACCTGTAAAACTAGGATTGTAGTTCATTCTGATATCTGCTGCATTTAGTAGGGTTTTCCCTAGCAGTGACTGGCAGTTCCACAGAGGACTATCAGGTTCCCCTTTGTAAGAGATGAAATGGTGAATGTCTATCAGCCAAATGCAGATCAGTCCTGAAAAGGGGAGAAGGGACTAAGCAAGTAAAATAATAAAACTTGGTAATATGTTTGTAATTAAGAAGTTACAAGCAACTTCCAGATATCAAAGAAAAAAAAAAGTAATTATTTATTTTTGGCACAATTTTCAAAGTTGTTATTGTACCCATAGGTTCTTACTGAAGTCAGCATGAATTGTGGGTATGCAGCACCTTTGAAAATGTTGCCAAAATTGCCCTTAGATTGTAATCTCTACAGGGCAGAGACCTGTTACTCATTTGGCAAATTGTATTGCATAGCCCCTTTGCTTAAACAGGGCTGTTTGCATAATAATAATAATAAAAATAATAATCATCATAGATAACAGATTGCTGCTGGAATTCAGAAATATCTGATGTGGTTCTATAGTCTTATTAACACAGTATTTCAAAACATTAGATAAAAGCTCATTTTATAGGCAAATCACCAAGGAAGTATGACCAAAGGAACCTGGCTGAAAACAATTTTAAAACAGAGAGGTGTTTACTTGGTCAAACTTGGAACTTTCCTTCCACTGCATGTTTCAGTTTCAAAGTATTTGACTCATAGGCTGTCAGCTGGGAGCCTTGGTGAAAAGGTAGACCATGAAATAAGCATTTGCTTATGGTATTTTAAAGCACAGAATCTGACAGATGTAAGTACATACATCAATGCACACATCCAGAGCCCTGGGGTTCTTGCTGCACTCCCCATATGCATGTGCAATCCCTCTGACTGTGCCAGAGACACCTACAAATACATGTTGCCTGGGAAATTCTGGAGAATTAGGTTTCAAATTCAAAGGGTATCAAGACCGCAACTATTATTCTTCGCTCTTAATTCAGAAATCTTGCTAAGTTCAGAAGTGCTGTATTTTCAGTCTACCCCAGCTCAGGATGATAGTATTTTGCATTTTAATTTACAAATTAAGCTAATTACACACTTTCTCAACAGATGTATGTAAAGTCAATGGTGAAGGAAACAGCATCCTCACTCTAACAGCGTTGGGGAGCTGTGAATAGCACACAGCTTCTCAAAACTGTCTACTTCTCTAAGTCCTAGTTTCTTCCAACTGCTCCTCATCTGCAAAACGGGGATAATGATACCCACTTTTCTGAAGCTCTTGGAGACAGGAGAAGAAGAGTACTACCCAAGGAAGTTGCATCCACAGGAATGTCTGCTGCACCAGTAAATTAGGACCACGGTGGCTCTAAGTGCTGGCTATGTCAGCAGAAAGCAATGCAAAACTACCTTTACAGTATTATTTATCCAGAAGATAATTACGAGAAAAAAGGAAAGAAAACAGATCACTCCTAATAACCATCCCTTTCAGGAATGAATTTGAAATCCAGTTTTCTAGGTATCAGATGATAGGAGTCATAAAGTTAAAGTATGTACTTACTTTAATGAACCTGGTCAAAAGTGCTGTCTAGAGTGTTTATTTATTCATTAATTTTTACTTGAATAGACAAAGTAAATCTGCCCTTGGTTTTCATAAAATCTGTCTTGCTACATTCTATTTAGTTTAAATTGGCATCTATTAGATTCAACATGGAAAGCCCAGCCAAGTCCAATTAGCATCATTGAAACTCCTGGAGTTCTTTTTTTTTTTGAGAGGAAGAATCCCAGAGCTCTAAATCTGAAATTGTTCCAATTTTTTCATTTGCAAACAGGATAGGATGGAAGGGAGTAAACAACAATAATCTCACAGAAGTAAAAATAAAATAAAATAAAATAAAAATCCTGGTGGACTCAATTGCAACCTGCAAGTCATAACACCACATATTTTACTCACAGACCTCAATTTTCTATTGGCAAGCAGAGAATTTGACAGAGTATCTGCTGCTTTTGCGTACCCCCTTGCCTCTGCTGCTGGAAAGGTCAAAATGGAGCCTCGGCAATGAAGGCAGCCAGTGAATCATGGACAAGCTTTCCTTGGGAGGCGGAAGGGAGCGTGTGGTGCCTGTCTCTTGGCTCTGTCACTGATGGCAGTTGCACGTGCTGCTCCTGAGGGAATTGCTTCTCCTTCCCTTACAAACCAAGCCTTGATGGCGCTCCAGCTGCCTGGCTAAGGTGACTCCCCTTCACTTTCCAAAACAGTGTAGCTGGACAGCTGCAGGACAGTGCGTGGTGAAGGAACAAGTTAATTTAGCTCACAAAAGCTTTAGTAGATCATTACAGAAAAGAAGCCTTCAAAAATATTGCTAAAATATGAATGTTTTGCAGGGGTTGCCACAGAAACATGTAGAGAATATAATCCAAAATAGGATGTCTAGACAAACTCCTACTGTCTGACCTTTTATGTATTTCCTAATCCAGCCAATCTTGCCAAGCAAATTGGTGACTAAGCAGCAATTCACTTTACACTGTGTCATAAAGGCCTGACAAGGCCCAGGTCACGGTTATAAATTTCAGTCTGGCTACTTCAGCAACTCTCAGCTTCCTTTACCAGCACAGCTCCCGTGTGGTTTCTGGGCTGTGATGTGTGCTCTGGATCATCGTGAAGTAATTTTGGGGCTGTAAAATCCACAAGCCGCAGCTCTGCTGAGAAACAGAGAGCACTTTCATCCAGCAGGACCCCAGAGTTTACATAAAACTGTAAAAGGGAGGCTGGCGAGAGTCTTGGGTGAGAGCAGAATGAAAGGCTGTGGTGCTGGGGCCTGCAGTGGCTGGCTGAGCTGGGGTTGCAAGTCAGCCCCCCTCCTGCTTGGAGCTGGTGAGGGATTAACACAGATGATGGGCCTACAGTGCCAGCACGGGATAATGCCAGTGGCTGCAGTAGTCTAGGTTCCCGTTCCTTCTCCCAGGAACAGTCCCTTTGCCTTTATTTTCCAGAAGTAGCCCTGCACAAAAAAAAAGCAGACAGCTCTGGTTCTACTGCTGCAGTGGCAGATTCATGAAATGCTGTTCAATGGTGTATTATTTGTTAGCACAACCAGGTCTTAATGAATCTGAAGAATGGCTTTAAAAAGTGAGAAGGAGAAAAGAGGCATTGACATAGTACTTGACAACTCACAGAATGTTATGTGCAGCTAGACAGATGTATCTATGTATATATACGCATATATGCATTTGTATATATACTAATGAAAAGACATCCACAGGTGTATGAAAGTGAATGGATATTACAGTAAAAAGAAATCAGAGCAATAACTATAACTTTTTAAAACAATAACAATAATAATAATAATAATAATTATTATTTTAACTTTGCTCCACATTGCCCATTCCTCACTCCCCACGAAACAAGATTTTGGGCTGTGCTTGGGCTGAAGGTATAAGGGCTTCCCTGAGTAGGAGTCTGAGGCAGGGATCAGAACTGGTGCTTCTTGAGGTAAGTTGGTCCCAGTGCATGGGGAGTGCATTCGATTAGCTTAAGGAAATCCTGCACACGCTGCAGGGATAGGGATACATAACACATATGTTGCACAGAAAGCAAGTGAGAGAGGGAAAAGAGAGTTGTAAGAAGGAAATGGGAGGAAGGACCCAGAATACATAAGGAAAAAAAGTGACATAAATTACAGTTTGATCACCACATTAAAAGAATCGTGTGCTGCACAGTATTATATAGTGGTAATTATACACCATGTATTTATTATACAGTGGTAAGAATTAACGACTTAATATCTGGCCACTCCATAGAGCTTGTTATAGAGAGGTGTTGGATTTTTTATATATTTTCTGTGAAGTTTAGTTTTCCATGTGGTGTTGAGTCAGGAAATGGAGAGCCCCTCAGGTGGTGTGTTAGGAGAAGTCCTTTGAGGAGAATGTGTGCTCTGATGTGCAGGGGGAGCTCCCAGGAGCTAGCATTTCATCGTCTGAGCTGCTCTCTTTGCTTTTGCTCAAGATGTTGTACAAAAAATAAAAAAATCTCTGAAATGCATGGACATCAGTCCATGGGGGAAGCACAAAATATCTTAACAGCTTGTGATTAATTAAAGCAAGGGATGCACTTGAGGAGAAGCGCTGTACTGAATCTGTGTATTATATCATGGATAAGCAGCTGCTCCTTTCATCTGGAAGTTTAGAATTTTCCTCTTCAATCATTGCCTCTGTACCACGGCACACTGGGTAGAGCCATGGAGTCAGAAGAGCTTACTCTTAAACCTTGCACTGTCCCGGCACTACGTGGCTGTGGGCCAATTACTTTACCACTCTGGGTCTTTTCTTCCTGTGCCTGACCTTTCTCTGTCTGATTTCCTCAGCTCTTCAGAACAGGAAGCTCCTCTTACTATGAGCTTGTGCAGTGCCTAACACAATGAGGCCCTGAAGTGGAGGCTACCAGGTGCTACCACAAACTGACTGAGCTGACACAGATGTTAAAATTTGACAAATTTCTGAGCTTCTGAAAAATTAATCTCCTGATGGGAAGAATTAGACACCACACACTTTGTCTGCAGAGCGGACAGATCTTCCTCTGGTGTAAATATATAAGAACAAAACTGCACTCACACAGCCTGGGTGCTGTGATCCACGTGCAAAACAGAGGGGATTATACTGGGGGTGATAAGGAGACTATGGAGGGATGCTTGAATTAGCTCTAGAAAGAATTTCAGTAATGGAAAATACATAAGATAATGAAAGAGGAGCAGTCAGTCTCACTTCTGTGCCTGGTGAAATTATAGAGAAGATTATTCTGGGAGTTATTGAAAAACACCTAAAGGACAACACAGTCAATGGTCAGAGCCAACATGGGTTCACTAGGGGAAAGTCATGCCTAAGAAACTTAATTTCCTTTAATGATAAGATCACCCAGATCTTGTTTGGCTAGTTGACCAAAGGAAGCCAGTCGATGTAATCTTTCTGGGTTTCAGTAAAGCTTTTGATACTGTCTCTCACAGTATCCTTCTGGACAAAATGACCAGAATACAGTTAGATAAAAGCATAATAATATGCGTGAACAATTGATTGGCCCAGATGGTTCTTGTAAATGAGGTTACATTGGGCTGGAGACCTGACATTTGTGGGTTTCCCCAGGGGTCCATTTCAGGACCAGTCATCTTAAATATTTTCATAAATGATTTGGATGAAGGACTTGAAGGTTTTTTGAGCAAGTTTGGGGGTGATACCAAATTGGGTGAAGCTGCTAACTCTGTTGAGGGTGGTGAGGCCTTGCAGAGAGATCTGGACAAGTTAGAGAGCTGGGCAATTACCAACAATATGAAGTTTAACAAGAGCAAATGCTGGGTCCTACGTCTGGGAAGGGGCAACCCTGGCTATATGTACAGACCAGGGGATGAGATGCTGGAAAGCAGCCCCACAGAGAGGGATCTGAGGGTTATGGTTGACAGCAAGCTGAACATGAGCCAGCAGTGTGCCTGGGTGGCCAGGAGGGACAACCGTACCCTGGAATGCATCAAGCATGGCACTGCTAGTCAGTCAAGGGAAATGATTGTCCCACTCTGTGTTGGTGTGGCCTCACCTCGAGTACTGTGTGCAGTTCTGGGCACCACTGTACAAAAAGGACGTGAAACTATAAGATGGTGAAGGGCCTAGAGGGGAAGACATATGAGGAGTGGCTGAGGGCACTTGGCCTGTTCAGACTGGAAAAGAGGAGGCTGAGGCAAGACCTCATCGCAGTCTACAGTTTCCTCACAGGGAGGAGTGGAGAGGCAGGAACTGATCCCTTCTTTCTGGTGACCAGTGATATAAGCCAAGGGAATGGCTTGAAGCTGCAACAGGGGAGGTTCAAGCTGGGTATCTCAGTTCTTTACTGAGAAGGTTGTTGTGCACTGGAACAGGCTCGCCAGAGAAGTGGTCACAGCACTAAATCTGTCAGAATTGAAAAAACATTTGGACAATGCTCTCAGACACATGATCTGTTTTTTTTTTTTTTTTTTTTTTTTTTTTTTTTTTTTAATTTTT
>CM021766.1:47611268-47625395 GCA_011076525.1 Nettapus auritus
TTTTTTTTAAAAAAAAAAAAAACAATTTCCTGAAACCATTTTGCTGTTCAGATTGTGTTATGGTTCCTACTCTTTGCTTGAATCAAGAAGATGAGTGTGTATGGTTCTCTGTTTTGGAGGCACGTTAACTTGGGGTGATAGAGAGTTGTGCTTTTGGAGCTTAATATATCTGGTTTATTCCCCACTGTTGGTGAAGATGGCAGCCTGTACAATATACTCAGAGAAATCATTTTATCTATTGGCTGCAGAGAAAAAGAGCTCTGTGCCTGGCCCACAGCACTACTGCACTACTAGTATTTCTCAGCCGTTCCAACATAACCTCTCACTTTGCTCAGCTGCTCTCTTCAGAAAAGGGACATACTTTTTTGGGAAAGATTTCTGTTCTCTGCAAACTCAGACATAATTATATTCTGACATATGGTTAGATTTCACTGAGAAAATGGCAGTCTGATCTCTGTCTCCCCATCTGCCCGCCTCACACGTTTCATACATACACACAACACACAAACAGTTACATATACTTGTATATGTGTTCTGTCATTTGCAGTACTGGTATTGGCAGGCTTTTGTCCAAACACAGCCCTCATGACCACTTTCTCCATTCACTGTTAATGGTAGCAAGATGATTCAGCCAAGAGATAACACTCCTCTGGAAAATATTTATAAGGGAAAGGAAAAATAACATGCTAGGATTTTTGTTAACTCCAAAATCAGCAAGCTCATAGTGTTTAAGGATCTAAGACTTCTACTCTTTTTTTTTTTTTTCTTTTTTCTTTTTTTCTTTTTTAATATTAATTTTCTTATTACTAAACAGAAAATGCAGTTGTGGAAAATACCATTTATTTGTTACAGAAAGCATAAAATGTATCTTGATGTATAGAAGGAATGCACCTTCATCTTTTAGCATAATAGTGAAGTACAGGTGGTCAGTAGGATCTACTGATACCATCAATCTTTTTCCTCTTTTTATATCATAGAGAAACAAATTTAGTGCAAAGTTGCAGAATTTATACCAGGTCTATATAGCTCTGTTTTCTGTCATTGCTAGCCTCATCATTTCTCTTCCACACCCTCTACTGATTTATCACACCAAGTTGTTGCATTATGTAATAATCCTGATTTTCAGCCAGAGGAGATAGCTGTCCCTTGGTATATATTTGTAGGATGGTGCCTTAGTCTAATGAGAATGCCAGATGAAAAGAAGTACTAGAGAACATCAAA
Source organism: Nettapus auritus (assembly GCA_011076525.1). Classification (NCBI taxonomy): domain Eukaryota; kingdom Metazoa; phylum Chordata; class Aves; order Anseriformes; family Anatidae; genus Nettapus; species Nettapus auritus. The sequence goes on from CM021766.1 coordinate 47,612,490, forward strand.
TGCCAGCATGAACACCAAGCAGACCCAAACAGAAATATCCTGGCTTCATTTTTTATAAGGCAAGTAAAGTTATTTATTTTTAAAATTAATTTTCCCCATAAGGTAAAGGCAGCTCATACGTGAGATTCTGTGGGCTATACAACAGTCATCTGTTCAGTAGGATCAAGTGATATTAATATTACTTTGGATTAACATTAAATTAGACAATGACTGGTCCAACTAAGCAAAGCTGACTCTATCCCAGAAATAAATGCAAATTCCTTGGAAATCTTAGAAAGATACTAACATTAACTATTCCCCAGGAATGCCTCAATGCTGTCTGAACACTCAGATGGTCTCACTTTATGTGTTCCCCCCATCTGAGCAACAGCGAACTGAAGTCGATTAAGTCAGCAAGAGGGAAGTAAACCTTGAAGTGAATGCACACAGACACAGATTAGCACTTGCTGCTAGTTTCTTTAGTGGTTATAGTCACTGCCATCTTCATAACACCGTTAGAAATTAAGCTTATTTTGTCTGAAAGTATGTGCTTCTTATCTTGTGAGACAGAGGACAGCCTCATTTAGGTTATGTATCATCCGTCTGAATTGTTCCACTACTTTTTGATACAGGCCAGTAGCAAACATTCGTTTCACTCCAATAACATGAGAAGGACTAGGACCAGGGAGCTTTCTGAAAACACAATAGCCTTTCATTTTTGAAAGATCCAACATCCATGTGTCTTTCAAAACCTCTCAATCCAAGCTGGGTCATCACCATATACAGTCTGTAACTCTTGTGTTACCATACAAACAATAGGATCATCATGTTTTACAGGACCATTCCATGGTAAGGAAATCTATTTGATTTTTGGCCCTTTTCTCTTGACAAATTCAGGATGTTTATCATTACTTAAGAGAATAATGCAACAAAAACCTTCTCTTAAGCAAATATCTTCTCAGTCTGTAAATTTGCTTATGTCAGTGACTTAAATGTCGATGTTGCTGAGTGCCTGAGAGCTGAATCTTTTAAATTAAAACAAGAAAATGAAAGTTTAAAAACTGGTATTCTTTGGGGGCTCAGAGATTTTAAGAACAGTTTTGATCTGAAAAAGAAAATGGAAATAGCAACTTTTCTATTCTTTTATAAGCAAATTAGTCATTTACTGCCTTTTGATCTTTAACACTAATATATAACACAATGTTGTAATTTTTCTTATTCTGCAACAACTGTTAGCACTGTTTTTTTTGCAGAGAAGCAAGCATCTAGAGGTGTCAAGCTGACACCCTATTACATGAAGTACTAATCAGATATAAGCACGGGTTGGGTTGACTAAGCAGCTGGCCTGACTGTTGTGAATTGCCTTTTTTTTTTTTTTTTTTTTTTTTTCAAAGCACCTTATCTTTAAAGCACATTTGCTATCAAACCCCATCTGTTAACAATTAACTTTTGGAAATCCAAACAAATGGGAAAGCATTACCTCAAATATATTCAAGTCTTTGCCGTACAGTTTTTGCTATATTATTTCCTGAGGAATTAAGAAAATTTAATGAAGGGTATTTAGATGTCTTTCATATCAAGGTAGGGACTTGTAAAAAGAGTTTATGAATAGTTGCTCACTGCATTAATCAAGGAAAGAAAACTATTTCATACAGCCCAAATAGGAAAAGTAATGATGCTAACAAACATAAAACCAAGAATATCTATTGGGACTCACAACCTTGATTTTGATCAAAAAGTCCCAGTCCCTATTCAAGAGGGATACCACTGGCACTTGTTCAGTGCAGAAAAATGGCCAGAGGGCTGCTGGCCAAACCCTGTCTGAAGAGAAAGAGCCAGGATTAAGAGTAAATAAAGAAGTGGCATGTTGTAGGAAACACCTAAGCAGGTAGTACTACAGAGAGTCCAAGCACTGTTGTTAGCTGGAAGACTGCCACCATTCAGAGACTATCCAAGTGCTTGATGAAGCAACAAAAAGAAGCTGCGATTACAGCATGGATAGACATATCTGTGATAGCTTTAGCTTGGCAGTCATACATAGCAGCAGCAGTTAAGACATGTTGGCAAAGACATCAGCATCTCCCTAAGAAACAACACCGAATTCAGGACCATGAAGTCTCCACAGACCATTTTTTGATTTCTTGGTTGTTTTGTAGTCTTTACTGCTCTTATTGCCCAGACTAACTAGAATCAGTCTTGGACAGATGTCAGACCTTTCACATCCTGTGCAACCAGGACAGGAATTTCTCCTGTAACTAGAAAATCAGAAACCTCAAGAATAGAAGTTCCTGATACCATGTCTGATTTTTTAATATAGAAGAGAACCTAGAAAGAGCCTCTTTCATTTAAATAGTAAGCTCAAAACCAAACCAAACCAAACCAAAACAGTGCTTTCCTTTGTATTTTGGGTAATACTGAGAACATTGCCAGGCTCACAGAAAAGGCTTAGTGAGATGTGAACATGTTTGAGAACTATACAGGCTTTATTCAGAACTATACAGGCCTAGCCTACTAGTTTTATACTGTGATCACACTGAATTTCTCAAGGTAACTGAGAGCAAATTCAGGCACTGCACTCAAATTGTGATATTGTGCTGAGCAAAGCAAAGTCATTAATTTTTCCCTTCCCACTTCCTTATTTCTAATTCTGAATAAGGAAGCTGTCCTGGAGCATCTTCATTCCCCTTTTCTTAGTGTCATAATGATTGTTCCTCTTTGATTGATGAGTAGTTTTCTCAGACAGATGATTTTCTGTGATCTCCCAAAATGCTATTTCAGAACTGACCAAAAAAACTACATTCAAAAAAATGGTAGCAATGTGGAATTTGCTTAATTTCAGAGTACTACAAATTTAGCATTCAGATCCTAAGCATTTAAAGATTTTGTGAGTTCAAGTTTATTCAAATCTGGAACTCAAGTCAATGGAAAGTATTGCTGAAAGATGGGGGAAGTAAATCATACACCCCTCACCATCCCCCATATTTGCATGAATCACCTTATGCTAAAGTAATATGTTCTATGTAAATCCATCTGTTTCTGCTATTAAGTTGTCTAAAAAGTATGGCCTTATAATATGCAATTTTGCCCAGGATTGTGGCTCTATTCCACTGTAAAAGCTCATGACCATATTTACTAACCTGAAAAAACAGGCCTCCCGGATTATTCTTTTTCTCTCTGATCTGACTAAATCCAGCCTGTATGGGATCTACTAGCCCATAACATCCATAGGGCTGGAAGGAGCAGGACTAGATGCATGCCAGAGTCTTTAAGACAGCTGCCATTATTTCTTCCTGGCCCAAGAAGAGATACCAAAGTGGTTTTGGATGTACTTCTCTAATGCAGTTAAAATACCCTGGTCTGATTGAAACAGTTAATTTTTTTTTTTTTTTTTTTTTTTTTTTTTTTTTTCATAGTTAGTGCCATCTGCTTTTTCACCTTATTTCAACTTTGGCTAAATTTGGGATTCTTGTTCCATTTCCCCCCCTATTTGAATGTTACCTGAACAGAAATCTTTCAGCTCCATCAGAAGGAGTCCTCCCCACCAGAACACCGAAGTACAGTATAGACCACAGGGTATGACCTATACAAAGTATAGGCAAAAGGAGATTTAGACCTGATGCCTGATGCAGCAAAGAATCACTCAAAAGACTCCAAAAATACTACATATATTTTGCAGTCCAGGTGAGAAAATGTATAAACCAGCAGGGTGACTGCCCAAGAGAAACCAGGGTCCAAAAAGGGTTGGTTATTATTTGTTGGGATGAGGTGCCACCACCGTCTCTGTTTGCCTGTACTTTTGCAGCACTTCCCCTGTACTTCTTTGTTCAGTCCTTTCTGTTTGCATCAAAACATCAGAAAAATTTCCCCTAAATAACCACTGTATTATTTTATAGATTTAACCTTGTAACTCTTTCCTCTTATTTCCCTCTAAGTCACACGTTATCTCTTTCACTACTAAATATTTCCTGTCTGTTTCATTCATTGGCTTATTTTAGCTTCTTCCTTCCTCTTGTTGGCTGGCTGCCTCCTAAATATGTGCCCTACATGTTTATACTCGTACCCATTGTTGCCTGTTTTCTTGGCCAGCATACTGGTTCCCATTCTTTGCCATTGTGAAACTCTCAAAGAATAGCTAAGTTACTTCACATTTTCTTTGTGTGAATCATAACTCTTGCGGCCTTCACTGCAGCAGCCATCTTGACCTTAGAGACAAATTCCACAGCGAGAGTAGACTCAGTCTGCTCAGTAGCCCTTGGCATTTCATGTTTAATAAGTAGCTACAAGTCTCACCCACAATTTCTTTAAATTCTATAATTTCCTTTTCTTGAAAATTAACAGAACCCAACATTCCCTCCTTTTATAAGCTTCATATTGGGTCTCCAATGGGACAAAGCTAACTTAAACTTTGGAAAACTTTATTACTGCTATTTCCTGGCAACCCACTGAAAGGAAGCGACAATTCCCAATACGCTCAATCACTGTCCTCATGTACATTAAAAAAAGCAATTAAATAGATAACGTGTGAGATTTTTTAATTGCCATGAAGTTTTATGTAATAGCATAGAAACATCATGATGCTAAGCACATTTTCTCTTGATTCATGTTGATTTAAGACGCACAAGAATCACATCCCAAACCAGAATTCTTCAAAAGTGACATTTCCTTTTTCTATGCCAGTTCCACTGCTATGTTCTGTCCCAGCATGTACTCTGTGCCATTACTTAGGTGCTCGCTTGTTGTTATTTATATTACGGATGCCAGAAAGAAAAAGCATCAAGAGAGTGAGTGGGAGCTCCTATGACTCAGATTTGTTTGATTAGCAAAATGCACCCACTGAGTTCCTGAATGCAGGGTTCCCAGGAATGGATGGGATAATCCAGGATTAGATTTCTGTTCTACTTTTTGCCTTTTAACTTTTTTTTTTTTTTTTTTAATTATGATTGTTGCTATGAGACAAAAGTTCATTAAAACATTGAAATTGGAAATAAAGTATGTGTTAATTATGACTGAAACACAGATCACTGAGGGAGCTGACCTCCACCTTCCAGCCTTGAATAGGTAGCTCAGGCTATGAGCAACAAGGAATGTGCACCCCAGATGACCAGGATCTGTGCAGCTTCATGGGCCACAGCATCCATCACCATTTGAAAGTATTTCTGATTGTGAATGAAGACTTTGTTAGTTCTTACTGTGCAGTAACAACAGAAAATGGCAACTCAAAGTGCCATATATATTTACTTAAAAAAAATCAGTCTCATTGTTTTTATTGGTATTTTATTTTGCCTCATCTCTGTATTAAAGATGCAGATTAACTTTTTTGTTTTTTGTTTGTTTGTTTTGAATACAAAATACTTGCAAAAAGGGGAAGAAAACATTCTTCTTACTTACTCCACAGCATGCTGGTGCAGTCTGTTGTAATAAATAACTATAAGTGATAATCCTTATAATCTTAGTTGCATACTTAATCTCTGTTAATTCTTAAAAGTTGCATTTCTCCCTTTTTCCAAGTACACCCCCCCCCCCCGAAAAAAAATATATATTTGATAGTTTCCAAGGCAGATCTTCCATATACAAAAAGACTTCTTCCTAAGGTGTATACAAACACACACACATATATATTCACATATATACCCTGTGAAATAAACGTGTAAGTGCCTCCATTCTTTGAGAACATTCTATTTCCTTCTCAGTGCTGTTTCAGCATGGCTTCAGCATTTGTTTGTTGCTTTTTTCCCAGTCACTGGATTTTAGTGGTGAACTTATATGTATTTTTCAGTTTCTCACATGCAAGCTGTTATTTATTCAGATCACCAGAATGTACTGTGTGATTTAGTATTTCTAAAATTTTAGGCTCACTAACCACTTCATGGGATATCATGAGAAGACAGCACAAGGCTACTTCTTTGGTAAGTATTTACAGATCTCAAAATAAACATTCATTGGGAATCCCAGCTATAGAACAGCTTGTCACATGCTATACACACACTGGAAATCTTGCATCTTTGGCATTTGCAGACTGGAGAGAAAGTTCCTCTTTAGAAGAGATGCTATCACAAGTCAGCATCAGTCTCAACTTGCATGCTGATCAGTTTTCATTACAGGACTAATTTATATCACTCTCTAAGTAGTTACTAATAAATAAAATGCCAGGAGAGACACACTGGCAATTGCTCTCTATTCTAGACAGTTCCTTGTTTTTGCAGAATTAATAAAACACGTTGTAGTGCACTGCAATCCAGCTTCCTCTAGCTACCATTTCCATCAGCTCTTGGGCTGTCATAATAGCCCACATATGCTGAATTCCCATGTTCTTGCAGGCAGGTTTTTATAGCCTGCTAGCATAGACCTCAACTCAAGCTCGTGGCAATTCTCTACTTCAGCACACAATCTACCAGTCTGGTTTCTTATGTTAGTCCCTGCATGCAGCTCAACAGTCTCCTAAAAGAAACATTATTGAAGTGTTATTTCATCATCAGACTATTCAAACTGTTTTTAAACTGCTCATGATCAAAATATTGTGTATTTCCTTATGCATTACAGCTGATTTGATTATTGTGGCCTTCCCTGATTGCTTAGATAAAGGGTTCCTGAAGTTAATGGGGAACATTGCAACCCACATTTACAGAATGTGACCTTGTTGACCTTGCTGTGGCTCTCAGAGGGAAACTAATTCATTATGATGATGGTGTGGACTCTCCTACTCAAGGAAAAGTGCATAACTCACCATCTTTCACCACTAGTCGACAGTGAAAATCAGATTCAGTTGCAGGAGGGTGGCTGGTCCAGGAAGGCTTCCTTCACCTAAGAGGTACTACTAAAGTTTATTGGTACTAGTATCAGTACAAGTTTATTTCTATGACTCTGGTGCTAGCCTAAGCTTATCCCTTGCACAGCACTCAAGACTACACAACATTCATTTCTATTTGTTGTGACTTCCTGGCACAACCAGGTTATCTGTCCTAGTTATCCATCTCAAAGTTGGGGATGCCACTTTCAGGTGCCTACTGCCCTCTCTTCACATTTTGTGGTGGTAAGATAGACAACAACCTGGCTGATCATCAGAATCACAGCCTTTAACGTATTTCATAGAGTTGTTCTCTGTTGGAGAGAAACAGTACAGAAAGAGTAATCTAACTGCCAGAGATTCCCCAGAGCAGGAAAACAACTTGAACGCTTCTAGGTATTGGGATAGCACTCAAACCTACTGCTCATCCTCCTTCTAACCGCAACACTATGGGGATGTATTGGTACATAAAGACTATCATACCTCCAAATAAAAGCAATATTGGATATCTTCCACAGGAAAATGCCACAGAAAACCTCTCAAGGACTGAAAGTTTGATTCAGACTCTGCTTACTGATCCTCGTGGTCTAAATACTTGTTAGGTTTACCTAGTCATACCTGTTGCATATTCCAGCCATGATGAACAGATCCATTCAGCACAATGTTTACCACTTTCACCAAACCCAAACAAACATGTTCTGAGGATGAAAACCATCATCAAAACACCCCTCCCTTCAAAAGTGTTAAAGCTTTTATGTCTATGAAATGTGCATAGGATATTAATGAAATGGGAAATATGAGCAGCTATTACCCATTACAGGCAAGATGCTGTTATACAGGCATATGTAAAGTCACACATTCAGACTACTACTTATACCATTTCCTCTAGACATCTAATTTGAGTGCCATTCAGAACCACTGCTAGAAGTCCAGGTTTATAGTAAAGGGGAAGAAAGACAGACATTTTCAGATAGCAGTTCAGAGCATAGATAATTGTCTAAAAGGACGTTTGGTCTTCCAGCTAAACTGCAGCATTCATCTTAACTTGGATCTTTCATGATTTTCACAGTCTATGTATGGGATCACATAATTTACAGTTCAGGTGGATTTGGTCAACCCAGTTCTCAAAACAGTCAGTTAAGGCAGAGAGCTGCCTTAAATCCAGGCTTGCACAAATTATGCAAATCATCCATGACTGAGAAAGTTAATTTATCTAGGTTTCTATGTGTGCAAAGACTAACTTGGTATTTGACATTTACAAATTCCCAACACAATTCTTGTCTGTTTGCAAAAGCATGTAAGTGATAAAAATCCAACATCCTGACTGTTACTTTTGCAAAGACAACACAGGGCAGATGAGAACATCTTCTGAGGCACCTATAGTACTGGAAGTATTTCCTTGTAGCGTAACAACATATACCTTTGCAGTGGAGCTGTGCTCTCTCATGTTTACTTGGGGAAAAAATCCTGAAATCGATGCTGAGCTAATTGCAGTCCCCAAAGGCTCAAACACACACCTTTTTTTTAGAAAGGCAGCGGAACAACAACCCCATTAAAAAGCCATTGAGAAGGACCACAAGAGGCTCCTCAGACACTTTGAAAAATCTCTGATGTCAGTGACTTCTATATCCAAATGATCTTCACCTGGTTTGCAACCATCTTGACAGCGAAAAACATAAAACATTCTTCAGTCATCACGTCACCCCTTTTCCATTTGAACCATGGTTTCAAACCACTCACAGCTCTGGCCAAGAGGAGCAACTCCTGAACGACTCAACTAAGAGCTTCTCAACCCTGGAAGGTTTAAAATACCCATCAGCTACAAATGCTTGAACTAATGGAGAGAAAAAAATAGTCATCTGTTCAGCATAGCCTAAGTGTCTTCATTTTATGAGAGCTTAAACCCACTGCACTGAAATGGAGAGGGGGTAAATGGGGGCTTTCTGCAAGCCAATAAGGAATATATTTTATCATGGCTCTTCACAACAGCAGTTGTAAAAGTCTTTGCATTCATGGCATTCTTGCTTAAAAGAACCTTTCTTGCTGTCTAGCTATTGTACAGGTGGAAATGTGTGTGATTCAGTAAAACACACTATCCATTAATTTTCTAAATTGTGTTTTCCTATTTGAACTGAACATGGGCTGTTGCCCCCTCTTAACTATGGCAGCAACATGGAATAGCTACTTTTCTGACAAGTGACCAAGAAAACAAGTTACACAGGGCAAGTATAACATGAGAGTGGGCTATGTGTCCTGCCCAATTCTTAACTAACCCCTCCCTGCTATTTTAGTAGGCAGGGAAATGAACTGGCTTCAGAGCCGAGCATCTTTCCCTACTCAGACTCTGTTTGTGGCACCATCAGGATGAAATCAATGTTTGTTTACGTTTTCTGAGTAAACTGGGAATGTGGAAAAGGAGGAGTCCCAAACCTCAAAAACAAAAATGAAAAATTCAAGGAAATTCATGGATTGTACTGGGCAGTTTACTCAGCTGACAGATGAGAAGAATTTTAACTTGGAGAGAAGGTAGGGTGACTCTCACATAACTTCTCCCATCTTTGCCCTAGGTTTCTACAGTGCTATTCCCAGCTGCCAACGTGGAGGAGAGCAGTGAGCTCCTTTGTGCACACTTAGTAAGCACAGCATCCTGGGACCACTTAAATCCTCTGTGTTCTTAAAAAAAAGACCTTTTCAATCACTGACGTTTTAAGTTAGAAGTAAAAGCAGTCAAGCACATTATTAAATTTAGCCTCAGTTTCAAGAAAGGGATGGGTGTGGGTGTGTCTAACCAAGACTACACTAGGGAGACGATAACTGTTTCTAGGAGAAGAGTGTCAACTTTTATTTTTGGGACAGCAGAATTGGCAGACGCTCTTGGCTTCCACCGCACAATTCATGTGAAATGAAGAAAAAAAAAGAAATTTAACTGGCGCTGCCCAAGAAAACCAGACAGACACACACAAAAAAGGAATGATGTACCATACAAAGCATTAAATACACACACACGCACACAGGCAGGACTCTGCTTTATACGATTCGAACCATATGGGCATGTACACATACACACGCACTAACTCACACCCGTAAATCATTTAGCCGGATTATCTGTCTGGTGTGTGGAACAGAAACACACTTATGAAATCTCTTTTCTTCTTTTAGCAGCAGGCTAATAATTGATAGAGAGCCAGACTGGGGGCTCTGAGTTTTATGTGACAGATATACAAGGCTGCAGTTCTCTCTGCCTGCACTTCGCCTTTTCTCTCAACAGCAGCAACTGCAGCCTGAGAGCAAGAAAAGCCCCTCACCAGCTGGCACATATCAGGATCCTCCAGCAGCTGCCAAGTTGGCCTGTGAGGGCAGCACAGATCACCTGATTTAGCCAAATAAATAAGAAAAAAGTAGCCCATTGGGTGACTCAACAGGCGCTGGAGCCAGCTGTGCTTTCTGTCCCACTTGGGAGACTCCAGCTGCCCGTCCAGCCCTCCTGGTAAAGCCTGAGCACAGATACGTGATTGCAGCAAGTCCCAAGCCTTCTTTAGCAGCCACCCCAGCAGCCAGAAGTGAAGAGTGGGTGGCGAAGTGGTCTTCCTGTAATGACAGAGTGGGCAAAGCAGCAGAAGCATAAATACCCTCTTGGCCTTTCTGAAGGCATCCCCATTGGCTCCCACTGGCTTTTCTGGAGGCAGGGAACCACAGAAAATGCAAGTGAAAATAATGGGCTACTCTGAGGGGAAGGGCTTTTCTCCCTCCTCTGCGCATTTCCTGAATTACAGTGTGAAATCCAGACTCTGCATTAATGACATGTTGTCTAAAGTTTATTTTCTAAAGAATTTTGCCTTTGCCAATGCGAAGAAAACTCTTCATAATGAATGGCCTGAAGGTGTGGAAACAGGGTGAAGAGTGGGTAGTTCCTGGGTACTGGCCCTGCACTTCCATGGGTTAGACAACCTCAAGCAAGTCAGCTGGTTTATCTATCTGTGCTCCAGTTTTCTTATGCATTAAACGGAAGAGGAGGTAATAGCAAGTAGAATATGGTGTGTGTGTGGTACTAACATGTACCACAAGCTGGGTTTCATATAAAGAAGAATTAGAAGTTGTAAGTAAGAATTACAAGAATGTTGGTCACTGCATAAGTCTGCAGTGCTCTTTTTTTCTGCTTTTTAAGGAAAAGTGCTGCTGGGAGATAACACCTCTGTCATGGCTGGGTCCTCCTCAGACGGCATGGAAATGGGTGAGGTGAGAGGGAGCAGCTCATCACTGGGAGGCCTTTGTGCAGGGATCCACTCCCCTTCCCTTGGGCTACCTGAAAACCAGTGAGCTAAATTAAATGCTCTTTGCACATGGCATGACAGTGCCCAGAAAAGCCACGAAGAAAAGGATCAGTTCCCATGTCCAACTGCACTCTGGTGGGTTGATCTTGTATGCCACAAATACAAGAAGCAACTCCTGAAGCAGCTTTGTGACAGGTAGCCTGATCCTGCTTGTTGCAGGCTCGGAGGGACTCCAGGAGTCCTCATAAGCTCTGCTGACCACACTTGGAACAGGAGATGGGCCTGGAGACTGCCTGAGATATCTTCCAGCCTGTCGTGTCCTATGATCCATCGCAGTACCGCTCAGCGGATAGCTTGGACTCCCAGGATTTTTGTGTCCTGCCTTCTTCTTGTTTACATGATACTGGCACTCCATTCTTTTAGTATATAGCAGAACTGTGAAAAAAAAAAAGAAAAAAAGAAAAAAAAAAAAAGCAAAACAAAACCCAGACTTAAAATAAAGTGATATTAAGGAGATAAAATCCAACCCACAAACAAACAAAAAACAGTGAAACACAACCCACTCTGAAGTTGTTTCCATATTGTTAGGCATAACTTAGTGACATCTCTTTTCAGGAAGTTCAATTTTTTGCCACTTTATTCCCTCATGTTGAAGAGCCATGACTAGCACCTGAGATCTTGAGAGACATGTCAGAGAAAAGCCCCGTGTTGGTGAATCTCACAAAACAGAGAGCTAATTTGCCTCAGTGACCAGAGCCTGCCAAATAACCCTGCCAACAGGAGGTGTTACTGGCATAGAAAGTGCATTTACCAGGCTTCACGCTAACAAAAATACCTGGTGCTTGTAGTGATCTTCCTTCTGTTACACTGTAAGGAGTCCAAACTTTGTGCTGAGCTCCGCACAAATGCAATTGGAGTAAGAAGCAGCACTGCAGTTTCTGATTTTCAGTAATTGTGTCTGCCTTGATTTTCTCCCTCTGCATCATTCCTGTGTAAAAGGACTGAAGCTGGCTCAAGGATATGGTTAATTTTTTGACTCTCCGTCAGCTGGAGCACAAGTTTCGGCTTCGGGAACACACGTGTGCCACGCACACCCTGTTGACTAACGGGAGACAAGATCTATGCCATCAGAAAATCTGATTTGACTTCCATCTGAGGCACAATACTCACCAGAGAAACAAGAAGAAATAATGCCTCACCTTTGGGATCTACAAGATATTTTAACAATTCTATTCTGCTCAGAGGAACCACCAAGACCGTCACACATTTAAAATACAATCACCTCAAATACAGCTTCCATTACAATGGCACCAGAATACTTTCTGTGACCCTGGTAGCATTTCACCAGCTTTGTAGAAGTGTCACTGAGAACAAGCCTGAGTTGCACATGCTCTTGTAGGACTGTGCTTCCAGGGATAACAGCATACAGTTAAATGACAGCACGAGTCAGCTCCTTGTTAAGTTACACACACAGGTACACATTCTGCTTAGTCCACTCGGAGAGTTTCACATTAGCTTCACTTTTAAGCCCCACCACTATTGAAAATATGAATATGTAGCAGGCTTTAGATAATAAACCAGACAGAACCCTCCAGTATACCAGAAAACAGTCTAGTTTGTAATCATAGCATATTTACAATAATGTGGTATGAGGGACTTATACCATGCAGAGGGCCTGTTGGAAGATACCAGCTGGTTATAGCTGCAGTGGTACTAGGGAGAAACATAGCTCCTTGTATTTTGGTGATGTCATTTTAATATTAAATCATGTTAAATATGATGATTGCTCTTCTGTCACGAGCAAGTACAGACCTTGGCATCTACTAGGAAAGGAAAGGAAAGGAAAGGAAAGGAAAGGAAAGGAAAGGAAAG
>CM021766.1:47636967-47732945 GCA_011076525.1 Nettapus auritus
AAAAGAAAAGAAAAGAAAAGAAAAGAAAAGAAAAGAAAAGAAAAGAAAAGAAAAGAAAAGAAAAGAAAAGAAAAGAAAAAAGAAAATAAAAGAAAAAAAAAGACCTGAGAAATCCCAAACCTTGCATTTAAAAAATTCCTGCCAAACACTGACATTTTCTGGTGAAACCCAGAGATTTCTGCTCTCTCCCAGTACTATTAAACTGCTGTAACTGGGATATCCCCTGGCTGATGGAGGTTGAGTTTTGGGACCCCACTGTGGGCATCCTTGGCTGGTGAAGTTTCAGGCTCAGCATTGGGCCTCTGGCACCATGGGTGAGCAGACACCTCGGTGGTAGGTATAGGGCACCTCCCAGCTGGGCAGGCTGAGGGTCAGCCCCCTGCTAGGACAGTTCTGTCCCTGACACTGCTGCCAGACTTGGCTGCCATGCTATTTTCAGCCCAGAAGCCCTGGGCCAGTGGAGCTGGAAGCAGACTAAGGACAGGAGCTGTGGGTATGAAATCAGTTCAAAAGGAGTGTTGGAAACCAGTTGGAAAATGATGCTGATGGCATTTTTGGAAACTCTTTCCCCATGTTAGAAGAAAAAAAAAAAAAGGATTTCCTAAAATGACTGAAAATGAATTTGCCACATTTGCAAAGAGTAGCTTGTGGGTTGCTTATATCTGAAAACAGCTCGGAAGAGCTACAGTCAGCAGCTTTCTGATTTAAATGACAAAAGCCAATATGCCACAGGCTACAGCAAGTGCTATGTAGACCACCAGTTGCCTTAAATGCCAAATACTCAACCAGCTGAATTGTTAAAGCTCCATGAGTTTGCACAGTCCAGAAATACACTCTCTTTGGCCAGAAAAAAAAAGAAAAAAAAAAAAAGTAAAAAAAAAAGTTGGTTTTGGAGTCAAAAATGGTTTGTAATTAAAGCCAACAGTATGAGAATCTGTAACTGATCTGCTCTGAACAAATTATTTGGCTACCTGAAGAGAATCAAAACCTTTTTATTTATTTTTTTGGAAAGAGGCTCAAAAAAAGTTAGAGAAGAAAAATATTAACTTGCTGAGAAGGAGGAAACAATGCAGGCAAATTAAACCAGGCAAATGCTTGACATCCTTGTTGGGCAAGTGTATGCAAAGATGGGGAAAATCAGTTATCGTGGCATAAAATCAGACCATTTATGTAAAAAGAAAGTTACAGAAACTAAAGAAATCTTATGCCATTGCCCTTAACATTTCACAGTAATATACTTGAGGAGAAAGATTTTGTTTTACTGAGACAAATTCAATAGATTTACTATGATGAATGCAATAAAATTACACACATGGTAAAGGAAAGCTTAGCTTTAAGTCAGTATGGTTTTATCCAAGAAATTTAACTCCTTGAAATTTGCCATTTTCAGCTGTAAAGGAAAATCTCAAAGGCATGACTCCAGGAAGGATATTTATTCAAGCAGTACCAGATGGATGTGTGGGATTCACCTTATGTTTTGGTTATGAATGAAAGTAGTCAGCTAGGAATTTGCTACAGACTATTTTTGCTTAAAGAATTATGGTCAAGATATGGTTAATGCAGCCATGCTTGGGTCTGCTGTGTTTTGACAAGGGGATTTGTAGAAATGAGAGGAAGCTCAGAGGAAGCCAGGTAGCACAATGACCAAAGTGTGTTGCTCAGATGAATTCAATGTGTGACCAGACATTTTGATCTGGTATAAAATGATGCCACAGTCTCTGTAAGATATAAAGAATGTGTGACAATTTTCTGTGCTGTCAATTTTCCAGGAACCTCCCCAACAATACGGCTCACACTGTCCACATGAAGAGTAATATCAATATTTCCACCCTGAAGACAGGAAGCACAGACTGATCTCTAAAGAGCTGAGCCATCTCTGGGTTTTAATGTGTTTGGAGCATACATCTCTCCTTAAATTGTGAGGGATTCAGCAGCAGACTCTCTGAAGCTAGGTGGGATAGAGTGAGCAATGTGTGTTGGCCTATACTCACAGGAGGACAAATGCAAACAGGGAAAGGTCCTTATTCAACAAAGTTTTAAATATTTATGTCTAGTTCTTTCTGAGGATTTTATAAAAATGTGTTCAAAAGCTTGCCTACTTCATGGCTGCTGTCATAAGCATGCCACTGTTTTTTATATACCTCATAACTTGCCTTTGGTCAAGAAAAACTCCACAAGCTCACTGTGATTTGGCCAATTAGGTGCAACATGTTGGTACATATAAATGCACCACGTGACGAGGTGATGAGGAACTCAGACATGCATTCAGCCCAGTTTTGACTGAGTCAACATCCTTCTATTGCCCCTTCTACTTTGGAGAGGTGGGGGACTCAGAGGGCAGCATTCATCATACTGATCATATTCATGTCATGGCAAGTCATCCCCTCCTGCCAGTCTGTGGGCAGCCCTCCTGTCGCAGGGCTACAAAAGCCTCCAGCCGAACAAAAATGTCTCTTGTAGACATTGCACTGAAGACCACAGGTCCAAAGCTTACCCTTAGCTATCCACACATTTCAGAAATAGTTCAAGGGAGAGCAAAAGACACTGTTGTCCAAGCAATCTATACAGATGCAAATACTTTGTCACATGATTAATAAGGTATCTTGTTTTACTGTTTAAAATTCATCCAAAGTGCTCTTTTTAACAGTCAGAATCATCCATGACAAAAGTATTTTTGACCATAGCTATAAGGGCTACGCTCAAGTTCAGAGTGCTGTGGCTTTTTTGTTTTGCTTTGTTTTGAAATAAGGTTGATGAAAACAATTTTCATAAACTGAGAGCAACTGTAACAGACGTACAGAAACAAGATAGCAGTCTCATACGGGAAATATTTCTGCTTTCATTTTTATTTTATGAATACATATAACAGAGATGCATAATCTTCCATTATCCAGGCTTAAAAGTAACAGTTTTTTTGTTTTTTGTTTTTTTTTTTTCAATGTAGCTTAAAGAGGAAAATAAAAATAAAGATGAAGGAGATGCAACATATCCAAACCATACAGTTGAAAACCTTGCTAAAATTATTGCTGAAATGCAAACATTGTGTAGGGTGTGTCTGTGTGTGTGTGTTGTCTTGTATTGTAAAAGCCTCACCCAAGGTATTTATGCATGTGAATAAAAATACTTTGGCATAACCGTTCCTCCACACACACTTTGTTGACACTTCTCAAATACTGAGAGAATAAAATCTGATGATTATATCATATATCATTTTCTCTCCTTGGCAGTGATGTCTTTAAATGCAAAGGGGAATAAAGAAGAGTCTGTTGACAGGAGACTTTACTTCCATGCTAAGATGGTTATATTAGCAGGATGCAGCAGGATGCAAACAGCTTCAAATAGAAGAGATGGAGATATATGTTTATATATATATGTATATAACATAAAATTGCATATTTTATATAAGAAAGGAAGATTTGTCAAGATAACATAAAATGAACCACTCTAAGACTAGCTTCCAGCAAAACATTTTGCTTTATTGGAACTATTTTCTAGCTACAAGTCAAGCTGACATCTGTCAAGCCTTTTATTTTTCATATGGCAGTCTATAAGAAATGTTTCATGCAATGTCTACAATGCTAAATACAGGGTAGATAACTGGGAGTAAACAGGTGAGGAATAACAGACTATTATAAGGACGAATAACAGCATATTATGTACATATAGCCATATTATATTCTCATGTCTTCACAGTAATGTGCAAATGCGACAAATATGGCTTTCATTTTTTTTTTTTTTTTTTTCCTAAAGAAAGTAAGACATAATTATACAGAATAATGTTTTAAAATGCTTAGGAGGATTTCACCTTTTTGTGAAACCTGTTCAATCTTCATTGCATTACTGTTAACTAGTCACCCCAACACGGAGGTGTAGTTCAGGTATATTTCCAGAAGGGGGCACAAATTCCTAAGGCACAATATTAATGTTAAACATTTTTAATTTAATTCATGCTATTTCATTTATTTTTGTTTTTATTTTTATTTTTTGGTTATACGAAATAGGTTGTTGCTAGTTATAGAATAAGCAGTTGATTGTAAAAAATACAATGTTAGAGGCTACACTACATGCCTATCTGTAGCTCCAGAAACATTAGCTAATCTGAAAACACACTATACAGCGCTGCATATTAAACCTTCGTGTTTTTTTGGTAATATTCTTTTCATACATGTAGCAGAGAGTTATAAGGCTTCTGCGGAATAATAATATTATAACTGAACAAATATTTTACACTCTTCCATAATGGTATTTACAGTTATTTTAACTAATAATTTGCCATTTGGTAAATAACATGTATCTAGTATGCATCCTTCTTGCCTATCTAAAGTGCTTGCTTAACTGCATGAGTTAAGAAAATGCATACCTGCTTTAGTTTCAACAAACCCTCAAAAGAAGTAGCTGAAATATTTGTTGTGGATCTGAAATGCATTCTCAGAAATTGAAATTATTGCTAAATTCAGTGCCCTCACTAGGCAATCATCTATATTATTTGTCATATATAAATATATGCATATATACTAGTATGTATGTACATGCATACACATTCATCTATCATGTAATAGATAGATTTCAATTTTTTGTCCATCAACCTTTTATTTTGTGCTATTCAACTCACTTGTGCTATGACTGAAGGCAGATTAAAATCAAAATCTTAACATGCTACTACTAACAATCCTATGATTTATTAGCACGTAATAAAGACAATATGCAAAAGAAAGCTGAGATGATGACAAATCAAGAGGCTTTTGAAATGCACTAAGAATAAGGCAATAGGCTGTACATTACAGTGAAGAAAAGCTGAAGAAATTCTGGAATTCATAAGCACACCTTAATGGATAGGGATTTCACTCCCTACTTTGCTGCACAGTCTTATGTTTTTGTTTCTTTTTTTTTTTTTTTTTCCCAATATAGTTCTCCAGAACGTAAGCTCTATAGTTTCTGCACCTACCAACACTTTTAATGGTAGCAAATTCAAAGCTTATTATAAATGCCCCGATGCCACAACCTGGTAAAATAAGGCACTTCCAGGGCTGTATTCCAGCGGTGCCATGGCAAAAAGATCAGCACTGGGAAGAAGCACTCGGATTTTGATGAGTTTCCTAGTTTTGTCCCACGAAATGCGCCATCTTGGAGTGTACTGCCTCCTCTTTCTTTTGAGATGATTTTCTTTAAAGAATATTTCATCAGCTGAAGTTGAGGACCTACTTCTTTGTAAGCAAGAGGTAAATCTTCAGTTCCTGACATTCAGTAATGTGGAAGATCGGAGTGGTCTTCAGTTTATTCGGTATCTCTGCACTCAAGCTGACATGCCATCTAAGTCAAAAGCGTGTGTGGATTTCATAAGAGGCCCATATTGAAAGCTATGAATGGACACTGGTACTGGAAAGGTCATTCCTTATAATTTCATTTACTGTGAAGAAAGAACACAAGAAAAAAGGAATCGATTAGTATCACACTGCTGCAGGAGGGTCTCTTCAGTATAGCCCCTCCCAAACCTGCATCGATTTGACAGTTTCAGTGCAGCTCTGAACATTAAGCATCACAAGATATCTAGTAAAGGCAGATCACAGTGCAAAACAGCAGGATTAACCAAGGTTATGAACATGCTAAACATTGTGTAAAACCAGACATCACAAGAACAGCAGCATCCCGGATCCTTGATTGCATCAAACATATTTAACATTTTCAGTCAGTTACAGATAAAACATTTCATTTGCTCTAGTACTGGTTCTGAAATATAAAGTAAAGAGTACCACAGGAAATCTTAGAATAATCTACCCCCTCCATAAAAAGAGTCCTTTGGAAAGTATGTTAGCCATGGTATGTGCTAATGGCACAAAGCTGCCAGCCACTGAACTGGGTATTTGAAGCTGCAATGCCTAGATACAAATACAATTTCACATGCTGATTTTTTTTTCCACTGTAGGCTGAAACTGAGTGAGCGAGAGAGAGAGAGGGAGAAGAAACTGATGTGTGCTTGTCCATTCTCCATAGCTGGTGACATGTATAAACACATACTCTCCTTTCGTAGTGATCAACACACATGGACATGCAGTCTTTTTGCTCCTATCTGCACAGACAGGTGAGAGGGACAAGCAAGTGAAAACCCTCTGCAAGAGTCAGAGAAAAGAATAAACAAGGTCCATTATCTCAGCATCAGCCAGTCAGACTGCATCTCCATTGATAAAGTGTTGTTTTCTTTATTCGTGAGTCTTCTTTCATTCTTTTCCCCCTCCCCTGTTGCTCACCAAGCTATACTGTTTCCCACACTCAAATTATGTCCATTTATCAGCTTGTGATTTTTGGCAGATGGACAGGAAATGACTGAACCTGGCAAAGGCCATCTACAGTAGGCTACACAACATCCCTTTTATTTCCACCCCACCTCCCTGCAGCAACCACCACCACCTGATTTACATGAAGATAGACAAAATACCATCAGTAGTGCTATCACCACTTCTGAGTGAGCTGCTGGGAGTGGGAAACACATGCCCACGTCATGGAAGTGCCATGGAAAAGCCTGAGTTTTCCTTTCCTTGTAGGCGGCTGCTCACAGCCATCCAGATAACTCCACGTGTTTACTGGAAAAGACCAAGACTGCCTAAAGCCAACTTCCTGAAACAATTGTTATTTATTCAATTATTTTATGTAGACCCATTGCCCATTTTGTTATTGTGCCACATGAATCAGTCAGGATTTGTGTCACAGGTCCTGGCCACGGCAACCACTTTAACCAGTGCCACACTTCAGAAAGGAAATACCAAGTGTATTTGTTACTACCTATTTATGGCAGCAAACTAACATTGAGATGTGAAGACAAGGCAGTTCTTTCTCTTAAGAGTGCTGTAGAGTTTATCTTTAATAATCCTGAAGAATGGAAACAAATTTGAGCAACAAGCCCTGCTCTTTGACAAAGACTGCCTTGCATATATATCTGAACGTGGCATGAAATGCTACCCCATTTATGTGCTGCAAAACTTGAGACAGCTTCCTGAATTGAATCTCTACCTTGAATCCAAACAGTGCACTTTTTCTGTGGGATTATTCTTACATTATGCTTTTGAAAAGTTAGTTTATTTAATAAACTTCTCAAAGCAACATTGGGCATGCAGAAAAACACACAGTGATATCTTTGTGTTGAGTGTGACAATGAGGACAAATCCTCAGAGGGGCCAGCCAGTTCCAGTTTTGCTAACTCTGCCTCCAAGTTTCTCTTATACAAACACAATTAAGACACTATTCAAGGCAATCATCAGACTTTGTATATGCAGTGCTCAGAACATTAGATAATGAATCTTTATAGTGCTTCTGTACCATGTGGATATAAGCATCACCACTATTTCACAGATGGGGACAGGCAGGTGGAAAAGCAGAGGAGCTTCCCATCACAGTCAGCTTTAGTACTCGGGTATCTCAGATCTTACACTAATGCTAGGTCATAAGCTGAGGTACTCTAACTTGATTTGTTCAGTAAAATTTCCAAATGTAACATCCACCAGCCCAACAGCACCAGGTTCCCCCTGTTAAAGCATTTAGCAAAAGTATTTTGGAAACAACTTGGTCTAAGATCAAAAGGTCCATCACCAAAATCAGTGTAGGAACTCAGAGGTGGTCTTTTCCAGCCCCACCAGGTACCCTCAGATGAATCCTCTGTCACTCATGCACTATAGGAAATATGACGTACCCTAGAGATGATCTGACATTTCAGCTGGGAGCCCACCTGCCTTGGCTCAGCCTTGCCCACCACGGTCATGCTCTCTCATGCTTGCTCATGCTCTCTCCAGCTATGAGCATTCAGACAAATCTGTTGCCAGCTGAAATTGCTCACAATTATTGACTCCAACAGGACACAGGTTAGACCCTTGGCTTTATTGCTCATTTTTATTATATGTTATTCTTAACAGAGGTGGACTTCTGCTATCTTGATGAGTAACAGTCAAGTTTGGTGTTCTCATGTAGCAACATTTGACAACCATTCAACAGTAGTCACTACACAATATCAGAACTGAGCCTCAACCAAGGTGCATGCAATGCCACCAAATCTCGCAGTCAAATGGGGTCAAAATAGCCAAGAGGATGCCAAACGTCTGTTTCACCCACAGTGGCTCACAGACAACATGGCTCAGACAGAGGTTCCTATTTCACTGTCGTTTCTCCCATTTTACCTGCCACTATGCTGAAGATGCAAAAATTCCCAATAGGGTAGTGGAAAAAAGAATGACAGAGAGACAAGGTGCAAGCAGAAGTCCCAGGTGGGGCAACATACATTGCAGCAAAGCAGTTGATATTGTGGAGGCAGAGTGCTTTACAGAGAGCGATGAATATGAGAGCTGAAAGGGGAAGTGCGCTGAGAGAGGGCTTTCCTGCTCTGCCCACCAAAGGCACCTGAAACTGGAAGGAAAACCCTCTGGCGGGTGGGAACTGACAGAAACCAGGCATTAGGCACATGTGGGGAAGGGCTGAAGTGAAGTGAGTTGTATGACACTTGCTGGGCTCAGCTAGAGACATGTGCCCAGACCCATCCAGGTACACAGCAAAGCATTCCCATGAAGACATTCCCCTCGCCCTCCAGGTCTGAGAAATGGACATGGGGTGGAAAATGCAGTTTTGGATCTGTCAAAATGACATGAAAATATGGATTACATTTCTCAAATAGTTCAGTATAGAGAAAGAAATGTATTTAACATCAACATTTTTATTTCAAATTTCTGTAAAACTTGCTTCTTTTCATATTCCAAAGTCTATTAACATTGCTGGATGTTAATGTTTTGTTTTAGATCAAATGCAATGTTTCGCTTGACCTGAAACTTCTTTTTCTTTGCTTTCTTTGCTGTTTGCTGGAAAGAAAACATTGAATACTCCTGTAGTAGGTTGACCCAAGATTATCCTTCCCAAGAGCAAATTAGAAATTCTGTTATTGAAAGATAGTTCTGTCGAAGAGTCCTGTATATCCATCTGTGCCAGTGTCACATCTCTGACAACAGCAAGTAGGCAATTCTTCACGAAAGACCATAGGTACCAGGCAAATCTTCAGTGATGCTTTCTCTAGTACACCCTATACCTCCGAACTGCTGGAGGGCTTCAAGAGCAAGAAGTCTGAGTCCTTATTTTTAGTGGACTTTGATGGACTTTCTTCCATGCAATTCTCTAGTAACCTTGAAAACCTGTTCTGGCCTTCATGGTTTCTGCAGCAATGGGTTCGATGGGTTCCAGTTGAAGGATGTGTTGGTGGAAACAGTACTTTCTCTTGTTTTAAAATTGTTTCTTGATAGCTTCATTCACATGTCATGTGAACAAGTTGATTGCTCCCTGTTCAGCAGTTCCTTTGCCATCAGTCATACCCCTTCTCCTTGTTATCCTTAGGGCTCTGCTTGGTCCTGTAGTACTGATGCAGAACACGCCAGAGAAGTAAAAGATATTGCTGATGCAAAGAAAATAATGAATATTTTTCTCTTATTTTTCTTCTGATTCTTATAATGAATAATCTTTATCTTATTTTTCTCCCTATTAACAACATATTTATTATAAGTCAATGTAAGTCAACTGATTGCTGTCTTCAATGGTCCAGTTTTGGCTTACAAACCTGTTGCTACAACAGGATTGTGTGTGTGGCAGAGAAGAGCAGTATTCAGTGCAAGTAGTATTTTGACCTGGGTTTGAGTTTTATTTCTAAAACAAATGATAAGACTGATTCAGTGGCTGCTTGGATACATATCCATTCACATTTGTAATACTATTCTATGAGTAGCTGTGTTTGGAACAAGTGTAACATTTTTCAAAGAAAGATTGCAGATGCTTTACACCCATTTTTAAGACAACACAAAATGAGTATTCATATAGACCTGTTTTATAGATAGGAAGACGAGACCCAAAAAATTACATGACTCACTGGAGGCCCTATATACAGCTTAGCAGCAGATCTGGAATAGCATGCAAAATGTTTAATTTTCGATGCCTAGATAAGCCTATCATGTCCTTTAAAACAACAGGGTCATCCCTATCAGATCAAACAGCTGATTACAATGATTTACAGCAGTCTTGTCATCAGATTTTTTTTTTCCTGTTTTTCTGCTGGCTTTGGGAAAGGGGGGCATTGTTGCTTTTATAGCTAACACCTACAGTTCCCCACAATGCCCTCCCTCAACTTATATTTTCCATCATCAAGTTCAGCTTTTCCACTGACATAAACTCAAGAAGTAATAGTGCTGAGAAATGCAGGTAACACGTGACCTCTCTACCTGTCAAGGCGTCTGAAAGCGGAACCTTTCCTTTGCTAAACAGCAGATGCCACAGTAGCAGGATGTGGTGAGCTGTTACACCACATTTTAGTTTAATAGGGAGTTTTTTTGTTTTTTTTTTTCTTTCTTGTATTTAATTTTGCTTTAAGATGCCCTTTTGCAATGGAAATTTTTGCTTCATTAATTAGCAAAATCAGTGTCTTACTGATGCAACAGTTTGAGTTCCTGCATGAAACAGATATATTTGAACAAGTGTAGATTCTGTATATAGATGTGAACTTCATAGGAAATGGAATTTTTTAAATGTTTGGTGGCTATACAAGGATTCTATTAACTGGCAAAAGTTTAAATTTCTGCAGACTTCTGCTCTCCTTTTGCCTGATGACTAATTAGAACACAGATAACATTATGGCCTTTTGTTTTAATAAAATGACCGTTCTTTTGAGACAAAGTTCTGCATTCCAGCTCTGATATTGATCCCACTCATGTCAAGTTATTTATCAGGTCAGAGCTGCAAGAAGTGAGGAGAAGGCACAAGAAGGGTTCCACAACTGGTGAACTATGAGGGCTACACAGAACCCCCAGGCTACACAGCTACAGGAGCCTGGAAGACATGGCTTCATAGCAGTATTTTACTTCTTATTCCTCAAGGCAAATGTTCTCAGAAAACTGAAAAAATGGGAGGTGAGCTGAGAACCATGATAAAAACCACAACTGTAAAGAGCTGTGTCTAAAATTTTGGGAGGGAACGACGGCACTTTGAAAGCACATCCTATTTCTGTGAACTTTGCTAACAGTGTCATCCCTCTACCTGCACTCTCAAGATTCTGCACTGTGAAACCACCAGCATTCTTACATGAAAACATACCTACTATGACAATGTCAGAGAGTTTGTCATGCCATGGACATTCTTCTACCACACTCTAGAGAAAAATTATGGGGCACTGACCCCTCCCGGAACAGGCCTAAAGGCATGGTCTCTGGTCCAGTCACACCTTTCTGCAGCTCCCATGGTGCCAGGCAGGTTTAAACCTAATTTAGACAAGAAGCAGGCCCTCCACTGACTGCGTGATACACATTGCTCATTTTAACGCAAAACAATAGCACACCTTTTAATTAATGTTGAGAGGTTTCTGGAAGAGAGACCGATGCTAATACAGATCTTCCAGTTTCACCCATTACTTCTCCCTCCTTTTCTATTAAGACCCTATATTTTGTCCTGTTAAAGCCTCTGTCTCTTCATGTGTCACACACCAACGTCTGTGGAAGTCAATGACCATCTTCCCACTAGCACTGATCCTCTTTTGCAGTGTCCCAGTGAGGTCTGTTAAATGAGAATGAGTAATGGTGTTGTGAGTTGTATTTATTGTTGTGCTCCTTTTCAGTGGTGCACTTCACCTGTGTTCAAAATAAATAAGTAAATGCACTGAACTCTTTCTTGGGAAAGAAGCATTTTTGTCAATGAAATCATCTGCATAAGTAAATGACAGAGACACAATATGAGAAACTAAATGAAGCTCCTGGGGTCTTCTTTTGTCTGCTACGAATGAAGAAGTGGACTGATATTATTAATACAGTCCCATGTTAAGGCATAACTGGATTGCCTCTACTCCCACAGTTCTCCAGCACTGCACAGATGTATGCATTTCAAGTGACCTGCCCTGCTTCATGCCATAGGTACTGCCATCCTCACACCTGTCTCCTGCCCACACTGGCAGTGCTGTGCAGTAGTCACTGAAAGGCTGTCGGGTGACTGGGAGAAGTCCAAATGAGTTTTCCAGTGGAAAAGCCTGAAAGCTGATGTTGATAAGGAGAGTTTTACCATCCTCCATTGCATTTTTCTTTAAGGATTGTGATAAAGCTGCAGCAAAAAGACACTGAAAGGTTTTGAACAGAGCAAACATTTTGTGATTAATTGAATATGCATGTGTCCTTCTTCCTTTATAAATAGCAATGGTGTCTGCTCGGTGCTGTGAAGGCATTCTTCACTCAGGATGGTTTTTGATTTCCTTGATGGGAACAGCCACAGAGCATGTCCCAAGACATCTGTGTCTTCAGGTCCATGTCAATCTTTTTTTCACAACTGACTGACCAACCTTGTTACTTCTTGTCCACCTGTGACCGCTATGGCCCATTGTCTCTGTGATGCAGCTGAACTGAAGCAAAAAAGTTCAGATATTGTAATGCTCTCTCACCAAAAAGGAACAAAAGCAACCTGCTCTGACTGTTGCATGTGTCATGGAAAATACAAATAATACCAGCTGCATCTTTCAAGATACATGTGTGAAAAGCCTGTGTGAATTTTGCTGTGTCTTGATAATACTCTTCATCATTCAAACGGGTATAACTATGCAAGCAATGTGGTGCCATGTTTGAACTCCATGGCCTGGTCCTGGCCAAATTGCATGGCTATGTGTCAAATCTGAGCAATTTTTAGAAAAGAGCAGCAGTCCTGAAAACAAAATTGATTCAGTTTTGCCCATCATTTTTGCCTTTCAACAGAATTCATTAGTACTGGTCAAGCCTTACATCGGTACAACTCCCAAGTCAGGGATCTCTCCATGTACATCACTACACAGTGCAGACATACCCCTAAGTGCCTTGAACTTCCATTACCTTCAATAGCTCATTGGCCACAAGCATCTTGGAGTGGGGACCATATTTTTCTCTCCATTTGTTACAGCTCTGAACACGCTGTTACTATTCAGCATATGAATATTCAACATATATGGAAAAATAACTCTGTAGTGAGTTTAAGAGTTTGACAACAACACCAAACTAACCTATAGTAATACTTCATAGTATGATGCTCACTTTGCTGCCTATAATCACTGCCCTCACATTTTTCCATGAGTGATGGCACATCTTGTTCTATCAGGCTTCTATGTTTTTGTATGCACTTTATTTCAGATGAAATGCCCCATATTAGCATGCTGAAGAGGAATTCAAATTCACGAAAGAACCCAGAGGAAGCAGAAATACAGAAGGAAAAATGTTTTCCCTTATCCCCATGTATATATAGGTTTTGTTTACAGAAAAAATGGCTAAATACAGACCCATGTGCAGTGACAAAAGAAAGGAAGCTCCTAAAGTTCCATCACATGACTAAAATCCTACAGTTTTTATCTTGGTACTTACTTTCCCACTACTAATTCAAAGCACTTATCTCTGACATATAAAAGCTGCAACAGACAACATAGACTTATTACTTAAGTTATTGAAAAATGAGGGCTGGCTTAGAGAATTTTTTTTTTTTTTTTTTTCCAAATCTAGTATTACGCTATGAATAAGAAAAGAAAGAAGTGATACAAATTCCTGAGATGCCAGTTGGTAATGCAAAACTATAGATCATATTATAGCTTACTGAAATAAAAACTAAACCAAACAAGTCTTGTGAAGCAATGGAAAATATAACTTAACACGTTACATTAAGAAGTCAGATCTTATATTACCTCAGGTGTCCTGGATGTGTTAAAACCTTAAAATTATTTTTATCTGTTTAATCATAAAAAGCCACCACCACAAGGCATGCTATTTCTGGAGACAGTGAAGAGGACAGTGGAGCAAGTGAGTGACAACAAGTAGCAGGTTTTAATAAAACATGATCCTCCCATACAAATGTAGGCTTGGCAGGATGAAGGGTATTGTTGTGCATGACAGCCATTAACATGGAGTCATTTTCCTACCTGCTCTATCCTTTGCCTTATTTAGCTCAATAACTCCAAAGTAATGTGAAATCTCCCACAGTGGCTGCTCTGCAGAGGGCTAATAGGAAAGGTTCCTCACTGTAGTGCGATGACAGCACTGTGTGGCAGTAATTTAACTGGGGATCTTGACTAGGTGCCCAGACTAAATGAGTTCCATCCCACCACACCAGAACTCCTAGGTTTGTATTCTTCATCCCTCCCATGTGCAACCCTGGGAATGTTCTGAGTCTTCTTTTCTGCAGACGTTTAGGATTGAATCCCTTGCTGCTGAGAATTAATGCAGGAATCAGCAGAGCCATGGTGATTCCCAACACTGTGGGGTCTAAACCTTAGCTGGTTCTTATTTTAAGTCCAAGGATGACGGTGCTCATGCAGTTTAGCTTTTATACCAAAGAATCACAGAGTCAAGAGGGAATTTTCAGTAGCCCTCACTGAGGCAAACCTTTCCTGGCACTGCCGTGATTTTGGGCTGTGCAGAGGCTGCAGGACCTGCCTCAGTATGATCCAAGCCAGATTTGATATGCACATACACACATCGTGAAGGGAGGGCTCAGCAACACACAAATAAACCACATTTTAACCAAAATTATGTGTTTACGTTCCTAAGAGCTTCTGTAAGTGATACCAAGCAGACATATTTTACGTTTTACGCAAAATTTCCATAAAACAAAAAAACTGCACAAATACTACCTAAAGCAGCCAAAACCAGAGGTCAGTGTTGCTGGAAGCTTTGTGGGTACAAGTAAGGGAGGAATAAGGAAGAGTATGTACTGTTTTGCTAGAGACAACAGAAATTTCCCCCCACCGTATGAGACATAGTAATGCAAACTGATCAGTACAATCAGCGTTGCTTTGCAGTTTAGTGTCCAATAGTAAAGTAGCTCTGTGAGACCCCAGTATGCAGCTCTGAGCCTGATACAGCAGGCTGCTAGCAGAGAGCCTCCTTCCCTGTTGGAGGGGCCTCCAACTTGCATGGACCAGCCCTTCTGGACAAAATCCAGCAACCCTCTATTGGCCCAGACCTATCCACAGGGGACAAATTGTTCAGCATCAGGGAGAGAAAGAAGGGGAAGAATGATGGCGAGGAAGCCTTTATCAGATGTCTGAACTAGAGGATTTCCCCCTTCTTGCTGCTTTACTTGCTGTCTCCTAGAAAGTGGAACTCACCCCACAGCCTGGCCCACATTCTCTTCACCCCTCTCTTACAAAAGGGTGGTGTTCAGCTTGGTGCTGGCACGTGGCAAACAGCTGCTCTGTGTCACCTTGCTCCTTGAAAGAGAAGGCATCGGGCACACACAGCTTATGCCACAGCTTGAGAGAAAGAACAGGGCAGCTGAAGAGGGAGGCACTTGAAGGTACCTAGCTCGCCATTTCTGGGTTAATTTATAATCTCTCGCATTTCCGTTTTACATCTAGATTATGCACTGAGAAATGTACTTTCAGTCTAGCTTATAGCACTTATCAAGAAATCTCCTGCCTCAGTGCTACAAAGACAGCTGAAGAGAGTAAGGCTGAGAAAAGAACTGATTTTTATTTCTAGGTTTCAGAAGGAAGGGGTTTCTCCGCATGCAGGAGAAGTGATAGAGTAGCTTTAGAAAAAAAATAATCTGGGGTTTCAGGAGGAAAATGGTGAGCAAAAGAGAATCCAAAATCCCTCTGATTTATTGATTTCAGAGTTTAAAAAAAAAAGCCAAATAAGACTGAATTTCTGTATCGATTATACAATTATTAATCTTTTTAGAAGCTCTTCCAACATTGCACATAATGAGCAATTCATCAAAGCATATTAGGTGCCACAGAAGTTGCATTCGATATAAAGGGGTCATTAAGTTTTGTGTAATTGCACATTACTGAAGCTGTTGTTAGTTCTAAATCGAATCAATGGGATGTGCATGTATGCTCTTTAATTGACTGCGTGTAATAATAGTGTGGCCACTCGTGATCATCTGGAATCCTCCAAAATGAGCCACTTTGCACTACTGCCTAAAAAAAACCCACCACCACCACCAAAAAACAAAACAGCTCATGTGCAGCTAGGCATATCAAGTAAAGCAAAGAAATAATAACTGGGTGGAAGAATGAAGCACCTCAGGGTCATGCACGAGCATTTGCTGAGCACCCTTTTCTTTCCACAGCAGAGAACAGACAAGACAGTCAGCTCTGCTTCCCCTGAATCAGCCCCAAATCTGATGGACATCAGTAAGTGGGAGTAACATCGGGTCTCAACACTGGGAATGTCCTGGAGACAGGTTAAAAGATATAACGGGTTTATCTAATCTGTTTCTGACTAAGGAGTTTTTTTTTTTTTTTTTTTTTTTTTTAAATGGGACTCCACCTACCCTATTAACATTGCCATCACCAACACCTCTTTTCATCAGCAAACCTCAAAATGCTTGCAGAACAGAAAAGATCAATGCCAAGATGAAAAGATCAACATCAAGATCATTATTTTTACCTTTTAGTAAAGAGGCCACCAATGCAGAGACAACACTGGGATGCCACTATTTATATAGTCTATGATGTGCCTATGTGCTGCTTTGGGGGGCAATGGGGAATGTCTCAAAACCCATCATTCCCACCTAGCCTGTGGGAAAGACTGAGCTTTGTTTTTTAACCCCTAGCTCCCAGGGCTTTTTGCTCAGGAAGGTAAAATTATGTCTGTGAGATGACTCACTGAGCAGCCACAAACTGCATGATGGAAGAGGAAGGCTGGGTGGAGCTGACAAAATTTTTAAGACAAAGACATGTTTGATAAGCTAGCTGGGCAAAATCCTCAGGTGAAGGAACACAGCTGCTTCTCCTCAGTGGTGGGCACAGAAGGGTCAGCTCTGTGAATCTGCATGCATGGCTACAAACAACTTGCTAAAGAAATGAAGCAGGCAAATAGTCATGTGATAAATTAGTTTGTGGCCTTATGATCTGGCCACACCATAACATGAGCTGTACATAATACCACAGGTTTTTATTTTAACCATAGCAGAATTTGTTGCTCTTGCACCAGTTTTACACCTCACTAGTAACTCTAGGTGAAGATCTTATCTTGAGAAAGTTCCCATCATTTTCCAGTTTGACTGGGAGGGTTTGACCCAAAGGTTGATTCAGTAGTGGAGCTGCAGTCGAAACCCCTCAAGGCAAGTGGGGCCAGGGGCAGCCCCAGACAGTTCTAAGCCACCATGGGGAAACCACCAGCTGGGTGTTATTAGGTGTTCTCAGCACACGAGATGCAGCTATGAAAAGTACCACAACCAGGCAGCTGCTGGACTCCTATACTCCTTGGATGCTAAAACCACCTATGGCAAGTGGTTCAAATTAGAGCAGCTGGAAGAATACTCTTATTTGCACATGCTCCCAGTGTGACAGAGCTGCAAACATGGCAAAATACTTCTTCCTCTCCTCCCCTCTCCCACATGCTGTGTTAAGCTGCAGACTGGCTCCTTAGACTGGACGGACAGAGCAACATCAGCAGAAAAAGCACCAGACATGGCTGCAAAAGTACAGTAAGAATTGCAGATAGGTTCCCAGGGAAGAAGAAACTTTCCCCTTTGCAACTTAATGTGTGGTACAAAAACTGTGCAGATCTCAGTGCTCTCCACTGGAGAGCAAATTTGTTCTGTCCTGAGAATGAGGTGCACAAAACCCATGGCCCAGGGACTGGCGCTGCATAAGCGGGAGAAAGGCACCTGAGATGGTATGTTGAGTACTCTCACTTCACTCTTGAGCACTTGTAAGGACCTCAACTTTTATTTGACATGCATTTTCTGAACAACCACTTGCAATGAGTGATGGACTTATTTTCTGCCTCTTTGTGAGTTCTTGGACTCTAAAAACCTTGCTTCTTGATAGCTGAGAGGTGACAGCACTCCACAGGCAGGGCTGCAATCTGGCAGCACATCAGAACTTCAGTAGGAGTTCAGCCTGCACTTTGGGAGGTGCTCCAGGCAGCAATATGAGCAGATGAGCTTTAACTTCAAGAGTAGCTTAAAAAATTGATTAATGCTACAATGGAGAAAGCTAGCTGCATACATCAGAATGTTAATTCAGTTCAGGTGAAAGACCAAGAGTTGAATGCAGGGAGCCTTTGGAAAGCCCAGACGACTACACATGGCTCAGACAGACAGGCTGCTCTCCGGGCGAGTTCAGCCACAACACGTGGACCCCGAGACTTAGCTGTGGGCATGCAGATGTGTACAATTTAGCTGAGTATTCAGACACAACCTGGTGACAGCAGCCAGCAAGGTCCCGAGTGTGCTCACTTCTCACTTAAGTCTCTGGGAATGCAACACTTCTGAGGTTGGTGCCCTAGGACAGTCAAGCACATTTCACTGATGAAATGAGAGAAAAAAAAGTTAACTGCAGCAAAGGTTTTGATGAAAGGCTGCACGAGCTGATAGTTGTTTGCTCCACACAACAGCCTTTCTAGCACACCACACCTTTTGTAAAACAGTTACATGAAACAAATTATTATCTCCAGTAGCTTCCGTCTACACACATTTCTGAAATACTTTCATTCCAAACTGTTTCGAGTTAAAAGAATGGAATTTCCATTATAAAGAATGGAAACCTGGCATTTAATCGGATGGAAACCTCTGTTTCCATTTTACACAATAGGAAAAAAAATTATAGAAAGAATATCCAACATTAACTGCTAAGTAGGGAGATAAAAGATAACTAGAGGCTTGTGACTGGGAGCACTCGTACGTTGCATGCATTTACCTGCATTTGGACAAGCTTCTGAAGGGTGGGTCAGACATGTATTTGCTGTTCTCATTCAAAACCACATAAACACCTAGTTAGGAACCGGCTTTTGACAGATGAAAATTCTATTTTCGTAAAAACTCACAAAATAAATACGTTGATTTTTTTTTTCTTTTTCCAAAGCATGGACGAAAGGCTCTTTTGGTCAAGACACAGAGCAAATATTTACAGGTGCTGGGGAGACACCATTTCCTCCCTTTAGGCTTCAACCTAGTGTCTGCCACATAATTTTATCCATTCAATGATTTTTTTTTTCCAGCCATCTGCCAAGAGGAAATAACTTTGCTGTATTGGGAGTCTGGGAATCCTAGAAAACAATCTTAAATCCATAAAATAATTGAAGTGCAGTTTTACTGAGCTGTTCAGTTCGATTCTGATTTTTATTACAATGTCAACAAGAGTTTAATTTGTTTTAAAGTTTAGGTTCTTAAATCTGAGTGATATACGGTAGTTTACAGCTTGCTGGCAACAGCTACTGTGGAAAAAAAATGGAAAGTGCATATAAAGGCGGTTCTAAGTTTGACATTGTGAAAGCAGGGAGCAGTGCCAAGAGAAGCAAACAGCATGGCTTTCCCAATCCTGGCTGGCTTTAGGGACTGCTTGCTATTGACATCAGTCGCTATGGGATACATTTCCCTGCTCTAACAAATCCAATCTGGAGACTGTAATTAAAAATGAAATGTCTCAAAGTGTAATTTCTTTCCCTAAAACATTTACAGATGTTAACTAGATTGCTAATGGTGTGAGATGTCTGTGGGCGGACATCTTCCTCTTTATCTGCTGTGTCAAAGAGGAAGATTTCTTTATTAAAACCAGTTCTAAAGGTAGCATCTTTTCCGTGTGTGTCTTTATGTGTGGGGTGGTGATGGCAGTGCTGTCTTTTTTTCTAAACCACTTGCTGAACTGAAAGGTTTGGAGGTGTTTCTCATTTATTGTTTCTTCTTTTGTTTCTCTTTTGGAAGCATTATTCACAGTTACCCTGACTGAAAAGTGAAGGTATTCAAAGCATCTAGAAATGTCATTGCTTAGCAGTTAAGAAATATCCCATCTGAGCTTTACAATTGTACTACTACTACTAGTAGTAATAATAATAGTAGTAGTGATGTAAGTTTTTTGGTCTAGTGACTTTCCATCAGTATCTTTGGCTGGCGCTCTTTCCTAAGTGCTGCTAAAAGCATTTATGGGAGCACGCTGGTAAACCGATCTGCTTTATGTGCACATGGGATGCGAGCAGGGAGAACACAGAAACAGCCAAGGTTTTAGAAATGTGAGTCCCTGGGGAGGCAAGAGAGGGTTCTCTGCTGGCGAAGGAGGGTGCTGGCAACAACGCTGGTGGGCACAGGACCGCCCGCATGCCAGCTCCACTTCTGCAGCACCAGCCAGGTGCAACACTGCTGCCAGCAAGTACCTCGTGAGCTGCACAGCCAGGTCATGTACCAGCACCCTGCAGAAGGTGATGGCTAAAACATTCGTTTCTGGCACAGGCAGTCCAGACATGGTTGTCTGCTTGGGCCTTCCCCCTACACCTCTTCACCTTTTTTTTTTTTTTTTTTTTTTTTTTTTTGTAACTGGCTTGATTGGAGCCAGAGCCTTGGGTAAATCAGAGGAATTTCTATATTTTTTCTGAGTGCTGTGAGCCCTTGCTGTTTTCCGGTACCTACTTCCTGCCATATCTAAAATAACAGCAGCTGCATGGGCCTGATAGAGAAGAGCTCCAGGGGACAAATTCTCACAAATGGGGTGGGAAAGAAGAAAAAAAAAAAAAAAAAGCCAGTTATTAGGGAGCTGATAACACACACAGCCAGCATCAGATTCATTGTTAAGAGTCGATAGTACTGTAGGCTGTGGATGTTGTTGTCAGAACAAAACAAACCCTGTAAAATAGCCATGGGAATGATAAGTCTCCATGTCCACTGGGATAACAGAGGTAGCTTTACAGCACTTGTCCTATTGTATGGAGTATCGTGCCTCGATTAGCTAATGTCTCTGAGGGTCAGATAAGTAAGGGTGAATGTCCAGCACTAGAAGCTTTCATGCTTTCTCTTTGTCATGGCTATCTATGTGTAGTTGCAATAGAAAGCCTTGAACACATAAAGAAGAAACATCAGAAAGAAACATTACAGAAAGTGGAAAATTGTTGGAGTTAACCCATTTTCCATGGAGAACGCATGGTGCAGTGTTGTCATTGTTTCATTATGGACTGCAACACAAATGAGTACAGCAAGTTAGGAGACCGCCGAAATAGCACAAATAGACCTGTGCTATGATGAACAGATGAAAACAGGACTCCTGGCCTCAGCAACACTGCAAAAGCTTGGGCACAACTATCAAATTATTTGCCAGATATTGTTGTGAAACAACTGCTTAGTAACTAGTTACTCCAGGAGAGAAATTTCTTTTTCTTACTGGTATAAAGTGGGATACAAACACATGCGGTGGATTCACCCAAAATATACTTCTCTGTATTCAGTTTGTGAGAGCATAGTGCTTCTTGAGATCCCTTTGGCCTACGCCATGTAACCATCAACATTGGGGCCCATAAATTTTCACTGAGTATTAGAGATTTTCATGAATATATACATTTTTTTCTGCATAGGACTTTTTTAAGACCATTAAGTGAAAAGTTCTGTTGACCGAAAATAGGAATCTGATCCAAAAGCACAGAAGAATTCCTACTGAATTTAATGGGCTTTGCATCGAGTTCTTACTAAACACAGGCAGCTATGTGAAGCACATCTACAAAAACACAGTGAACAGGTCTGATGGGTTGGCAGGAAAGAATCAGTCACTGTACTGAAAACAAGCTATATTGCTGATTATCCCCTAACCGTTATTTAAAATGTTTTAATTTTGATATACAAAAAAGGCAAGTAGATCTGTTCTATTTGTTTTTCATAAATTTTAAAGCATATACAATTTCTCTGATGTCATGAGACTTACTTCTAACTCTCAGAAGATACCACAAGAAGATAACATTTCTGTGTTCACTGCAGTGTGTTGGTTTTAATGCATATGTGTGCTGGTACAGTTTGATCCCAGAACCCTAGCCTGTTCCTAAGTAATAGTGATAAAATACACATAAGGTTTTAGTAGCATGTGTTTTTTCTTGTTGTAGTTTCTAAATCATGTCTCTAGGCCTAAAAATCTGTCATCCGCTTGTTTAGGTTGAGTACACAGCTCAACTGCCAATTTTAATTTGTTAAAACAAGATGATGTTAAGCTACATGATTCTTCCTATCCCTGCGAGAGGTTCCTTAAAGCACGAATCATTCCTGGTTCATCTTCAGGTAATAATAACTAGAATTATATAAAGTGGCCAAGTTTAGACAGACTAAGGAACATTCTAGCCTAAACTTGTAAAACCTAAACCGTTTAAAAATATTTTTTTACAAAAAAAATCACTCAACAATGCAAAAAAGGGAATTTGTATTTCTACCAAAGTAAAAGAAGTTAAAAAATATGATGTACTGCCTACTCCTGTTTTAAACACTTTTACAGCTGTGCTATATTACAAATGCTTACGTGGTAGTATATTTATGACAAACTTAAGGAATTTCGGAGTATGATTCATATTGACTATACTAGGTCAGATCACAGAAAGAGATAATCTGTTATCATTCTCAGCTTTTGTTCAAGAAAGGGCAACCACAGTGAAGGTCAGAGACAGACTCAAGAGCAGCATTACAATTATTTACTGACGTGACACTGAAAAGAACATCACATAGCTACATGTAACACAGCTTGGACTTTAGACACAGGAAAGAATGGTTCATTTTATGCCACTGATCACAGCCAATGATTAAAATATTTTGGAAAAGCCCTACTGTTTCTTATTCTGCAAACCATGTTTTCATTATTGGTATACCATGAAATTTATGAAGTCCATTCATACAAATCAATTTCCTTTACTGATTTCCACTGGCATGTGAGATACAGATACATAATACAAATACAAGTCTGTAAAGGAAGAGAAAAAGATACAGAAATGTTTGCTTGCACTTAAAAGTGGAGTAATCTCAAGTGAGGATGTAGCTTGCAGAATTATCTCTACATTCATTCTTAAATAAAAGGGTTTAGGTTCTGAACATGGAGAAATCAGTGCAGATGCACTACATCACAATGAATCTATGCTTACTTACTGTAGTAGTCTCTATCAAGAATAACTGAAAGTTCTCCCACTCCAAGATTTTCATTTTGCAGCAGCAGTGTACAATCTAGACATCCTTTTCATGCTATGAGAAATATTCATACATAGACATCTTAAGGAATTCTTGCAATCATTTTAGTGTGTCAAGCTGTGGGGTTTTCTACCTATAGTGGTGCTTCTGTTCCATAAAAGGTTTCCATATGAAATTTAAATCTGCCTTTGGAGAACTTTCTGAATACTGACATTTCAGAAAAGAGTTACAAGGAGGCAGTGGCCGAGATAGCTCGGGGGACCATGCACAACTGAAAGCACGATACAGCCTCATTTGAAGTCAGATGCATCTGCCAGCTCCTCCATGAAACAAGCTCTTAACTGACAGCACAGAAAGTATGTTGATTGCTGAAGAAAGCCAGATTTCATCATCAGTGAA
This sequence comes from Nettapus auritus, assembly GCA_011076525.1. Lineage (NCBI taxonomy): Eukaryota > Metazoa > Chordata > Aves > Anseriformes > Anatidae > Nettapus > Nettapus auritus. The sequence continues at coordinate 47,660,242 of CM021766.1, forward strand.
ACCACAGATTTAGCCCCTGAAACATCATATATATGGCTGGCTGATGTTTAACTGTCTGACTGAAAGTTTTTAAGGTTACAGCTCACACAGTCAGACATAGGTAGTCCTATATCTGAAGTCCCATGACCTTCCTGACTAAAATACAAGAGACTAAATTTCTGTTTGCAATTTCAAAATCTTTTTTTTTTTTTTTTTTTCTGAATATGCATAGAATCATATAATCATTCGAGTTGGAAAAGATCTCTAAGATCATCTAGTCCAACCCTCATCTAACAACTAAAGAAATGTTTCATCCATTTGTCGTTTTTGTAAAAGAAAATCCTGCAGCCCTATTAAAAGTCTATTTACTTTTCATACTCTATTTTGTGTTGAGTGCTTGAATTCGTAATATTCTTTAAAATAATAAAGTCTACCCTACTAGCTAATCTGTTATACAAGGGCAGGCCCTGTTGCAGATAACTAGTGGGGAAAGAGGGTGAATTTTGCAGCAGCCAGATGGACAGAGAACTCAGGTACCAGATCTTAACAATCAACAAAATGCTTCTGGATCAACAGTTGCATTTTGTTGCTTCTCTGGTTTAAAATGGTGATATTCCCCAAAGTGAAACTCAGTGCTAGAGAAGAGCTGAGAGAGGAGTTTTCTTTTTCAGTTGAGCAGATGATTTTTTTTTTTTTTTTTTTTTTTTTTTTAAGTATATGAGTGATTTTGGTCTGGAAACACTTACAAATTTTTGATGAGACACCATTCAGTCCAGGTGTTTTTCCCAAGTTAATATTAAATATAGCTTTGGAAACTTCAGCAGATGTTCATTTTTTTTTCTAGTTACAACTCTTTTTTTTGCTACTACTGGGTTAACTAGCTGACTCTGATTCTTTCATATTGTGATTCATAATGTGTTATGAATCTTCTGTTAATTTACTTGTTACTCTCTTATTATTTCCCCTGATTTAACACATCCTGTTTTAGAACATCCATTGAAGATGACGGAAAAATTTTTCATGGCATTTGGATCACGTCCTGAATGTAATTTGAATGCCATCTTTCTAAAGTTGCAAAGTAAGGGGATTTCCTGTTTTATTCTTCAATCATATAACCTTGAAAATGAACCTTTAAAAATCCTTCTGTGCCTTGTCAAAGGCCAATCACTTCTACTCCTTCCTGCAATATTACTTTTTCTGCATAATTTCTATGGGGGAAGAGCCAACGAACAATCTCTGTTTTTCTCTTATTTTTAATGATTGCCCTGTTATATTGTAAGAGAAGTCTTAAACTGATACAAAAAATTCTCACTGAGTTCAGGTGATGTGACTCTATTTACTCAAGTAGTACTCCCCCCCACCTTCTATTTCACCTTATTTCTGACTTTTTGGGGACTCCCTACATGAGCTCTCTCCATCCAGTGGTAATGTTTAAGCCCTTTCCCTACTCCTTGGAAAACCTGGCAATACAGTGTGGAAATAACTCCCAAGGAAATGCTGTCCCAGTGGAGGTGGGCCACTGAAACCTGCCACCTCTATGCAGTGCAGTAATCTCACTGCAGATCAACATGGACAAACAGATTGTCTCTTCTAACTTGAGCAGCAACAGATACACACTCTCCTCAGACAGATAACAGGCAAGTTAATCTACTTTTAAAATGTACACATTTACCATTATTGTAGAATTATATTTATAGGATTAGTCCCCATTGCATAATTTTAGCAGGACCAAAGAAAAGGTTTTCATGTTCATGTTTATTCTTGGGTATACCAATTAATGATTCAAGAAAGCTCTTTTACTTAGGTCTCATTTAAGCTTCCTAATGCTAATGAGCACATTACTTATTTCATCTTCTCCTTTTATTTTTCTCTATAGATAAACTATTTTGAGGCAAAATAGAGTATTCTTTAGATATACTTTCCTGTGGCACTCAAATCCTGGGCTAACTACTACTCATTTGTACTATTTCAGTTTTAGACAAACTCTTCTCTCTCACACCCACACTCACCTTTTCCCCTCTTCTTCCAAAATTCTTTTTTTTTTCTTTTTTTTTTTTCTTTTTTTAATGGGGATGTTATATTTAACCTTTCTCTCATTTCTCTTTTTCTCAAGCCTTCTTTCGTTCTAGTTACACCACCAGGTAGTTTCACAGTCATACTCTAAGTCTGAAACTTTCAAATGTGTGCTAACCATGCTACAGCGTCATGAGAAAGCTTCCATATTTTTAGTATCTTCCCCAAGTAGAGAAAATTTATGTACACACATTGCACATATCACAAAAGGCCTCAGTCACCTAACTGTGCTAACTCCTCGTCCCAGAGCAGACCCATGCAGAGCCCCCACCTTGACTGTGAGTCCTGGAGTCTCATTACACAGATCTGACTCGGCAAGCAAGCATGAACCTACTCAGTGATTTCACATCAGAAAACAAGCAATCAACAGAACCAGCTCAGAGCTGCAGGGTTACAGCTATTTCTGGATTTGTAAACTAGCTATTAAAACAATACAAAAAGATTCTGTCACATTTAGCATGTTTTCTGGTAAACTTTATTCCTCAATTTCAGCACTACTGGTTCTACTTTAGTATTTTACTTAACCATTACTTTCTGTGAAATATTTCGGATATTGGATTGCAAAAATGTAAGTCTAAACCTTCTATAAAGGAGACATTCACCTTTACCTCCATAATTCTGGCTACATGCTAAATAGAGCAGAAATCAACCCAGCTTGTCTGACAACAATGGAGTTTTGCAGATTCATGCCAAGTGATGATCTGACACAGTATGTCCAGGTTTTAGTCAATGGTTTAAATAGACTGTAGCCGTTGTTTGTCTGGCCTGTAAAAGTGTAACCTGGGTTTCTGGAAACAGTGGGAGACCTCCTTGAGATTTTTTTGAAGCAGTTGTTGCTGCCTTGTTTGTCCACTGATACAAAAAGCATAGTCTTGCAGTGCATTGCACTTTCTGCCCTGGAATCAGTTTTGCTTCTTTTTCCTTTATTGTGAGTTCTTTACCTAGTAATTAAGAGACTGGAGTGGTAGCAGTGATCTCCATTTCTGGTGATCCCTCTGGAGCCCACTTTATAAGAGACTTTGCAGTGCCTGGGTGAAGAACACCAAGCCGGAGTTTAGACTTGTTAGAACTTTCTGCAAAGTGTGGTATTAGGTTGCATCAATTCTAGCAACTTCAGAAAGGCCTTTGATTAGCAGGACCCAAAGGAAAACTGCATAGTCTGTATTAACAGTATTAACAACTGTATTAACAGTTAATAAATTGGGGAAATTTCTCAAAAGAAACAAAAGAAGCAAGATTGGAAAAAAAAAAAAAAAATAGGACCAGTTTCTCTGCTAACCTCTTTCTATATGACAATTTCACATATAGATGTTTTAGACTGAGAAGCACATTTGAGCCACCCAGTACCACTAACCCAAAGACATATGGCTATATGGAGAAGCTGCCTGGATAAGTTGTTAATGGGTAATGCAGATACAATGAGGTGAAAGCCCTCAAGTGAACAACTGACTCCACGTGCAGTCTGGAACATAGTGGAACACAAGAGTTGTCACAGCTAGGACTTTTTTTTTTTTTTTAAAGCCATCTAAGAGAGAAGAGATCATCTTTATCAGTTCCTTCAATTTTCCAGAAGAATAGCCAGATAACAAATGTTCAGATGCCTGAAAATCACTGAGCAACAGTGACAACTGCAGCTCAGAGGCATGCAACAGAATGGAGCCAGATTTCAGAGCTGCAACAAGCATTTCAGTAAAGAAACTGAGCACAGCTGAAGACCCACAGGATGGACTTCTCCACTTAACCTCATGTTTCTAGGAAGTTTATCTCAACAGACACCTACAGGATTTTCAGAGAATTCAGTCATGAGTAGAAGTGATTTACCATGACTCTCACCCACCACAACTTCAAATAAACAAAAGAACTAGTGTACAAAATCTTATATCTCATTACATGTATTGGTGTGTGTATATTTGCACACATACATATACATATATATACACACAGTCATGTACTTTATATGTTTATGGACTTGAAATTAAAGTTTAAATACATATTTTACAGTTTTGCATTGTGGGAGTCTTCACTTGTGATCCAAAATAGCATTTTTTCTATCTCTTACGTAATTTGCAGAAGATTTTCCTCACAAGGTAGCAATGAAATGCATATTTTTTTTCCAGAAACAGCAGAAATAATGCTGACTGCTGCTTCCAGGGTATAAAAATCAATTAGTAATATGTACTGCAATATCAATTCTGCAACCAGAAAGATATCACAAATCTTTACCCTTAGTTCCCACAGAAAGCTAACATCAACAGAAACCTGAACAGCATTGATATGAAGAGTGAAATCCTGTCCTCTTCATTCTCATATGACTGCTGAAGGGCTAAAACTAAATAGAGAAATCATACTTCAGTAGTGCAAAGGCAAGACAAGAGAGGAATGTTCTTCTACATACATGATGCTTGGAAACACAATTTAAAAATACATAAGAACCAAATAATTGAATCCACTAATTCTGGACTTTGATAGCCTGTAGATTTGCTTTCCAAGACTTTTCAAATGCTCATATTGCAATTCATGTGACTAGGGACAATACAGGCTGGGAATTTTTATATAGTTTCAGCATCATCTCACTTTCTGGTATTTGTCTAGCAGTAGGCTTATAAGTATGGAAAATGTAGAAGACCTACTAACAAAGCCAAGCCTGTACAGCCTGTTTGGGCCAGCTCTCTGGTTTGCAGGCAAACCCACCCAAGCTGACCAACAAGGATTAGGCCTATGGTTTCCTTATGCTATTTCTTAATATTTCCAGGTTATTTTCAACAATTAGACTTTGCAGGTTTTCTCAGTTACAGAGGAGGAGGAGAATATTTTAGCCACCGTCCCTCCCCCCCACTTTTTTTTTTTTTTTTTTTTTTTTTTAAGAGATAAGCCTTGTGTGGAAAGCATGTTTCCCCTGCAATCAGCATTAGCTCCTCAGGAAGGAGAAAGATCAGAAGTAGGGTTATCAAATAGTCCACTCTAGACAGCAACGGTCAAGCCAGTATCAGGCCTGTGACTGAGCCCCCCAGTTTTCCAGCAGATGTAGACAGGACAATCAACTGTGCTGCACAAAAACCTCCCAGAAAAGACTCTTTCTCTGTATGTCTATCAATGACTAGATTGCAATGAATGCAGCTATTATGCATTTTAACTACCAGCCATACGCCTAGTGCTGTTTCCAATGAACCCAAAGGGAATGGTGTTATTGACTTAAGTGGGAGCAGAGGCAGACCCTCTGCTACTTTGCGATCTAGCAACATTACAGCTTGCTAATGCTTAGCCAAGTGCACTGTACGTGAAGTCAGTGAATTTACTCATGAACATGCTTCCTCTCACACGTGTGTGTTGCTGAGCTGGTTGCTTCAGTCTAACTCTTCCTAGATGTATCAGGGGTCTGTATGATACTCCTCTCTGTGGAGAAGAGGGATTTTTATAAAACAACTTCCCCGGAAATGATTTGACAGAAGGAGTTCAGGACATGAGAGCACAGAGTCCATACACGAGCCACACAGCCACACCTGACCAGCTAACACTGCACAGCTCAGCAGAAACGTTTCAAACAAACAACATATTCCTAAAATGAATTGCATTGGAACAAAGCTTTTCATGAAGCTTGTGCTTCTGCAAGCCACATATTTTCCTTGACACTGCTCCAGGCTTAAAAGCAAATGTAAATGTTACAAAGGCCCAGATACAGCAACTTCTTCTCCCCTGATCGCCAAGGAAAACTTACAGAAAATAACCCACAAAACCTTTACCATTCGAAACAGCAATGCCAACAGCCATCATTATGGAAATAGGAAAATGAATCAGACATGGAAGTGAGGAGCAATTTATTCTCCAGCTAATTGCACAATGACTACCAGGGCTGCAGTGTGAAGCTGGCATTCAGTTGAAAAGAGGTAGTATAATGTGGCTTCAGCTGTATACCAAATGACTTGAAATGCTTAGTATGAAGGTGTGTGCGCAGAGCACATTAAGTAAAGGCTGGGTTTTGTACACTAAAAATACTCTGGGTTATCAAAACATTGCAAAGCACAGCCTGCGGATTTCTATGGCTTTGCCATCATTTGACACACTCCTGCTCCCAAAATCAGTGCTGCCTTATGTGTCTGTCATCACTGAATGAAGGTGAGGCACTCAGGACTTCTCTGAAGGAACTGGACACTTTCTTGAAAGTTCAAGACTTGAGGACTTCCCTGGACATCTAAGTGTGAATGATAGAAGAAAGCAAAGTTCATTGCTAGATGAATGGCATACTGCAGCTAAGAGGTAGGAAAGGTCTGCTTTGTGGGCAACTGCAACTGGAGAAAATCGGGAAGTGACACCTAGTCTGGTCATTTACTCTTTTGGGAGCTTTCTTCTACTGAGCCTCCAGGGAGACTTGATTCACCTAAACCTGCTAGAAACAGCAAAACCCCATCCCTGAACTGGAGGGTGTGTGACTTTATGTAACAGGACACCCCTCAAACCCAGACATGCAAGTCCACCAAAGGTCTGACACTAACAAATTACTTCAGTCCTCCCTTACTCATCGCGTACAACTGAAGTCCCAAATGTTAACGACTCAGCATGTTTTATCACAGTAGCATGTACACTTTCAATCATCATTAGAAACAAGGAGGGTCTAGACACAGGCACCAAGCCAGATTAAGTAAAACTTTCCATGAGGAAAGCTATTTGTTTTCTCCTAGAACTGCTACGCTAGGCCAAGAGGGAGGGAGGGAAAAGCTCACGCAAGACAGACCAAAGTGTAGACAGTATTACTGAACTTTGCAGACTACCTGCATGTTGTTCTAATGACATCTGGACTACTGGAAATCACAAAATGCACTCAGGAGTTTTCAAAAGCATAATTGTGGCAGCAGCAGACTAAACTTAATGCCTCAAGAGCCAATCACTTTAATCATGAAGCAGAGATGTATGAAAAAGGATACATTTCAGCAAAAGAATAATTCTGTCTGCTATGGTTCCTGTTCAAATAAACTATATCACCAAACCACGTGCATTTGAAGAATACAGAGGAATAATAATAAAAAAGAACATATGGTTTAGAGGCAAAAAAAAGCCTTTCATATATACAGAATAGGAGATATATGGACTTGTCAGACATCTAACAGTTCAACACTGTAAGCAATTCATGGGAATGACATTAGCAATAGCTCATGTTACATCCAGGAGTTACAGCTTTTACTGCAAAAGTTATTTTTAAAAGAGCCATGTTTAAAATGAAATGGCTGGCAGGGCTGCAGCTTTCAGTAACACTTTACCTGTGGTTTTGCCACTTTTACATACTTACTGGGGGCTTAATGTTCCCAATTTACCTTTTCAGAGTAAAATAAAAGTTGCAATGAGTGCATTCATTGGCATGGTACTATAAAACTCACAGCTGTGCAAAGACAATCACAAGAACAAAAGCCTCCTTGTTTTAAAAAGGATGATGATGTGGTTTTGATACTTTCTGCTAGCCATGTATCTAAACATCAGATAACTTTGTTTATGGTTTATGTATTTTCATCTTACTACATAAAGATTTATAGCTCAGATCAAGTTAAGATCAGAACAGAAACCTTTATGAATGTGTCTATGTGGAGATGAGGAGGCTGAATTAATATACATAACTTCAGACAAGAGATCTGTCTTTCAGATACTGTTAATCCAGTTCTGGCACCTACAAATGACTTGGGGCATTCTGGAAAACAGTTTTTTAAATTGAGGTTGAAATTCTGGCCCCACTGCAGTCAATAGGAGCTTGCTGCTGCCTTCAGTGTAGCTGTGACTTCATCACAAAATTCTAGATTAGAAAAAAAAAAAAAAAAAAAAAAAAAGAAAAGGTGAAGAAACTGAGGTCTTCTTCAGCTTCTTAAGTGAAGTGTAGTTTTATTACAGACCCTTCAATTGTGCTGTTTTGCTTTTCATTAAGAAATGCTTTTGTAAAGTTTTATGTACTAATACAACACGTTGGGATCATAGTGTGTAAAATACACCTTGAAACCTGCTGAGAACATAAATTGTAAGCCTTTTTTCTGTTGGTACCAATGTGTTTCCCTCTTGCTTTTTAGAAACAGCTTAATTTTGATCCGTAATGAAAACAAATTTCTTTGGTGTTTCTAATGGCAGGAAATAATTTCACAATTGAATGTCATGCTGCTGCAGGTAAAAATGCAACAGCTTGTGGTTTCAAGTTACAACCTGAAAAATTTCTTGGCGTTAGCATGCCTAATTGTACTCTCTCTGTCCTGGTGAAATAAAAAGATTTGGAGATTCTGTGTTCCACCCAGACTACAATAGGTCCAGGAAAAGGAAATGGGGATGAGGAAAGTAATTTCAAGTCACCTTTAGCATCTCCTGCTGTGAGCCTGGCTCACAACTTCCTGAAAGCTGTGTGAAAGTAACCATCAACTATGGCTTGGGGTGTCTTCTATCACTAAGAAAAGCAGTCAAAATTTGGAAAAATTATCTGAGTTGCCCTGGTCAACTGAAAAGAATTATTTCAAGAAGAGACTACCACAGCTTTTGACCCAGATACCAGTTAGAAGGCGGGAGAGAAAAGCATATTCATAAGTGAGATATAAATTAAGGTAAATTTGCATATCCTTTGAGATAATCACTGGTTCAAGGGAAAGAGTTCTTGCCAGCTCATAGATTCCCCAAACTGGCCATCTTTTTGGGCAACACTAATTCCACTTTATCCCTCAAAGGGCTGTACAGCACATTACACTAATTGCTCCCCAAATAAAAAGTTTAGTCTTAAAAACAACTATTTGCATGGACTTGCACTAAAGATGTCCTTCAAGCTGATAAATCAGCTTTCATGTTTGCTTGTCTAAGGATTTTCCATGTGCCCCACCAGTTTAGCACTCTGCACTACTCCTAAGTTAGATCTGAAAGGGGAAAGTCATGTAACCTCTGCTGTCTAGGGCAGAGGTAGCACAGGTACAGGAAGCCAGCATTATCCCTGGAATGATCTGCCAGGCAGGGTGCCCCAGTGTGCTACAAGTTGCTGTAAGAGCTTTTGGAAAGGACAGGAGACACCCTCTCTTCTGCTACAAAGAACCATGGGTTCCCATAGGGGACCAAAACCAGGCATAAATGTCACGTTTCAACTACTTCAGTAAGACCGTTCTTTTAAACAGCACATCAAATCTTGCTCCGAACACAGCAGAGGGAGTCAGCCATAATCTTTGTTTGGAGATTGAACTCGTAATTGCTTGAAATGAGTGCTGGTATACAAGCCAGATTGTTTTCAATATCAAGAGCATAGCCATAATATATCAGGTATCACTTTACGGGGTGAGTTTGAAATATGTTACACATTTTGAATCATATATGCACATACTGAAATGGACAGGACATTTAATGAGTAACCCAGGTGGCTACTGCAGATTTTGATTTAAAACAAGATTGCCAAGACCAAAACTTATTTGCCAAAATGGAAATCTCTTTGGGTGCTCCCTTTATATCAGTTCAGCTGCCCACCATTACAGAAGCAGAGAAATGTCATGTACAGGATATATATTTATATATACTCACTGACTATTTTTTTCCATCTATACTCTGTAGTATAGATGGACTATATTTGGAGATATTCCAGACCAAAAGGAATGAATATTGCTTGGGTCCCATAAACTGAAACCAAAAAAATTCTGTTTATACTTGGTCCAAGATTACTATACGTATATTAGATATATAAATCATATCTCCCCAAAATGGAAACTGTCAACCAAAACTTTACCAAATATCATCAGGCATAACTAGTTAGATATTTTATTTGTCCAGTAGTCCCATAAGTATGTTAGAGGTCCATACTTCACACTTTTCAAATGTACCTTCAGGTAAAACTGGAGGTATTAAACAGTTACAAGACACTGTGAAGATAAACTTTTTTATGGAATGATGCATTGAGAATTTAAATTTTCATGTTATTAAAATAATGCATTACTACTTTAGGAACGGGGGAAATGTCTGATATATTTAGAGTAGTAGGGAAGGAAAGCAGTCAAGTACATCTGACCTCTCTCTGGCTTTCATGTTGTTCATTGGTACATATATATTTTTTAAATTTAAATTATGCTGTATGAATGGATCTGAACTAAATCAACAAAGCAACAAATTATAAAGAAGTGGAGCAGCAATCTATTAAAAAAAGAATAACTCTTCTTGTTCACCCGTATGATTTTAATTCTGATTTTCAGAGTATAGTTCCAAATCATAAATATTCCACTTTTCCAACAAAGGAAACATTTAAAGACGGATACAGCATTAACATGAAACAATGTGATTGCTTAAAATTCCTATTCCCAAAATATCCAAAAATAAATAAATCAAGCACGTGAAAAATAAGTTGCTCCTATTCAGAATCACTCTGTAAAAAGCATTCTCCCTCTAGGCCATACCTTATTCTATTTACCAGAGGTCTGAATGAGACTGCTCCAGGCACAAAGGCACTGCATATGTGGAGCATGTATCTCAGTGAACGGCATCTACTGGGACACCAGGATCCATGATGCCGTTTTCTAGGCAGTTACCGTAGTGGTCAAACTGCTCTTTGAGACTGTGCCAGCTCCCATCTGACATCTTAGCTCTCCGTACATAACAGGTAAGCATAAGATGAGGATTTTTTACTGAGACAGGATGAGTTGATTAGATAGTTGCTGGGGAGGCTAAGATGGTACCAGGTGTGGCTTCAAGTCATGTTTACTCTGGCCTATGGGTGGACTGCTTGCCACCCAGCATGGCCCCCACTGCACTACCTGACCCACAACAAAAGGCTTCCTTCCCCTCTTGTGGGCTGTACCTACCTATTGGACCCACGGGATGTGGTTCCACGAGCTGACCCAGGGAAAATCTATGTAGGTTTTGCTATTTTTGGCAGGTTAATTTTCCATTAGCCTGCTTTGCCACTTCATAATCAATTTATATTACTCAAAGGGGGGCATCAAGAGCATGCGGCTAAACACAAGATGGATTGAGGCCATGCCTTCTATGGAGAGCCTACAGTTCCATCAGATGAAATGTAATGTGAAACCATTGTCTGCACTGGTATTTTAAAGTTGCCTCTATGAATGCTTATAGCATGGGATGTAAACTGGCTTCCACTCTGACCTGCAGTTCTGTGTTTCTGTCCTGTGTGTCTGAGCTATGACAGGGATGTGCATGGTTTGAACAGAGGGTCTTGGCCATTACATATCTCACAAGCTGTGGTTACTACCTTCAACTCCTCTGTTGCACACTTCCTCTCTCTGCCCAAATACAGAGAAAAATAAGAAGACAGCAGTAGTCTTTTCTTGACTTCTACAAGGGCTTCATTTTATCAATGCAAGGCACAGAGTAGATGGCCTTTTCTGTAGCCAGTGAGATAGGGCATAGATATGTAATGACAGCCCATGTGGATTGGGCTGCATCAGTCTGAAACAAATCTGAATATCAGTTTAGACACAGAAGAAGGACTTCCTCTAGTGACCACTTCTGATTACCTTAGAGGGAATTGCCATTGTTTCATTTTTTGAAATTATTATTATTATTATTTTTTTCCTATTACATATTGTTACCATGACTGTTATGTCTATGAATTTTTTCTTGGTCTATAGTTCTTGTGGTCAGCCACAAAAGGAGTCTGATAGCCTGCTCAGTGCCAAAGGGAAATATATCTGGATTTTGCTAGCTGGAAGGATCTTCAAAATCAACTCTAAGTATCAGTACAGATGTACACGGTGGCTTCTACAATTACTTTCGATTATCCATCAGAAAACTGGTGTGCACATGTGTCCAGAAGAGGGAATGGAAGAAAAATGGGTAAGGACTAAAGCATTTCTGCTTTGTCAGATAGAATGAGCAATGCTGAAAAAATTAAAATCCATGTCCCAGACTATACTGCAGCAAAGTTCCTCTATTGCTTCAGGAGAAACCTGAAGTAGACATAGTTGAGGAGCTTCATCCTCCACCTCTGATCCACAGTCCCATCCCTCCAGCAGAGACCAGACAAAGATAGCTTTGGTAGTGCTGTGAGAAAAATGGTTGATGGATTTTGGAGAGATAAGGCCTCTCTGACTGACCATTTTTTGTGCTTTTCTGGAGAAACAGATATAGACTAGGTTTAGATTCTACCTGTAACTTCTTCCAGCCACACACAACTTCTGGTTTCTCTCAAAACCAAAATTTGGGCATGTTTTTTTTTTTTTGGTTTGGTTTGTGTACATTTCTTGTTTGGTTTATTGAAAATCTTATTCCTCAAAACACAGATATGTGGTAAAAATGCACATTATATGAGGGAAACCTTGTCACAAAAGATGTGTTGTGCCTAACTTTAGTGAACTGAACTCCTAATTAGGAAAATTCCTTTTGACCTTTCTATCATGTAATGAATAATAACTTCTGTTGAGAAAAATAATTGTCCCAGAGTTGAAAAGCAAAAGGCTGCAGCTCAAGCTCCAAAACATTCATTTGTACTCCTAATTCAGTGAGTATCTTGCTGTTTAAAATAGAATGACTACAAATCCTTTTTTTAAAAAACAACAACAACAACAAAGTGCCATGAACTGTCTTTAAATTCTCCCTAAAAGACAGTCACATTCAGATGTTCCTTGGCACCATTTAGTTTCAATGCAGCCATTTCAAAGGCATTTCTTTTTTAAATAACATGGTATGCTATATAGAGTTATACGGCAATTGGAAGGGAACTCACGTACTGCATTAAGGTGAGGGTTCAGAATACTACTGGGACACTTAGCAGCAAGTGCTAAATCACAGTTCAGTGAGGTCACATAATCAAATTCCAGAGTACCCCTTTTATTACGTTCAGCTAATAAATCTTTGGAAGCTGGCATCTGACAAGTTCATCACAGCATTTTAACATTTCAGTGGTGCATGTAGAATATATATGCATAGAAAATCTTACAAAGAAAAAGAAAATAAAATCAGTAGGAAGTCCACAATAAGAACAGAAGAAAAAGTAGTCTTAATGTCAGATGCCAACAGACTGAAAAGTTACACTGAAAGATGTGCCTCCATTTTTAATTTGAACTTTCTCAACTGAAGGAGAGCGGTTTATCATTTAGTTCCAGTGAGCAGATTTGTGAATCAGAAGTTTCACTGCATTATGGATGGGACAATGTTAAATATGTTTTCACTGCAGTTCCACAGGTCACTGGCATGGGCATTAAGCCAAGACCATACGGTTAATATTATTGCAATATAGCTATTGGTCATGCAGCTAGCTCTACGGTAATGAACAACGCTTACAGCTTAGATAATATGGTTTCATTATCGCAAGTGAAATTAAAGAACCTTTTCCCATACAGGAAGAAACTGAGCAAAACTCTCCATCACTCCACAAGCTGTTAATTAAACTTTTTTTCCACCGGGTTTTAAAAGGAGGAGGGGGTTAAAGGAACTCACTGATACAGAAACATGGTTGAATGCAAACCTCTGCGCTGTCGAAGACTTACCATCATCCAGGTACATCTGGTCCAATTCCTCAGGTTCTCGCTTGATCGTTACAGGAATAGGGGCCAAATTATGATTACTTTCCTCATGCAACTCTGGCAATGACAGTGGTTGGGTTGTTGGAGACTCATTTCTGTGAACCTTCGGCAGTTGCTGCTGCTGTTGACCCATTATGGATGAGTGAGTTGGACTGCAGGACTGCAAATAGGTTGGCTCTTGGGTAACAGATGGAACTGGAGAAGAGGGACTGTTGGGATAGAGTGTTTGTTGATAACCAAGGGGACAGCTACTGCTCAGATGTTGACTCACCTGCGGCTGCAGCATGATGTGAGATGATTGCTCGGGGGAGCTTGGGTGCACAACTATAGACCTTGGCACTTCCTGTATGGTGGGGACACCTCCAGGGGGCTGCTGAAGTCCGAGGTGACCGTGGCCTGGGTTGGGGATGCACTTATAAGGAGAGGACGAAAGGTCGTGCAGCTTGGGGCTTGCGTTGGGAGAGGGTGACATCACTGCATTTCTCTGCTGACAGGAGGCGAAGCCAGCCACAAGGCATGAACCAGGATCCGGGGGCATCATGATCTGCTGGTTGTAGTATGGTTTAGAGAGAGGGCTTAAGCCTTGGTTCATTGGTCCACAGGTTTGAGCAGGCTCATAGTCATCTGTGGGTTCTGTTTTTATAATTGGAACTGTTAAAAGAAAAAAGTTTTAAATAAACATGAGCTGCATATTGGTATGATCAAGTTGGCTTGTGGCTAGGATACCCTTTGCAAAACAAACAATGTCTTGAATAAGACTCTGTGTGTCTTTTGCCTAGTTCTCCCACCCTATAAAAAAAATGAATGAGTCATCAGCACAAGAAAGTCACAGCTGGTTCTAATATTGAACAGGACTATTTTCTTTGGACTCTCCTTCAGCACTAATGTGCTATAAAAATCTATTTGCAAATAGCTGTGCTTCAGTGGAAGCTTTGGACCCAAGGGCTCCATGGATTTGTAGTAATCAAAGCAAGAATTTTAACTTGGATGTACTACTGCATTTCTACGGCTACTGATGGCCCATTTGATAAATGTCTGCACATTTGGTAAACTGGAGCATAATAAGGTAGAGATGGGGCTTTCAGAGTTCAGTGAAAGCAAAATTTCAAAGATAAATGACAAATTACTACGTACAAGAAGTTTTCAATTATGAGGATATTTTTGAAAGAGTAGGATTTGGTTTATTTAGTTTTTACATGATTGTGTTTAATCTTATTAACCAACCAATAGGTGTAAAATATTCAAAAAGTCACATCCAACTCTCCATGATTCTAAGCTGGATCCAAGCTGAAATGCCAGCTCCTAAAAGGTATTAACTCACGCTCTTACTACCAAGAAATATTGATTACTATTCTACACCTCTGCTTGCTCCATCTGTTGTCCCAAAAGAGGCCCTAATACTGAGAAGTCAAACCATGTCTCTAAATACTACCAGCTCATGGACAAAATTACTGTCTATGAGCATCAACCCAGCCTTGAAAAATATAGAGCAGCTTTCTCAAATCAGAGAAAAGATCCTTACTCAAATCAAAGTGCCTTTTTCATATCAGCTTTCTCTCTCAAATCAGAGAGTGCCTTTCCTGGTTCCCCTACAGACACATGCATTTCACTGGTAAAAGATACCCACTTTCTTTATCAGGAAAATTATTAATAAGCCGAGCCAGTATGTAGATGCATTTCTTCTAGCCAGATCCAATTGTAATCTATACAACAATTACACAACATTTGAGTTTGGATGTTTGGTGGCATTAATGTTCTTTCCCAAAAGGAGATCTGCAGAATAGTCACAGCTTGAAGGCACTGGAGGAAATTTATGGTAAGACCACAGTATATCTGTTAGAATATCATTATAACCAACCTGTTGTGACGCAAATTTATTAGTGAAGCATCTTACACAACTCAGCTTGGAGCACATGCTCATCACATAAGTGTCTCTGTGTTTTTATTTGCATGTGTTTTACAAATACCCTTATACATTCTTCAGCCATTTATTACTATGTTCATGCATGAGATTTTGAATCCCTAGAAATGCATGTGTGCGCATATGTACATATAAAACTTCTTTTAAAACTAACAAATTTTGCTGCTGGTGAATGTACTTCACTACCCCTGTTTTACAGCCCCCTAGCCTCTTGTTAACTTTACTCTCTTTATGTTCTCTTACATATAGATGCTTGCAACACTTGTTTCAAGATTTCTAGCACCCCTAGTAAAAATATGTCTATATATGTAACAGAGGCACAGGTGTTACTCAGGATGAATGTGCAAAGGATAACAGACTGTCATTGGATTCCTCATAATCTTATTTTCACCTGCTCAAGTGCTGCACACTGGTTAGCATGGCTACTAATGCACTTGATTGCAGAGAAGCAGATTCCAGGTTCAGCAACAGCTTTATAAAACCAATATCACACCTTTATGAAAATGCAAGACCAAAGAAATGCACCTAGATAAACATAGCAGCTTAGATATTGTAAGAAAATACCTTTAACAAGTTCCTGAGCTAGCAAATATTCTCACATGTTTTATATTAGGTTCACTGTACTAGCACTAACCACAGCACAGCTGGAAATATGATGGTTGTTGAACACTGAATTTTCCCAATATATCACTGTTATAGAACACCTGCGCTAAATAATTCTAAGCTCAACCACTGTCAATTCAGCTGCAATAAACCCTGGAGTTGTCTGACTTGTTATAACCTACAGAAGGATTACAGCCATGGTGGCACACAGGGCTGGAGGGAAGAAGCTTTATGATTCCTGATCTCAGGCTGAATTTTTGTTGTAGCTCCTTTATGGCATATCTTTGCTACTTGGCTTACCAGAAACTTTTTTGTCATTTCACCTTTTTTTTTTTTTTTTTTTTTTTTTTTTTTTTTTTTTTATAAAAAAATTCCCATGGGGTTAGTTTAGTGGCCAAGAACATCATCAATCTTTAATTTCTTTTTTAAAAATAATAATAATAATTATTATTTTTTAATCTCATTGTTCTGAAATAACACCTGCAGCAACTAATAGACCGTGACCAGTAAGTCCTACTCTGCACTGAACAACGGAGCAGTGGGCAGCGGGAATATCCCCGACTTCTGTGGTGGTTTTACTCATCTGGGCAGCTGAGCTCAAACACAACCACTACCTCACCCTCCCTTCTCAAAAGAAAAGGGGGAGAAAACATGATGAAAAGGGTTCAAGGGTTGAGATAAGGACAGGGAGATCACTCAACAATTACCATCATGCGCAAAACAGACTCAGCATAGGGAGATTAATGTAATTACCTATTACTAGCAAGCTAGAGCAGTGAGAAACTAGAAAAACAAACTAGAAACACCTTCCCCCCCATCCTCCCTCTTCCACCTCCTCCCTCAAGAGGCGCTGGGGAACAAGGAATGGGGGCTGTGTTCAGTCCTAACGCTTCATCTCCACCACTCCTTCACGGTCACTCTCTGTCCCTACTCCCCGTGGGGTCCCTCCCATGGGATGCCGTCCTTCACTGAACTGATATTACGGGGGCTGCCCACAGGCAGCAGCTCTTCAAGAACTGCTCCCACACAGCTCCATACCACGGGGTCCATCCCCCAGGAGCAAACTGCTCCAGCACAGGTCCACCACGGGGGTAGCTCCCCCCAGACCCCCTGCTCCTGCGTGGGCTCCTCTCCACGGGCTGCAGCTCCGGCCCAGGGCCTGCTCCTGCGGGGGCTCTCCACGGGCCGCAGCCTCCTCCAGGCCACATCCACCTGCACCACCGGGGGCTCCTCCACGGGCTGCAGCGTGGAGATCTGCTCCATGTGGGACCCATGGGCTGCAGGGGGACAGCCTGCTCCACCAGGGGCCTCTCCACAGGCCGCAGGGGAACTTCTGCTGCATGCGTGGAGCACTTCCTGCCCTCCTGCCACACTGACCGTGGGGTGATCATCTGGAATCAAACCTTTGAAGCTCAGTATGTCAGCAGAAATGTAAGATACTAACACTTCCATTACTGATCAGACTTCAACTTTTGTATTTTACATGAATAACTATATTACTTGCCTTGCAGAGGACAAACATGCCGCTGTTCCCTGCCTCATTCCCTTTTTGGTGGCTGAGAACCTTAGCTGGGGTGAACAGTCGTAATTGACTTATAGCAGCTGAGGTCACAAACCTTACAAGTCCACCTGCACTCATGTTATCTTCTTCTTAGAGAGAAATCGGGTGGGTTCCTTCAGAACAGTTAGGGACAATCACCAACCAGCACTGGATTAGCATCTCCACTTTTCTACTGACTCACGTTTGACTGACTGCAAATCTTTACAAACCTAAGTTAGAAAAAGTGTCTGCATTCTCAAAAACATCTCTGTAGAGGCACAGTTAGCTGACTGACATAAAGCAGATCCATTTCCACTGTCACTCACCTGCAGAAGTGAGCATTTCACACAGGGAGATGCGATGTGATACAAAGCATGCCATTAATTTTCTCAGTGTTAGAATTTAATAGAGAACAGTATTAGCCTGACTAACTTCTAGCTCAAATATTTCAAATTAACCATCATTTTAAATAACTTGCTAAAAGCCTTCCAGCTCAAAGAAACACTCCTAGTCACACAGCAGGCCTGGAATGGCCTACAGCTGTTCCAAATCTGCAAGTACTTTTAACAGAAACTCAACTATTTCTTAAATTCAGTAGAGCCATATCAAATAGCAATGAGCATTCTGTGTTAAAGTAGGTCTGTGCTGCCGAGATAACACCCAGTTTTGCAGACTTTCAGCTGCCTAGAATGAAGAAATGTGACTAAATTTGCCATACACTGAGATTTGCCAATAATAAATTTCAGCAATGATGCCAGAATTTGTAAAATTTTAAATAGATAAGACAATGCACAGTTTCTACATAAACTCATACTCAAAGGTAATGTCATTCATATAAGAGACCCTATTCTGCTGAAGGATCAGCCCCTTGCTATAAAGGAAAAATTAGTGTAAGTTTGGTTAGTACAGTTAATTTTTAAATGCTTGTTGCTTCATAATGCATAAGGTCAGAAAACAGATGATTTTAAACTGTCCTCAATTTGAATATTAAAATATGACAGAGCTCAAAGTTCTAAATTAGTCTGATAAGCAACTTAATATGTGCTAATTAGTTTTAAATGGTTTGACGATGCCTTCTTAGACTATGGACTTGTGTCATTATGTCATCTAATTTAATACAAACTTCTGAGAACTGTGTGTTGGCAGCAGCCCCAGCTATAAATCAAAACTACCTCCAATTCTTACTCAGAGAGACCAGGTTTATGACATCATACTGAGGCAACTGGACTGAAGACAATGGCCCTCTGTGTGGGTCTGAACGTGGGAGAAATATTTCAGCCAGTTCTGCAAGCCCACATTTAAATGAAAGGCTTTTCTAGCAGGTAAAATGTTAATATATCAAGCCTTGAAGAAAAATAATAAATCATCAACATCCAGTAAAGGGAGTCAGAAAGTGCTTAAATATAAATTATATATATTTTTGATAATTGTAACAAGTCTGTTTGCTTTTGCGCTTTGGCAATCCAGATGGGTTTTTGAATTTCTTTTTTGGAGGTGCTATTAAAATATGTGAACTGACAAAATAAAACCATGTAAATTAAACAGATGTTTATCCTCATTAATATTAAACTAACAAACTCCCAATTCAATGTAGTAGTATTGATGCGGACATTTATGGCACTATAATATATTTATCTTGCCCTTCGTTTGATTGAACCTATCAAACAAAACAGTCACCTTTCACACTGCAGACTATGATGTAGCTCTCTGGCACCAACACACAAATTTTGGTTAGCATATAAAAGTCAAAACACTACTTTTTTCATCACGTGCACACACATTTCTTCAAAATATTGAATAAACATAAGTGGTAAGAATTTGGGATGAGACTTTTAAAGAGTTTCAAGGAATTTGGTGGCCCAAATCTCCATTACTGAGCTGAGGTCTGAAATGCCATTTGTGCCTCTAAGAACCTCCCCTGAGTCAGTTTTGAGCCAGGCAGCACACCCTCTTCACCATGAAACAGATGTTCCTTCAGAAGGTGCTGCCCAGGTCATGCCAACTGCTACTGCTCCCCTGCTGCTGGCTGATCAGAATCACGGTTAGGAAGGTAGACACATCTCCCCATACAACTTAACCACTCTGGACTCATGCAAGGACAAAATTCTGGCCCTTGTGGCAGCACTGGCCAGATCTAGCAGACTGAGTGGAGCGGGGACCTCATCCCACATTCTGACTCTGGAGTGGTCTGGTGTTGGGGAGAGGCAATGGGCTGGCTGCCCTCAGAAACTATAATCCTGCTGTTCTGTAACATCAGAGCAGCCATGGGCAGGAGAGGCTTTCTGTAATGCCCTGCCAATGTATGTGCAGCATGGGCAATCACAGTGATGGGCGCTCAACTCCAGGGATCTGAGACAGTCGTTACAGAGGTCTTTGCAGATACTGTTCATGAACTGGATGTTTTTTCCTGGGCCCAAACTCAACCAAAATGTTTTTTAAAGGTCAAGCTACTATCAGACCTTTGCTGTTCAGTAAATAAAAAAAAGAGCACGGTGACTCAGAAACAAAGGGAGCCCCACACTATCAAGAAGCTGTATGCAACACACGTGTGCAATTGAAGCTTTTATCTACCTAAGTGACTGAACTCGTTCACCCCCTCCTGATAGTACATTAACAGAGTATCCCATGGCCTTTTTCCTAGTTATCATGGTAGTATCTCGGTGAGACAGAATTGCCATTTTCATCACGTTGTGGTGGACTCGTCCCCTGTGTGTGCCTGTGGGAAAATAGAAGGCCACATGGGTAATCTTAGCATTTCAATCTCTTTGCTAGTGCAGTAGCAGCTCCTGCCTCTCCAGAAGAGCATTGACCAAGCCATGTTTCTGTTATTCCTGTTGGGAATACACGAGATGGGTGTCCTGTCTTACCCTACCTAACCAAGACAGTGTTTTCTATGAGGCCAAATGAACGATTTTCAAAACTTTACCATTAAAATATATCTATTTTTTCCACGTGTACATTCTTCTACCTAGCACAGGAAAGAAGTTTAGAAAAACCCCTGAAGAAGTGTTGAGGGAAATAAGAGAAAGAAGGATTTAATTTTTTTTTTTTTTTTAGTATGTGTTGTTCATTTAATCTTCTATGCTATTTGACAGAAAGTTGCTCCTCTCAGCAAGCTAGGAGGCACTTGTAAAAGCTGCCTGTGCACAGGAAACACTGAGCTCCTCTGAAGCCTGACAGTACCCACTGTCCCACGTGCTTCTGCCTTTCTCCATGCCAAGGCGGGTTACCAGGATGCAGCAGTTCAGCACTAGCACGGTGCACCCAGTAAGCCCCACTGTGTGCAGGTTCCAGCCCCTGAAGTTGCTGCAGGGCAGGTGGGCTGAGCGGTGGTGGGAGTAGATGTGCTCACAAGTGAGGCTATGGAGCTGCAGGAGCACAGAGGGGTGCTGCTGCTGCCACAGGCAAGATGTGGGGTAATGTCAGTGCAGAGCAGGGGTCCTGCTGTGCGTCCCCACGATACAGTGCTGTTCACAGAACCACTGGACAGCTGTAGGGAAAGAGCAAGCACCACCTCACAAGCTGATGAGCTTTACCAGTGCTCATTGGGAAGGCTACCTCTAAGTATACACCTGCCGGTCCTCTTTGTTTGGTATGTATATATTTTTATAGGATCAGATGCATATGTACCCTTTTGTATAAGAATAATATCTGGGTAGATGGGAGCCTTATGCATACGTCTCAGCTGGTAATCTTGGACAGTGCCATTATCTGATTAAAAGTGCTTTCCTGGTAACCCAATTACTAAATGCTTCTCAACAGCTGCTGATCTCTTAGTTTGTTCAATGCCTATTTATGAGACAGATCATATATGGTAGCTTGGTGTATACACTGTTAAACCAAAGTGGAGAGGAGAGGAGGGTAGGTGGAGAGCATTTGGTTTGTGGGCTAGTACAAAAGACAAAATATTCATTAGATTTCTTTCAAGAGAAAAGGGAAGAATTGTTAAAAGGCACAACTCCTTTTCTATCATAAGACCTTATTAAGCCCTACAATGTTGAAAAGGATAAATCAAGTCAAATTATTTTTTCTCCTCTAAGGAAAATGCAAGACCTGTGAAACAAGTTACAACTTCACTTGCTACCTCCTTTTCAAAGACAAAGCACTGCTGTTTTCAAATCTCTTTGGTCTCCCTGCCTGTATGAACCTGCTACAGTCAACAGTATGGCTGGAGATGCTGGGATGCTGCTTGAAACCCCAGAGTTTAAACCAGGTGCCTGCCTGAACTGGATTAATCTTTTAGGTATAAAACAGATTTCTTAACTCCTTGTGACAAATATTCCTCCCTCTGATGCAGGGGGAAGATTATTTGGCTTAATAAGGAGTGAAAACTAATACCAGTGGCCTTCACCTGAGGTATTCCTATAGGTGTTTGCTCCAGTTCTCCCATGTTATGCTCACCTGGGCTGCTCTACTGCTCTTCCCCCAGCACAATGCCTAGCTCCATGCACTGTCTTAAGCTGGAAACACCCTACCTGGCCAAGGAGTTTTATGTCATTTCTGTCAGGTGTGTTAAAATTATCTGTGGTGAGGTCTTTTCAGCTTGACAGTATGGCATGACGTTACACCACCAGTGCTGATATTGCTCCTGCTCTCCCGATGAGGGAAGGAGAACGTGAGGGTGGAGGCTGTGGGCAGAGGCCCTTAAGGAGGCAATGTGGGGGCAGCTGGATATTCCCACAACTCTGGTCACCAGCAGTCATGTGGGAAGCACTGCAGGGATGGGCTGGCAGGGGGACACCCTTACTGCTCAAGTCCTAGCCCTGGATCACAGTCACAGTAGAAGATCTGCAGTGGTATGGGCAGAAGGATTAACTGGTTAACTAGTTCACAAAATTAACTTTGTTTGCTGTGAATGTTTAGATGTTCCCAGGCAGAACATGAATGCCCACCTCCTTTGGGCTCTCCTTTTCTCCCAGGCCTGGTGGCATGAGCTGGCAGGCAGCAGTACAAGCCTGCTGCAGTGTGCCACAGCAAAGGGCTCACCAGGAGGGACTTCTCCTGCCTCCCTCCTGCCCTTTTCTCCCCAGGCTCACACAACACTCTCTGGCCAAAGGACCATCTCTCACCTCATGTGCTGCATTCCCACTCTCTCTGAAGAGTGGTTTGGACCTGGCTGATCTCAGCCATCTTGGCTCTGACATGCTCTTTGTCTTCACTCCCTGGAGTGAGGCAGTCCCTCCCACACCCAGATAAACACATACTCTCCTGCATATTTCACCTACAACAATCACCAGGACCACTTCCCCCTTAGGGTCAATCACTGGGCTAGACTAATTATAATGATCAGCCACTTGAAGAGAACAAAAATAGCCATCTCCTGTAATCCAGCCCATGTAATTCTAAACCCCATTCTCCCTTACATCAGTTTTACCTTTTGGCTTTTAAACTAATTGGAAGATCCGGAAGCCCCACAAGCAAACTAACATGTGCATGTGAAATCACTAGGAAGTAAGGGAGGGAGTTCTCACAATGTCCATGCAGAGTGATTTAGTGATCAAAACTACAGTGATCAAAACTATCATCTGATGGGGAATATTTGAAGAGGGAGATACTACCAGAGGACAAATTTATATTCTGGATGTTAACTATTATCAGTGATTATTGCAGCTGTAACAGAGCCTGCTGGCCATACATATTCAGGGGCATCAATACAGTGCCTGTCCACCCCTGCACTTAGCAGGGATATCACGGCAGGTAATGCTTCTTCTTAGTCTTCCAGATGAAGATGAATCACTGTACATGGAGGCATAGTTCATCTCCAATCAAAACTACATCTGCAGGTCAGATGTACCTGGCTAGGCTCCGGCCAGTGGCCAGGACAGGCAGTCATTTGGATGAAGTGTGGGCAACTCCACTGGGGAATCAAACAACTCAGAGGAAAAGTACTCGATGGTGTAATGCTGGAGGGAAATGTGAACGTCTTTCCTACGCAGCCACCACGGACCTCACTCTACTGTGGGAATGGAACAGCAAGGCTGATGATGAATTTAGTGACCCTCTTAAATGGAAACAGGACTCTGACAAAATCTTGCCTGCTTTTTGTTACCCTGTTAAATGTCAAAAGTAGCAATCAGCCACCTAGCAGCCAAAATGAAATAAATTGTAACAGCACATACTATAAAAAATGAGCAACCATGATTCATATTTTAATCTAAAAAAAAAAAAAAAAAATTAAAAAAATCCCCTGTGGCCAACCTCCTCTTCCCTCCTGTTGCCCTGCCCTGCTCTGCGCAGGCTTTGCAGCAATCCAGCTGCTTCCTGGGCTCGACAGAAAGACTTGCAGCAGGTCTGAGGCTTCAGGCCTGGCTCAGCTGCACTCAGCCCTCTCATACTGACTCAAAATGGGTCTGTGTGTGTAAGGAACACCTACACATTTCCATGCCTTGTCCTCCCTCCAGCCCCCCAGGATGGCTGTGACGTGCTCCCTGCTGCAGCACTGCTGCTCAGGGTCCTCAGAGGTGGGTGCTTGCTTCTCCTCACCATGATCTGCATGGGGTATTTCCTTCCACATCAGCCCATGTCCTCGGACCTCCAACTCTCCTGGCCAGTCAGCAGCATTGCTCCATACCCCTTCCCACCTTGCTCCTCAGTGCTGGGTGATCTATCCTGCTTTATCGCTTACGTCCAGCACGGAACTGCTCCTTCTTGCAGTGACTGTGTTGCATACACTGCAGTTTGGGATCCTTTCATAACCCATGCCCACTTCCCCCACTCCTCCCCCAACCACCCTTTCTTGTAATAATTTGTAGACATGGTTAGGTTAATACGTTTGCCAGCCTTGAATTGACAATTTAGCAAATACTCCAGGTTGGGACATGTCAGGAGATGATCATTAAAAGCTGTGCTCAGTGTCACATTAGAGTGGCAACAGTTTGCATCTCCATTTTATTGTTTTCTGCTAATGTGACTGACACAGGGTTTTAACTTAGAAAGTGAAGTGTGGGCGGAAGAAGTGAGGTGAAACGGAGGCACGTCTGCTAAATGTAATCACTAGAAAACTGCTGATTATACTCATCTATAGCACACTCAAGAGATAATTTTAGAGCTGAGGCAGGAAGTTAGTAAGATGCTGACAAAAACGTACAGTGGGCACTGCTCACCATTTTCAGAAGCACACTAAGAACTTTCTTCACTTTCGCACTGCTGGGCTGCAAACAATAATAAGGCACAGCTAGAAACCACGGGCAGGTTCTTGGCACAGCCTAGCACCCACAGACCCAAAGGACCTCTGTTCCTACCAAGCCCCTCATGTAGGTGGCCAGATTTTCATACACAAGGCCCCCTGCCCTGGCTTATGGAGGTGCCTGCATGGAAGCAAAGAGATTTCAGAAGAACTCGCTGTACAAGTGAAGGCTGTACACTTGAAAATCTGGCCCTAGAGATGGTTAAACACGTCTCAAAACAAGAATTGCTCAGCACAGCAACACCATTTTAATAAATACTAAAAGTAGTGGATTGATTTTTTAATAATGCTTTGAAAATTAAGAAGCCTGACAGAAACAGAAACCGGAAATGCTTTATCGTCAACTCTTTGCAAAAGCATATTTTTCATTCCAGTAAACAAAACACATCAGCTTTCTTTTTTTTCCATCTGATTAAATATTTCCTGGACAAACTATACTGTCATTGCCTTGTCAAATATCACAACTTGTCTACATAAAATTTAAATAAAAACATTTCTATGTTCACTATTCTTGATACCACGATTTGTCAGATAACAGAAATCATAGACAGCATTAGCTCCTATCTGCAAAAAGTAAGTTCTTGAACAGGTTTCCTCTATTTTGATGCATCTACTTAGAAGAAATCTGAAAAAAACAGTGATCTAACCATTATCATTCAATGAGTTATTTAAAGTCTTCTGCACTCTTGCCTCTGAGCTGGAGAACTCTTTCGGCTTTCTCAGCAGATGAAAGCACAGGATTTTGAACCACAGAATACGTATCAGGTTGTTTGTGTGCTTCTTCATTCTCTCCAGATTAGGTTAAACTTCAGATGTTACTGCTTAAGTCTAGTGATTTCAAAAGTCTATTCCTCCTGTTTGAAAGGCATACATATGCCAATGGTATAATAAAGTCATATAAGCAAAATTATACATAGTCATAAATATAAATGAAAAAAAAAAACCAGCATTTTTCTACAGGGTAGGGTTCACAAACGCAGGGTTCAACAATGGTATTCCAAAATGTTCTGCTGCACATAATGGAGCCAACAGAGAACAGCTGCGCAGAGCTACAGTACTGCAGGGATTTGAAAGGCAGAATATCCATGTATCCGTGCACTGTGCTTTGTACAGTCCTGACTGCAGCGTCTGGTGCTGGGCCTTGCTCCTGATATTCTAATGGGATGTGGCAATGCAAAGGACATTAGTACTTACCATATGATCTGGGGGGATTCATCTATGCCAGAATGGTAAGGAAACTACTTATATTTCTGCATTGGGCATGTCTAGGGAGTAGTCTGAAGAACCTAAAGTTTGCAGGCTCCAGGACAAAACTGATATGCAGTTGCTCAGTGATAATAACAGTGAAGCAATACTTAAAAAAAAAAAAAAAAAAAAAAAAAAAAAAAAAGCCATTGCAGCCATTTATGTACAATACAGACAAATACGGGATTTGGGATAGTTCAAATTCAGCAGAACTGGACCAGTAATTCAAATTTTTAATTAAGAATAGATTATGAGAATTTAGGTTTACAGTCTGTCCCCAGCCAAAGACAAGCGGGCTCCTTTTCCAGACCTAGTCTCTCATTTTTGAAGACTCTGCTTTTTTTTTGGTTGGTTGTTTTTTGTTTGTTTGTTTGTTTGTTTTGTTTTGAAACTTTTCATGTATAGAGCAGTAAGATTTTCATTTACACAGTATTTCTTTTCTTTCTGAGGCAGGAACTCTTCTTCACCAAGTAAGCCCCTGCTCTACAAAACTCTTGAGCTAACACAGAGGAAAGGTACAGTCCTGCCACATCTCTGCAGCATGGGAGAAGCCTTATGGTGGTGAAACTGTAACAATCTGCTGGAGAGGACAGTTTGGGTCAGCTGCATGTCACAGAGCTGTACTCCATGGAGACGCTACAGGACAATCCATGGGAGGTGGGATGAGTGAGGCCACATGTCCCTGGATCCACTGGCTGTTTTCCCCTAGGGAGTGAGGAGAAACAGGAGCTACAGAAAAAAACAAACAAACAAACAAAAAAAACTATTGTACTGTGGCCTGGGCGGCAGCCACATGGTGCTGCCATATGTGTCGGTCACACTGGTGGCACTGTGTGTGTGCGCACATATCCACCCCAGGAGCACAGCCACGGTGCTCGTGCAATATTTTTGGGCTTTAGCCCATATACGGTATTTTGCTTTGGCACAGTCTAGTTGGGCTGTAAAATATGTCTAATGTGTGTCATGCAGCTTAAAAAAAATCCATGATGGAGACAAACCTGCAAAATTATGGTAGGCAATGAAATGTTAGCATTTTGAATAGTCCTAACACAGAATGAGAAGCTTAGAGGACAACATATCTGATACACATAAACCCATGCTTCATACTTGGTGATCCACTTTGACATTTGCTTGATGAAAAAATACACCTTCTGTATTTGTGGAATTTATTTAGACAAGAGACAAAGTGTTACCTGGACCAAAATACTGCTCATTTCCTTTAATTTTTTTGTACCTAGATCACACAGTGGTAACTCAACTATTTTTTTCCTGATGAGCTAAACTTTTTTTTTTTTTTTTTTTAATAATGCCTTGAAACATTAAAAGAACATTGTGACTGAAATCAAATAAAGTGCAACATACTAAAATGTACTCCTAGAAACTCAGTGGGTTAAAAGACTGATTCAGTCATTGTGACCGTTCCTGAATATGTAGTCAAGCTGATGATATCTATCTTCAAAAGGCACAAAGGAAACAACCAGCAACATAGGGTAAAATCTTCCAGTTGCAACACAGCCATAATACATAGGTAATTGATGATTACAAAAACATATTCATGCTTACCACTGCTATGAGAGTTTGAAAAGATTTTTTTTTTTTTTAATTACCTACATGTACATATTCACATATAAAAAGAAAATCTGAGTGGAGAACCAAACAGAAACAGAGGGAAGCTTATTTACTATTCAATACCAGCTTCCATTTCCCTTACTCTGGTTTTACACTTGTTCTTTCAGGTTCCCCCACACTGAAACAAAAATTTCACAGGAATTCAAATCAGTAAGCAGACTAAACATGATTCCCAATGTTTTCAACAATTACCATAATTAAAGATGTTTTTGCAGAATAAAGTCTTGGCTGGTTCTCTGTTGCCTGTCACTAGGTAGCTATTCCAATGTTTGCCGGCAGCTGACACATTACATGTTTCAACCTCAGAAGTGTGATATCATAAACCAACTTAGCAACAGTGAATGCTATTCCCATGGTTTAGAATAAAATGTTAAAAAAAGGGCCTATGTAAATGCTGGAGAGGAAAGATGCTGCCTAATAAAAAGCAATTTTCAATAGATGTGTATTTGAAATACTTATGATGGGATTATACTTGGGTGGTAAGGCAATACCTTTTGACCTTTACAACAGATTTCTGTTGTTGAAAAGAGTTGTGCAAGAGAATAACAACTCTTTTCAATTTAAGAAATGAGCAGTCTTTAAATATATAAAGACATATCCACTGGGGATCAAGTTTGCATAAGAATGCTGGTTCAGTGAGGCATA
Organism: Nettapus auritus; assembly: GCA_011076525.1. Classification (NCBI taxonomy): domain Eukaryota; kingdom Metazoa; phylum Chordata; class Aves; order Anseriformes; family Anatidae; genus Nettapus; species Nettapus auritus. Next base: position 47,688,528 of record CM021766.1, read on the forward strand.
ACTACTCAGCACATATGCAGTTAGCATTCTGTTGCCCATGTCAGGTTTCTTGTACTTTTATTTTAAATTAAGGTCCTGATAAAAGTCTGGAGTGGATGAAAGCTAACAAGGTGAAATTCCAACCATGTATTTTATGGGATTTCACCTGCAAAAAAGTCTTCAAAAAGCATGAACCTAATCTTTTTTTTTTTTAATTCCACTTACTTCCAAAATATCAAAAACAAAACAAACCCCTCTTTCCCCCCCAAAAAAATGTTCCTAGCAAAAGAGCCATTTCAAATTACAAGAAATAATCTAAATTTGCTAAATACTAGGATCTTCATACGAGCCTGCTTGGAATTCAGCTAGCATGAATATTTTATTGTCACTTTGTAGTTACCAATATACACTTCCAAAAATAAACTGGCGCACTTGTTTTTAAACATTTCTAAATAAACATTTATAAATTCTAAATGTTTTTAAATACTATGATCTTCATACGCATCAGAATTTTCATTACAGCCCAAGAGTAGGACCAATGTGGAGCACTGTTTCTACCCTGAGAGAGAGAGCAAGGTGAAGGATGACCGGAAGCAGAATCCCCACACCATCCCCAGCAGAGCCCAGCACACTACAATGTTGTGGTGAGAATTCAGAAGTAGTATTCAAATCCAATGTACCCTCTGGGGCCAAAAAGTCACACTGAGGGTTGACAGCAAACTAACAGGGAACTCAGCAGGTCTGTGAGTACACGTCAGTTTGTGCAGGAGCAGGTCAACTCCCCAAAGCAAAAAAAGCCCTTTTTCCAAAAGGTCTTTGTCACCAACACAAAATAAAATAATTTGCAGAGAAGGCCTCTTGTGTGGGCAGCAGAGAGAAAGGCAACCCTTGTGGTTTCTTTCTCACTCTCATTTTACAGCACCGGGCATGCCTGCAAGTTACTCAGGTTACTAAAGAATTATCAGTGCCATATATCTTTCTAAGCTGCCATCATTATCTCTCATTTTTACTAGCAGAGATAAGAAACATATTTTGTTACCATTAGCTGGAAGATAGGTGAAAAGCTGGTACTGGCTTCTCTTTCTCTTTCCGTTGCAGACATAAAAGTTGACCTGAACAGGGCTGGTAATTCTCTGATTGCGGAAAGGTGGTATCTCAACCACCAACGAATTCTGCAAAAACAAACAGATCAGAAGGTCAGGGCATGACTGGGGCAGAAGAATGTACAACCATATTTATATGTTAACCCTGGAAAGGAGAAGACTCATCTCCTAAGGAAGAATTTACTCTCTACATGGAACTGTTGGGTTTCATGGGCAGGGATTGCCTCCTGCAGCCTGCTGTGTCCTGTGTGCCAGGCAATCCCTACAGCTCCTTCCAGCTTTAAGCCATTTCAACACAGACATGACACACTGGTGACTGGGTAGTCCTGCTTTATACATGGGGGTGAGAGGCTGGGAAGGGCTTGGGTTTGGAGATGGACACTGCAGAGCCAAGTAGAAGGGAGCACATTTAACAATGTGCCAGTTTTCAGAGGAGGCTCTTCTCTGCCTCCTCATCTAAGGCTGTCAAGCTTATTTCAGTGGAGGGACATCAGTGTGGATGAGGCGCAGACTGACTAGGTTCTGTTAGGATGCCTTTGCTATACACAGCATCCTAACAGAACACAGGAGGTCACCTGGGACATCTGTCTAAACAGCCAACAACTGGCACACTCCTGGAGCAGAACTGTGAAGAGCCTCGTGCATGAGACTAAGCAGCTCAAAACCAGTGGAACAAAACAGGACCTGGAGGAAAAGATTCCTTAACTGGGCAACTGAGATTTCAGCATGGCTCAGGCCTTTACAGATTCATTAGTCTTCAGCTATTCACTTTGGACAGCAAGTACAATACTGTGTATAGATAATGCTTTCTCCCTTCTGCCTCTGACAAAAACCTGAAACTATAATCAAACTGTGGCCAATAACTTGGCAGTAGAAAGCAGAACCACTCAGCTGGCAAGTTATCCCCAATACATCCTGCCCTAATATAACTTCCTTTGAAAGGAGAATTAGGACTGGAAGATAATTATTCAAGTATCTCTACTTTCTAAAATGTATTTATTTAGTTATTTATTAGAATAACAACTAAGGAAGTTTTAAGCATGCTAATTTCTGTGGATGGGAGATCTTGCAAAAATATCTAGTTCTACAGGTTGGAGCTCTGTAGATTGTGCAAATGGTGTTCCACTGTCAGATAACAAATGCTCCAGCATGGGGCTAAGGAAAGACTTGGCTGCTAGGGCATCAGCTTCCACAAATGCACAAATGCATCTGCTGTGACCATCAAAACTTCACTTGGCACTCTGAAAGAATAAAGGGGAATGTTAACCTTAACATTTGGCTTGTTTTCAGCTGAGGTCTTTAAATTGGTTGTCTGCATGTCTCCAGCAGATTCACAGCTAACAGGCCATTGCTTATTGCTACAGAAGTAAAATAGTTGCCATATTTCCCACTTACAGTCACAGCTGAGTAAGCCACAGTTCTTCAATACTGGGTTTGATCTCCTGAGAGAGGACTCACATTTCCTCTGCTGAAGGTACACGAAAGCCAGGGAAAATGCTCAGAAATTGTTTTGGGAGCAGAGGGAAGAAACAACCCAGCAAGACAGAAGATGAGCAGACAGGGCTAGCCCATCCTGGACAATGAAAAAATATTTTCCAAATGGTCTCTTCTACTTTTGGGATAGATTCCAATGAAGGCTTTTTACCCCATGCTCCCATTAAAGAAAGATTTCCAGGATGGGAGGCCTAAGTACTTGTTCTGTTTCAGTAGGGAGACACAGTGCCAAAGGCTTGGAAATCCCTCTTTAGTAATAGTGCTAGAGAAGGCAGTATATATTTTTCATCTTGATGTTAAAATATTTAAGGCAGACTTACTGGCTTGCACATTTCTTTGTCGGTTTTGGCTTCCATTTCCCACACATGGTGACCATCTAAAAGACAAAAGTAAAAGATATCTAGTTCTGTCCTTTTTTCCTCTCCCAAGCCTACAAAAGAATGACTTTTGAAAAAAAAAAAAAATCTCTTTAATGGAAGGAGCATTGCATATATGAAAAACAACTCTCAAAACACATTGCCAAAGCTTTGCCCAACCAGGAAGCCAGCTGGGTAACCTGCTACAGAAACCCATTTAACATTCTTTCAGGGGAGAACCACAGTCCAGAGTACAATATACTGTGATGGAGGAATGCCACTGGTATTTTATTCTACCACTAATTTAAACAGAACATAAAAGTGTTCTACACATTAGTTTTCCAAATGTTCAGATAAAAAAAAAAAAAAAAAAAAAACAAACTGCTACCTATAAGTCCCTTTGATCTCTGCCTATGCAGTCAGTCATGCTCAACATTAATATTAAACAAAGCAAAACAAAAAGTAGCATTAAGGAAGCTCCTCAGCCATGCAGTGTTTCCTTTTAATATACTCCTAGTCTGGCTTTTCATATTTCTGCTGCTTGGATCAAAAGGCAAGACAATATGCTTGGATATGTAGCTGCTCTGAATCACGACTCCATTTCAAAATTGTTTTAGCTCAGCGACAGTGGTCCAACCAACAATTTTCTGGAGCTGCTGCTAGTAGCGTGTTGGGTCCTCCCAATTCACTGCATTTCTATTTTCAAATAAAAAGGTATTTAAGCCACAACTATCAGTTTGTTGTTGTTGTTGTTTTGTTCTGGTTTGTTTTGTTTTCTGGGGACTTGTCTTTTGCAAGAAATTGGTTTTGTCTGCTCACTTTTCCTGTGTCTCATTGACACAGAAGTAACTGGTCAATAATAGTTGTTTTTTTAACTTCCATGTGGCTTCAAAATACAACTGCAGAGAAATTAGAAAAAAAAATACAAAATGTAGGGTTTCCATTCTGCAGACTTATAAAAACACAACATATATGAAAGGCCACAAGCAGATTGCTAAGTTCAACAACAGGGACACTTGCAGCTTAAGGAGTCCCACCACTGTCAGATGTCACTGGAATGAATGGAAAAATTAGATTTTATGTCACCTCTGTTGTATATTTATTGAAGCATCGGGACATACTAATGCAAATATTAGTTATTTTGAACTTCATCACATAGACGTGGACCTGCCTTAGAAAAACAGCTCTCAGCAAGGTAAAAAAGTGAATGCACTTTTTCTTCTCTCTTCACTTTCATGGACAGGATGGAGGTGACGCATTTAGAACTGTCTGATTTATTACAAATGGCTGTAAATAATATTTTTGTGTACAGCTGTCCTACTGTGAAAGGAATGTTGTTCAGGAACTAGCACTGGCAATTGCTTAAATGTTCAAAACCATTTCTTTTTAATGTATGGAAAAAAATGCAATGTGAAAGCTGCAACACAAATAGCACAGCGGATTTGGCTGGTCTTTATGTAGGAAACAATTAGCAGATCTACCCTTAGTTTCTTCCTACATTTTAAATTGTGACACTGGAAAAAGAATCCCTTTAATTGGTACTGCCGCATTCGGGTGGGGAAAGAGAAGGATCAGCCAGTTCACACTTAAATCTCCTAAGCAATGCCTTTTAAGAACACCAGAATTGAAACAGACTTCTCTGGAGGACAAGTGATCGCTTCACAGTTTATCTAATAGATGCTCCCCCCAAGCTGTCAGTAAAAAAAAGAAAAAGTTAACAAGATTCTGCAAGTCAGGTCATATCTTCTGTCTGGAAGTAGCCACCTCTATCTTCCATCCCTTTCCTACAGAGCCCTTGTAGCTACCTCCTCCTCTCTTCCACCCCAGTTAATTCAATCAGTTGTAAAGGTGACACAACACTGACACTATCACACATTTTACAAAGTGTAGAAACTTCTGCTTTGTAAAGGCTTTTTTTTTTTTTTTTCTCTAAAATCTAAAGACATCCAGACTGGTAGTTAACGTGTTCAATTTGCCTTTGTAAATGGATCACCAGAAATTCAGTTTTTTGCTATGTTTAATTTCTACTTTGTGAGGTGAATGATCTGATTCAGGTTTTTGTTTTGTATTTCTTGTTGATACCTCAGTTAAATTCAAAATTACTCAATCTATGGCTAATACTTCAGTTATTTCACGTAGCATTGCCTTTATGCAGTTTTGAAATTTTTATGATGACAAAGAGAGTTTGTTGAGAAATATTTTAAATGTTGTAAACTAAACTATTAGGAAAATAAATATCCAGAGCCATAGTTTGTCTCTGGAAGCTAATCAGAACAATATGGACTTTACTCCAAGAAATTCTCTTGAGACTGTCCAGACCATTGCTGCTCAGCAACTGAGGGGAAAGGGAAGAGAGGAAAGAAGTAGGGAATAGACAACTCATTAACAGCTAGTGACATTTCATTTAACAAAAACACAAGGAGGAAAAGTTGTTATGAACCAGAGACAAAAAAAAAAAATAAAAAAAAAAATAGACAATTCCTCATATTACGTCTAGCGAACCAAGAGGGAAATCTCAACGCCCACGGACTGGGACCAGCTCCAGGAGGGAAACCTTAGACCACTACGTCAACCTCTTACAGTAAACATGTTTTGCAGGTTTATACAGTTCAGATTAAATTTAAAAAAAGAGAAAGGAATAATGGCTCTGGAATGGTTTGTGGAGGCTCAAAGCCTCATGAAAATCTGCCTACAACAGAGAAAACTGTTTTGCCCCCAGTGCCACATATGCTGGGGACCCTCAGAAGCAAGCGGGATACCATCTCCTGTCAGAGTGTGCTCGAGGAGCGAGGACTGCTCAACCACAAAAGTTTCCATTGTATGCCTGCCACATCTGCAGCAGCCTGGTTCAGAGCCCAAGGCAACTCCCTCCTGGCCTCCAGCCAACCAAAGTACACCAGAGCAATTTATACCTTTCCAAAATGCAAATAATTCAAATTACAGACATAACACAAAGCTGAAGCAGACACATTTCAGGCATTCCCGTTAAAGTTTACTCTCTGGAATTACCGTACCCAATGGGCAGTTGTTATATGAGGAAGGGGGAATAGAAGAAGGCAGAAAAGGAAGGAGAGGAGGAGGCAGGGAGGAAAAGAGAGAAGGAAGAAAAAGGCTTTTCCAAAGGTCTTATTTCATTCCTTTTCATTTTGCTATTTACTTTTACCAAGTAATAAGAAGAGCCTTCTCCAAACCAAATGTCTGGCTTTGTTTTGGCGTTTTAAGATTTATACTGCAATGTTTTGAACAGAAAGACATCCCTTTATATAGCTAAAAATTTGTGTCAAAGTATTGTATTGTTTTTTTTGTTTGTTTGTTTTTGTTTTTTTTTTCCTTCACAAAAGGTAATGAAAAATAAAACAGCTGCACACAGAACTGCAGGGGAAAAGCCCTACAGAGTCACCAGCTGAGAGCCCCACTCCCATGATGCCCAAATCCCTTGACTTGACAAAGCCAAGACTTCAACAGGGACTCCTGCCATGGGCTTCAAGGAGCTCTGAATCCCTCCTCTTCCACAGAGGCAGAATAAGGAGCACAACAGTGTCACAGGCATGAGAAATTCCCTGTTTGACAAGAGCTCTCTAACTGTGCCCACCTGACCTGGGCTCAGTATGGTTCTGTGCTTCATTGATAAGTGCCCTTCAACACTGTCATCAGCCGAAGATGATGGGTTTTGTCAGGAAGTCTGACAATTGCTCTGTGCTGATATTCATAACATTCTCTGTTTTGGGTGCACTTCATCACGGTCTGCTTCAGTTTTTCTTCAGACCCAGAGCACCAGGGTTTACTAATGATGAAAATACCATGAATACCGTGAATGAAAATACCATGTTGCTTGGGGTGGATTTTCAGCTCTGCAAAATATAAACACCCAATTTTAAGATGTAGCAGTTTAGCAGTGAATGGGTCTTTAAAGTCTGTCCTTATCAACCACTCACTCCAGTGTTAAAGGAAACTGCGCACAAGTCCAGAAGTAAAAATACTCTAATTCATTAGGGAATTCCCTGCAGTATGAGTCACTGAACGGCTTCCCCACCACACCCAGCTAAAAGATTTCCACATAAAAAGGCACTGTAGAGGCCTGTTTTAACACAGAAGCAGCACTAAGAAAGTAGTTGTGTAAATCTAGCAGCATCAGCTATTCACACATAAAGCCTAGCAGACCACAACATATGTATTTTCTTCACAGAAGAGCAACCTATTCAAAGGGCTGTAAAGACTTTCCTAAGAAATTTTTGTCTTCCATTTCTCATTGTCCATCAGGAAAGATTCACAAGGGTTTGCAGAACTGGATTCACCTTCTGCACTCCAGAGGACTGTAAGCATAATGCCATAGGTCTATAGGCCTACAACAGTCAAACCAACAGTGTAACTTTCATTACAGGCTGATGGATGGAAAGGAAAAACCATATATAGAACAACAACAACAAAACCCGAAGCCTGAAAACTTATGGACGTTTAACTTGTGCATCTGGCAACCACTTAAATCCTGCCTCAATTAAATAGATATAAAGGGAGAGTTCAGATATATTTAAGTGATCTTACTTTATTACACTAGGTTAAAACAGTCTATATTCTGTAGATGCCCTGTGTTCACTTGAGATACAAAAACAATAGACATGATCTAGGATTTCACTGCCTATACATAGTGAACATTTTATATTCTTCCAACCTGGGGCTCCACAGACTGCACTGGCTGGACTGTAAATCTATATTTACATTCATATATTGCAAGTTAGCCAGTAACACTAACTCTAACCCTCCAAAGGAACCCACTACTTGATTAATGTGTTGAGATATTCCTGAACAATAGTTCCTATATTACATCCCAGATTTCTTTAGCATGTCCACAACAGGTAGGGCACAGGTGCTATGCAGAAGGATTATGCAGTGTAATTTTGTGGTGCTCTGAAAAGGTTGTCTACCTTCCTGTTCAACTATGTTAATGCATATTCAGCTCCTTTAGGACTTAAGGATTCAAAAGTTTTTAATTTGTACACTAACCCCTTTTTCCCTGGGAAGTACATTCTGGCACTGAGATGACTGATCTGTGTGTATGTCCAGAAGGAAAGGATGGGCTTCCAGCAAGAGAAGAGGATGAATATCAATTAAAAGCCCTGTCATCCAGACATAGAGTCATTTGGCTTTGTGCAGAGATGCTATCAGCTTCCATGCACAGGCCAGGTCTGTGCTTGGGCTGAGAATTAGAGACAAAGAGGCAGCTCTGCTTGCTTGGAGGAGAGCACTCCCTTGCCCCAGTTCTGGGCACAACCTATTGATGCTGTCTCACCTGCCACCTGAAACACGCAGGCACCAGCCTATTAGTGCCAGATTTCACTGTAGAGGTGACATCTTTCTAGACCTGAGTATAACATCAGGAGCCATGTCATTTTTCTAGGCTGGTCTATACATAGCAAAGGTGTCTTGCTGTGAGGAACACTTTCCCAGCTGAACACCAGCAAGCCCAACATTCTTTGGGTGGAGTCAATCCCTGTGTTTACACACCAGTGTGTTTCAAAAGACATTTACAAGGGACAAGTTTTAAGGATGAACTGACAGCAGCCAAGCAGTCTACCCTGGGATGTGTGGTAAAGATGGAATAGAAAGAGAGCAAGAATACAGACAGAAATGTGGATGCTGCAGAGAATGAAGAGCTGCGATATAAGCAGCCAGGACCTTCCTCTTGACCACCTCTACGACACTTCAGTATCCTGAGATCTACTGCCTTTTAGGCCTCTGCAAGGAGGAAAAGGCCTTGGGTTGTGTGCTTGCCTAGAGCCAGCTGCTGAGCCGCTCCACCTCCTACCCTGCTGGTGCCATCAGCTGCCTGCTGCCCTCCATCTTGGCCTCATCTGCCTCTCCAGCCACCCCGCATCTCCCCTTTGCTCTTGGCACTTCTTTTGCTACAAGACTACAAGACCACAGGGCCACTCTGCTTTTCACCTACTTTATTTCCCTTTTCCTTGCTAGGAAGATCCCAGATAAATTTCTGCTCTCCTCTCAGCCCACTGTCCCTCTACAGACACTTCCCGCCGTAGTTTTGTTCCCTGACCCTAGCACGCATCAGTCCATGTGAAGCAGGGTTCATAAGTAACTGCTTTAATTGCATTTCCACATCAAAGTTGCTGTATTTGTTTGTGTCTTGTCATAAGCACCTTTGCAGCATATGGATTTTGTGCATATTCCTACAGCTATACATTTTTGCAATCTTGAAATTATGTATGAATATTACGTACACATATTTACATCTGTCATGCATACAATACTTTCAAGTTACTTTTTGTCTCTTTTCTACTTTGACAATAAAAATGTCATGCAGCAACCAGGTGATAAAAATGCAGCACAAACTGAATCTTACATTACATTGGCATCTGTGCCAGACATGAACTTCCCCTCTGGTTGCTCAGCTGGGTAAACCAAAAGCTGAGGGACTCACGTTGCCTAAACTGCAAGCTTTTTGCTGCTTTTAACACAGTGTGTCTAACAGACCTAATTATTCTGAGTTCAAGTGCTTTGAAATCAACTGTAATTTTAGTCCAGGTACTTAAAGAAGGCGCTGTGCTGAAAACTAACTGATCAGGGCTCATTTTGAACACAAACCATCTGGAAGAACCTGCCAGATCCTATTTTCAGTAGAATGGGACTGCTTATGCAATTTGTGCTCTTTGGCACCTCCCCCTATTCAAATTACCCTAGGTCTGAAAATTTTATTTAACAATTCTCAGTAATTTCAGGTCTAAGACACTCAACTTACCAGTAAAACTGCATCTTGATAGCCCTGAAATATCTCTCTAGAGCAGGCAGAGCGAACTGAGCAAACCAGCACAGCCACCCATCAGCAGTCATGACAATACTTAATTCTGTCTTCGGCTACATTTCTGTGATCTTCTTGTCTTCACAATTTTGCTTTCCTTTGGGAACCTCTAGTAGGTTGACTTGGGTCCTAGCAGCCGAAACCAAGTAAAATAATTCTGCTCTGACAATCTTCAATCTTCTGTCTTGTATTTTCTCAGATACTGTTGGAGTAACAAAACCTCAAAGCCAATTTAAACCAAATTCCAAATTCTCCTTCCAACAATTTTCTTCCACTTCTGTGTTTGATGCCAACACCACCACCTGTACCATGGCTCTTAAGCATGTAACACTTGAAGTTGCCTTCCACTACCACTTGCTCATCTTAGATACAAGTTTGATCCAAACATTTTCAGTTCTTCACTCTTGATTATTTTTAAGACACAAACTCTACACTTTATCTATCTGGCTAAAACTTCTCATCTTCCAGAGACACTTCATTATAGCAACTCATTGCAACTTTTTAGCAGAGTCCAAACAGTAAACTTTTGAATGGCATTTTGATTTTTCCATCTCATTGTCCCCCTTCCTTGGTTTCTCTTGTCCAAAAAGGTCAAGCTCAATCTTAGAGGTCAGAGAGTGTAGTAATTGTGGAGAATTTGTAATGCTGTAATGTGGTGAAGGGATGAGGGGTGGAATGTGTGTAAATTGTCCACTGTTGTCGGTGTTGTGATGATGTTATGCTGATTTTGGTGTGGGCAATTTTTTTTGTTAATGTAAGTGAAGTTTGTGAAGATTGTGTGACGAATGTATGAGAGCTGGGGCTGCTTACCCTGAAGAAGAGAAGGCTCTAGGGAGACCTTACAGCAACCTTCCAGTACTTAAAGGGGACCTACAGGAGAGACAGGAAGGGACTCTTTGTCAGGGAGTGTAGTGATAGGACAAGAGGGCTTTAAACGAAGAGGGTAGATTTAGATTAGATATAAGGAAGAAAACATTATCTGAGGGTGGTGAGGCACTGTTATGGGTAGCCCAGGGAAAACTGTGGTTGCCCCATCCCTGGAAGTGTTCAAGGCCATGATGGATGGGGCTTTGGGCAGTGTGATCTCGTGGAAGGTGTCCCTGCCCACAGAATAAGAGTTGGAACTAGATGATCTTTAAGGCCCCTTCCAACCCAAACCATTCTATGATTCTATGGTTTAATATACATAATAATTCCTGATTATCTGCCTTGACATCAGCTTCCTCGCAACAAGGCACATCTTGGAAACGTCTTATCTCTATTTCTCTCTTAAATCTCAGTATACTTTCTTCCACGTTGCTCTTGAAGGAGTAATCTTACTCCTTCTACAGACCGAAAAGGGATATGCTACTCTTCCTTCACTTCTCTTCCCTGTTCTTCCTGTGATGCCCACATGAGACTTGAAACAACTTTTGATGACCAGTCAGGGAAGGAATAGGATAGAATAAATTCTGCTTTATCAAAAGTTGCAGACCATCTCTACAAAAACTAGACACTTTGTAGGTATCACCTTGTATTGGGGTTATAAGGCAAGGTGTTGGCTGTGGAGCAATGCAGTGGTGGCCTCTGTGGGAAATGGCCAGGGGCTGTCCCATGTGGACACAGCCAGTGCAAGCTGACTCTGCAACAGACGCATTGCTGGCCAAAGCTGAGACAGTCAACAACACTGACGGTGCCTCGATGAAAGAAATAAATTGAAGAAAGGATAAAGAACACTGCACAGCAGCTTTGAGAAAAAGGAATAAGAAAAAAATGAGAAAAACAACCCTGAAGACACCAAGTCCAGAGAATAAGGAAGGGGAAGAGGTGGTCCAGGTGCCAGAGTAGAGATTTCTTGGCAGTCCATGGAGGAGATGATGGTGAAGCAGGTTGTCCCATTCTCCCGTTACAGCCCATGAAGGATCACAGCAGAGCAGACACCCACACTGTGGATTTGCCCTGCAAGCCCATGGACAGCCAATGCAGGAAAAACCTTCTGGATAGACCTGCAGCCTGTGCTGGAGTAGTCTTTTCTTTAAAGACTGTACCCTGTAGAAAGGACTCATGCTGGAACAGATCTTGAAGAACTGCAGTACATTGGAAGGACCCATGCTGCAGCATTTTGTGAAGGACTGTATCCTGTGGGAGTGAATCCATGCTGAAGCAAAGAAAAAGCGTGAGGAGGAAGGAGCAGCAGAGATGAAGTGCTATGGCCTGACAGCAACTCCTATTCCCCCTCCCCCTGTGCTGCTCAGGAGGGGAAGATGGGGGAAGGTGTTTTTTTCAGTTCTTTGTTTCTTACTATCCCATTCTATTTTTAATTGGCAATAAATTGAATGAAATTAATTCTCACCAAAGTGGGTCTGTTTTGCCAGTAACTGTTTAGTGATCTCCCTTTATCCTGACCCACAAACTTTTTCATCTTATTTTCTCCCCATGTCCTTTTGAGTAGAAGGAGTGAGAGAGCAGCACAGTGGGTGCCTGGCAGCCAGCCAAGGTTAACACCCCAGCCACACTCCTTTCCTCTATTATCTTTAGGCAAACTCTGAGTTTTCTGGGTAAGGGTTGTGAATTCCTGTGTGTTTGGACAGAGGGTCCTACTGGAACTGTAACAACTATCTGAAATCTTGTGGCAGTTATAAATGTTCAGAGACAAGAGCTTTGATTGCACAGATGCAGCTGCTTGAAGCCACTTAGTTTGGCAAACACATGAAAGAATAAACTTCAAGCAGCTGTAGGTTCTGTAATAATTGAAAATTCACAGGATTACTCAGACAAATTACTTTTACCTAGAGACCTTATGCTTATTCCTTATTTCTCTGTTGTCCACGTAACTATCTGTGATTGACTGATCTTGTCCCTAACTATGAGAACAACACCCAGGATGAGGCTTGCTGCTGCTGATACCATCTCATGTGTATGGCTGCAGTCCCACTCTGTCTTCGCCATTCCTTAGACTAAACAGCCAGGAAAAACTGAAACGTGCTAACATTTCCTACAAGCTACATCATTGCTTCTGCGTGCGCGTGAAAGGGTTCCACCATCAAGTGACTCTGCCATTTGATGATACTATTCACCCAAGGCTATCTATCTCTGGGCAATGGCCAGAAACCCTTTCAGCTATCAATACATCTCTAGGAAATAGGTTCAAATGACCTTCACATGAACTCCGTGCTCCCAACTCGTATGCCTTTGAAGTTTCCAGTTTATCTAGTTTCCACAATTTTTAACCTCACTGCACATGAGTCAGTGCATAACTGCTCACTGCCAATTGGAACATGTGTCCCGAACTTGGAAAAACAGACAGATAAAGACAAAATTATGTAGTATCTGTCCATCTGACTAAAGGGGAAAGGGAGTTTTGCCACTTGCTTATTTATTATGTGAGCTACAGTATGATTACCAGTGTGAAACTTGACCCCTCTTGGCCAGTTGCCCCCCAAACTGTGACTGCTACTGGCAATGGAAAGAGCAATGGAAAGATCTCTGAGAATGTAAGATCTTTTACCAAATGGAGTTCTGCCAAGACTCAGGTCACCCGTCTCCCCATCACATCACATCACGTCAAAACAGACTCCAAGCCCTGAGTTCCAAAGTACAGCTGAGTCAAACCAAAAAGCCCACATGCTTCCCCAACACATCCGTTCCATCCACATGCCACTCAAGTGTTTCGGAACATACTATTTTCCAGAACTTTTTGCAAGTTCTCTGGAACTTAAAATACTGCACTTGAGAATCTACCATGCAACAGAGTAACTTTTGCTCCCACAACATACAGGAACTAGAAGTGAATTTCTCAGCTGTGCTCCAAAACTCCAAACTGACATTTGTACCTTAACGCAGCAACCAATTGATCACTATCTTTGACAGAGACAGTGAAATTTCAGAGGAACAAAAAACCTGTGAAACGCTTGAGTTGACACTTAAATTCATCTGCATTTTTTCTTTTCCATATTGCACTTACTTTGTGCAAATATTTGGCTGACCAAACTTGACCACTTGTAACGGGGGGAAACTTCAAGTTTTCCTATCTGAAATACTTACAGAGAAGAATGATTTCCTTTGGCATATGTACCAAAAATTTGGTGATTTCACACAGCTATCTCTCATCTACTCCAGCACAATTATTACCATGCTACATCAGCATCTTTATGTTCTAAAAGCAAAACCTGTTCCAGCAGGGAAGATTAATAGTTTTGACAAAAAAAAAAAAAAATACATTTAATAAAAATAAAAATGACAGCAAAATGAACAATTTGAAGCAATAACTAAATCTGAAAAACTGTTTAGCTTTTTGAAAATACCCATAAACAGGAGAAAATTACTGGTGGAAATGTTGTTTAGGTGCTGTTTACTTCTCTGTCTTTCAAAATTGAGTTTCAAAAGCTTTGGGTGCAATAGTTGGGATATTATGCAATTAGGTTAGAGGTGCTAGGATCACTGTTGATTTGAAGGGTGAGTAATTAGCAACATGTTCAGAGCCATTGAAGTCCATAAGCCAGGAGTTACTCAGAGATACAACATTAAAAAATAGTGAAATCTATTAAAACCCATCAAAATGCATCTTCAAGGAGAAACATTTGTCATGAGGACTTTAAAATGCATCCGCTTTGACCAGGACAAAATGGCCATCAACATTAACATCACAGAAACAGAATTTCAAAGCCAGTGTTATTAGAGAAACTAAACCTGTAGTGAAGTTGGGTGTTACATTTCTACCTTTTTGCTCTTTAAAACTCTTGCACTGAGCTCTGGTCACTAAGCATAAAACCCAAGTGGGTTTGGTGCTCTAACTTAGCAAGTGGAAGCTCAGTTGAATGATAGCTAATAATAGGATATCAAATAATCATTTCTTTCCATAGATCACAATTTGCTAATAATGAAGACTGCAGTCATTTTAACCTGATCTCTTAGGTATGTCTTGACTTGGCCAAATCAACGAAGTCCAAAAATACTTGAGCTAGCTCTAGTGCTAAAATCATTCTAGCTACATGAACAAAGAGTGACTTCTGGGCAAGTTAACCCCTTCAGATCTTAGTGCGAGACTAAGATCTAAATCCCAAAGTACCTTGGGCAACACTATAATGTCCTAGAAAGAAGGACATGGATACGTGCCTGGAAGATATACCCATAATTTCACTATGATTTGGAGCTTGGGACACTTGCTTTGTGTCTCACTAATCAATTTACATTTGTCAATTACAACAAGCATTTTTTTGTGTGAACTGAAATAAAGAGAAACTGTGATTTTCCCACTGCCCTTAGTTTTATAGATCACTAATCATAATCTGATACACTAGGAGCTAGCAGTCAGGTTATTTCTATCATTATTTTTTTCTGCTTCATGTTCCATAACTAAAGTTACTTTTCAAAAATACTTTTTAAAACAGATAGATAATGTATGTAGAAGTTATTACAACAACAAAAGGTAACTGCCAGATACATAGTCCTTAAAACACAGTCTTCAAACATATATATATATTTTTTTTCTTCCCTTAAGATTTATGTTGCCTGATACATCTAGAACCTAGAAATTACATAAAAAGCTTTGAAAAGATAGGTAAATAAAACAGTGTCATTTATAATAATCCCAGATCATGATCTGTGCTTTTTCAGATGCGTGTCTTAGGCAGAAAACACTGTTGCTCCTACCCAAACACCTCCTCCCATAGCTAACAAACCTCAAATTAGTTTCATTCACTTTTGCAACCAAAATGCACACCTTGCCTCAGAGCAAATACCAGCTGATAGACATCAAGGGTCTTTGTTATTAGGATGCTGCAGATGTGTATTTTTGTATTTCACAGAATCACAGAACTGTAGGGGTTGGAAGGGACCTCGAAAGATCATCGGGTCCAAGCCCCCTGCAAAGCAGGTTCCTCAGAGCAGGCTGCCCAGGTAGGTGTCCAGACAGGAAAGTGCTAATTTCAGAAAGTGCTAATGCTTCTGATGACAAACAGATTTCTATTGGATGTCCTAAATCTAGCACCCAACAACTGTGACACACAGACTCACAAGACACTTGAAAATTAGGAAGAGAAAAGCAAAGAGAGACAGAAACTGAAAGAAGATAAGAACAATTATTAGTGTAATATGCAAGAAACAAGGTCATTGTGGGATTCTCCTCAGTCTAAGGAGGTTCTGTATTTAAAAATGCAAATTTCTTAAAGTACTTTCGGCATTTACAACTTCACTATCACTAGGTTTCTTGGAGGGTCGTTTTAAAACCATTGTTCATCACTGGAAAATACAGTCTGATGTGCAAGCAGTAAAACATTGAGCAAAATCATCCTGTAAAATAAGGACACATTTCAACACATGAAAATTCCTTTACGGTACTGCAAGAAGCTTGAGTAAATTTTAGTCTGCTTCTGAAAAGACCCATTACTTGCCCAGATGTGTGTCCTCTGCCTCAGCACTGTACTACATTATGAGGGGTTCTCCTTTCAGAGAAGTTCCTCACAGTTCACCTTTCACTGTCCTTTCACAACACCTTCACCTTGCAGCTGACTAGTTTCTGCTCTATTTGACACAGTGTTGCACTGATGGAAAGTATTTTTTACTGTTTCACTTCTTTGCTGAGAAGAAGCCAGTAAGGGGTTAAGCTGAAAGTACTGTGTCCTGCCTCCCCAGCTCAAGGATTAATTTGATCATTCTTCAGGGATTCCCTCTTGTATGAGTCACTGTTAAGACAGGCTCCCCACGCAAGGAGGCCAGGATAATGCCATTCCTCCAGAGATTACAACAGCTGAGGGCTAGCCCTGAAGACTGAGAGCTTGGGACTCATGCTTGGAAAAACATTCAGCATACCACAATGCGCTCAGCAGACTTAAAGAAATTATTCAGACAGAAGGAAAAAAAAAAAAACAAAAAAAAAACAACACCAAAAGCCAAACAAAAAGTGTTCTCAAGCTCTCTGCATTAACCAATTAAGTATGCAGACTAGCATGAATTATACGAGCTCACAGAGACTTGCCTCCTAGCTTGGGGACTCTGCCTAAATAAGGACTGAAGACATGAGATCTTGTAGTATGGTGCTTATACTTTCTATAAAGGATATTTTCTCCTTATGAGTGCAATTATTCCTGTGATCCTTTACTTTGTAATAGCTGTATTTGGCTGTTACCCACTAGGAACGTGATTAACATTTCAAATTCAAAAACAAAAGCAGCAACAGAGGCAAAACTAATGAACGTCTCCAGCTAATCACAAAAGTTCATAACCAGCTGTCTAAAAGGAAGAGGAATTATGCTGCTCTTCCTTCTCTTGACCTATTTTCATAGACATGGAATAGCTGAAAGGGAAAGAAACCCTGCTTGCATTTTCAGAAGTGAAGGCTGGTAATGCTTTTTCATTTCTCATTAGGGTAACTCTGCCCCAAAATTGAGCTGGAGGTGTCTGTCACTAAGACAATGATGCACCATGCTTGTTTGTTTCAAATGCATCAAGCTGTGTTAGGCAATGTAGCAGACAACTCATCACAGAGGCCCTAGAAATTGCTCAGATTCACCAGCGAAATTCCTTTTTGAGCCATTCCTTGTGACACAATTGCCTTATGAATCAGAAGCTGGGCAGCTGGGAGACTAATGTAGGCTGGGCAGTTCCTGAAGATGCTTTCAACTATAAAGGCTCAGCCTCTGCCAGTGTACTTCCATGCAGCAGGCACCACCCTGCAACTGCACCAAATCTGCTGTGATACCACTAAAACTAAGCAGGCACAGCATCAGATCAGATTTGTACTAGTGACTTAATGATAGAGATTACTCTTCACTGACTGGCTCCTGCAGTGGTTCCACCCACTTCATGTCCAGGGTCAGGGGGAAGCATCCAAGGAGATCTCTGACGATGCTTTTGTGTAGAGGAGACACTCCTGCATGGGTCTATCATACAACCCTGTGCACTTAAGCAGTTCACCCCCTGGGTTTTTCAGAGTGATGAGCAAAGCCTTTGATCATTTCCTTCCTCATCAGCACACCCAGTATGCAACTATACACTTCATTTACATACAACCTTCATTTCTCACAATTTTTTAAAAATGTTGCATGTATGTAGATGTTTCCTCTATCTGCATGCTGCCTTTGTGCAGTCTTCACATTCCTTTTTCTTGAGGGAAATATGACACCAAGTCAGGATGCCTTGTCAGGAACTCCACTCGTCCCCTGGTAGCTGAGTGGGCACCCTGGGAGGGGGGTCTCTGCTCGCAGGGAGGCCCAACTGGGCACGCTGTCACGGCCGGTGGAGCACCCAAGACACTTTAAAGTTTGGGGGGGATGGGGTGGGATTCAGCCAGCAGCTGAGGAATCCACAGCGTGAGCCAGCACCACGGAAACCCTTTCCAAAACAAGACTCAAAACTGCCCTTAACTATCTCATTTCAGAGCCTGACTCAGGCTCGCAACCTGCACCCTGCTGCAGGGGTGCACATGTGAGTGATGGCGTGTGACACACACACCTCTGGCCCAAACCTGTGTGACAGCTGGGGGTGGGGGACGCGAGGGAGACCCGGCTGCCCAAGGCTGCTACCACCCTGCCAGGGGTCTCACTGGGGGTCCTGATGGCCCACAACTGTCTGCTTGCCACTGCACCTGCTGCATAGTGGGTGAAACATTCAGAAGAAAATGTGACCACAGCAATGACACAGTCCCCATTTGGCCAAGATTTTAAAACAGGAGGAAAAATAGGCAGATGGGAATATAATTTGAAAAAGCATACCTGGTGCTTTCTCTACAAAGATGACTTTGGAGTCTTGCAGAAAATTATGGCCAGTCAGGATCATTTTTTTCCCTCCAATAACAGGAAAGCTGTCGGTGCTTTGCTTCTCCACCAGAGGCAGTTCTTGGGCAGATCTTTGAGCTGGAGAGTTATAAGAAAAAAAAAAAAAAAGGCAACCACAAACACAAACACAAAAAATTAAATACTGCATCAGTGAGAGACATAATGCTTACAATCCTTACCCTTGTAAGATAAACTAAGTTTTATATAGAAAAGGTCAGGAAACATGTTAGGTTTTCAAGCTCCTTGGTCACAAGCTGTCAAATATAGAAGGACAATTAAAAAGGCTCACAATAAAAAAAAAAAAAAAAAAAAAAAAAAAAAAAAAAAAAAAAAAAAAAACCAAAAAAAAACCCCAAGCTGTTTAAGTTTAAAACTTACCTTGACCTGTACTGTACCAAAAAGCACATTTTTATTGAAATTTATTTAAAATATTTTTTAATTTACTTATTTTTTTAAAAAAAATATTTGTTAAAATTATTTTTAAATAAACACTGTTCCTTTAAAATTAATTTTTAAATTAAAAAAAATAAAATTTTGTCTCTGAGACATAAGAGTGCTTTGTCTATCGCATATACGCCATGTGCTTACAAAGCACACATGAGAATAAAACCATCCATGTCCAAAATGCATTTCAGTCACTACAACTGTACTTTGAATTCTTCAAATTGTCTTTCACTAGAAACCATGGGCCTCAAAGTACAGCAAAAGTTCACAGCTTAGAAAGCCTATTTCACCCCCAACTGCAACATGGAGTGAACATGGCTGTACTTCAAGGGATGACGTGACATTTTATCCGGCTTACATGGTTCCTCCCGGTGTCACATGCACTAAGAGATGCATGAAGATTTTGGCACCAGCTTATTCCACATTCTGCGCTGGAAATAACACTAGCACTTTTTTTTTTTTTTTTTTTTCCTCCTTTTTTTCTGCTCCTTTGAGGGGGCATGTACCATACTTTTGCTTATTACACAGTCCTCAAAACTTCAGGTCACTGATACAAATCCAATCATCTTTATATTTATTAGCCTCCCGAGCTTGGCATATTTGGATGGGCAGTTCCAGGTGTATTTAAACTGTAGCCTACTACAGTTGAAAAAGTCTCATGAGCTTCAACAGGAGCATGACTCCTCTTTTTCTTTATCTTTTTGCTTTTCTTGTTAACCTAGAACTTGCCCTTGAATATGAGTTGAGCTTGAAAATGAAACAAAGGAAAAATTATTAATCTCATACATACCCTGGTCAGAAGGCAGAGCTTTATGCCAGTCTACCTGTTACAGATATGGAGGCTTTAGTATTCTTCAGAATAACATCATCATATTTTAATGTACGGTAAGACAGAAGATCCCTTCCCACCAACAACACTCATTTGTTTATTTCAATGAATGACTGTGAAGGAGGGAAGCTATAACTGTTGATATAACAGCACTATCCTTTCCTACATTTGACTCTTGCAGAATTGGATGACTGGAGTGGCAGCAGTGCTACTACATGCAAAAGGATGGAGTACTGTCACTGATCTGAAAGTCACTGCCTTTGCAAGAGGAATGCAGAGATGCTCTTTCCAGCAGCTTCTCTATTAACAATCCATGAAAAAGCACCATGCTTCCAAGAGATCAAGTTTTGACATGCTCCAAGACTCGGCAGACACATCATGTAGGATTCCAGCCTATGTAGGATGCAGGGACAAGCATGGGTATAGCCCCCCAGCATCTGTTGAGCTGCGGGATGATGGTTGAGCTTTCTTTCCCAACCCCTGCACTCCCAATCCCCAGAGTTCACCCCCCAAATACCCCCTGGACATGAAGTTGTTTGCTGTTGGCTGCATCAGAAAGATCCACCTCATCAAAATCAACTCCCCATAGGGCAGAAAGCAACTGGAGGTGCATCAAGGATAGTAGTCTGAGGGAGGACGGCCTTCTCTCAGGGGGAAGTGAGGAGCAGCCAGGGGCTGGCATGCACTGCAGTCACATACCCCTCAGGATTTGTATGGAGTGGGAGGACTGCTACAAATTGCATGCTTGATTAGTGGGACAAAAGGATGTAGCCAGGGGAGGGCTATAGCAATGAATAAGCATCTGGCCTTTTGTCTCCTAATCTGAATCAAAAAACAAACAAACAAACAAACAACAACAACAACAACACAAAAAAAAACTAAAACCAACCAAACAAAAAACTTAAAAAACTTTGTCTGTCCATCCAGGTGACCAAAATAGCAATGGATTTAGACTGAAATTCAGTTTTCACCACTTACGCAGGAGTGTTAAAACTACATGGAGCTAATTGATTGTGTTTTGTGTATGCACACGTGGCAGGCTCAGGAGGCTTACAGACCAAGAATGATACAGGTGTCTTTGGAGGGTGTGCCAGGGTATCTGATGAAAAGCAGTCTGGTCAAAGAGACCCCAGTATGGAAACCTGCTTTCTGGAGGTTTTCTGAAGCCACAGGCAGCTTGTACCAATGTGTCAGCTGTAGTGTATTGCTAGCTCTTCATCAAAGGGTTAGGGTTTTGTTTGCTGTTTTTCTGCTTTGTGTTCGGGAAAGAGAGAGTGACTAGGACATGATAGCTGTTTTTTCAGAACTGCAAATCTTGTCAATTCCAGGCCTACCGTTAGTTGAACAGCACTCTATTTTTGTTTCAAATGCATTCTTCCCTATAAAAAAGATAAATGCACAAAGCGACACATTTTTTCTAAGGGAAAAGTATCTTGTTTTCAATACAAAATATGTGTTTTTGAAAAGCAGAGCAAGGTCCACAGATTAGACAGGTACAGCAAAACCAACATTTTGCATGTCGGTGGACAAAGGCTGCATGTTGGATGGCGCAATAACTGGCAGGAGAAAGAAGTCTGTTGTTACTTACAGCACTCAATGGGGTTGGAAGCTACTTGCAGAGAGAGGGTCCTCCCATTGGACTGGGGGATGTGAACTCGGAAGACCAGCCGCACGCGTGTGTTTTTCCGCCCAATGTCCGTTTCTCCCTTCCGCAGCTCAATGTCAGAGTTTCTGAGCTTTAATATTCCAGCACAGTCGATACTATCCAAAAGGAAACACAGAGCAATTCAATTCATTTCAAGCAGACTTCAGAAAGACACAAGCATGCAGTTTCTTCCTTCTCTCCTGTACATCTTTCTTTTTATGTGCCAGACACAGCCCCATGGCTAGGCTAAAGAGAGCAGACTTCATGAAGTCTAGTACTCACATCCAGAAGTAGCTTAGTTCAGGTTATCAACAGTAATGCATACTAGCTGCAGTTAAGCACACAAATTTAGGATGTTACTTCAATTGCCCTCCCCAACATACTTTGTAAGGATGGAGTTTACAGATTAACTGAAGACCAAGGAAATAGTGAAATTAAGGAAGTCCATGGGATGCAACAGTAGTACACAAAGTGTTACTAACCTAGAATGCAGGCATACTTACCTGTTACAGCTAATTTGGATAAAAATATCCCATGATTTTTATTCTAGGGCAAAGTCCTAAAAATGCTTATTCATGAGCATAGCTCTCAATGAGTCTGTCCTACTGTCAACATGTTTGTATTTGAATGAACTGGAAAGACTCCCAAGCTGAGCATCATCGAGCTGAAGCTCTGAATGAAAACAAAATAAATCCAAGCTTCTCTCTCCACATTAGGGAAAAACTTTTTTTTTTTTTTTTTTTTTTTTTTTTGGGCAGAGAGAACTCTTACTATTTAAGACCTCTCTTGCTCCTATTTTTTAGTTTTGGTTTTCTTGTGGATGAGTCAGAATTTTTCTCAAAGCAAATTCCAATAGAGGAAGTTCACAGAACAGAAGATATATAAACATACACTCAAAAACCCACTGCAAAAATACCTCTGCTTTGGCCATGGCTACAAAGCCCACATGGCAATTTCTTCTGGGTACTGGTCTCTGGCATGCATTTTATTGCATTGAATATGCATGGTTTAATTTTATTTTGCATTCAAAGAGTTTAGCTCCCCCTCCAGACCTTTGAAGCTCTGTTCTAAAGTGAACTGCAAACAAGAACTATGGTAGCCCCGTTTTGACCTGCATTTTTTCTAAAGTATGAATTTCAGAGTAACAAAAAGGACCTTGCTGATATGATCATAGAAACTAATGGTTGTATTAAAGATTCTCAATATTAGCAGAGGAAGCCAGAAGAATTATGAAATATTTGTACATGTCAAAATTCTACACATATTAGTTCAGACTCTGTAAAGTTCAGAAGAGACAAAGCACATAAATTTAGACTTGTAAGGTCATGGATATTAAAATCTGAAATCAATAGGAGTAGTTAAATGTGCAAAAGTTAAAATGTGTAGATGAGCTTCAGTGTTTTGCTGAATCAAGGCCTAAATACACAAAGTATCTGTGAGAAAAGTCCTTGGCTCTAAATTTCAATTCATTGTTAGCACTACATGAGGTTTCAGACTACTGACGTGTAAGGCGTATATATGCCAAAGCATTGTTTGTGGTTCTTGAGAGAACTCTACTATGATCTGGCATGCGTGTCATAAAAATATTCAGCTTGGTCCCAGAATTGTGTGACTCCAGAACTGTGTGACTACCTTTATTCTACAGAGAAGATGATAGAAACAGTAATAATATTCCTAGGTGGCCAAAAACATTATTCATACTGGATAAGAAAAGGCCAAATAATTTTTCTGTGGGTACAAATTGGTGAAATTTCAAGAACCTCAGCGGATTTGTGCCAGCTTACAATGACAGAAAATGAGGCCAATTATTTTGCTGATTTGTCATGACTTTAAACACAATGAAGTGACACGGGTCCTCAGTTCTTGAGTGATCATCCTAATTCTGGGTAGAAAAGCAGTTAACCACATTCTAGCTCTTCTATTTACTGAATGAACTCCAGTGCATGTTGTACATGACACTGAAAACTAGCTTCTAATAACTGCTACGTGCAGAATGGCTTCAGGTGTATGATACCATTTTTCACTACATTAAGACGAAGAAAACAGTGTATGAATAACAAGGAGTGAAACCACGGTTTTAGAAAGCTCCCTGGGATTTTCCCATGGTCTTTGTTGTGGTGGGGCCAGATTTCCGGCTTGCTTTCTGTCTGTTTACCTACCTATCTTTCTACCTGCCTATAAATACACACAAACATGCATGCATCTCTATATAAATCTGCATATACACACATTTATACACACACCAATAGATGTACATGCACACAAGCACATACAATTTTCTCCCAAAGCAGGTAACTCAGAAAAGGGTTACAATCATTTGAATGAGGGGTGGAGAGGGGAGGAGATGAAATCATGTGGAGGGTCTCGTGTATGTTACATATGCAGCAGGATATTTGACACTTTATACACAACCTTATAATAAAATTTACCTGTGTGGAATGGACCTATGGGTCACTTCATGAACACTCAGACTCCTATTAATTCAGAATTTCTTAGATTGTGGTGCTTGCTTTCCTGCACAGGACTAAACCAGTTTAGTAACAGCAATCTTTAAGTGTATTCACCTTTACTTCTTTTTGAAAGTTTTGCTTCTAAACAAATGCCATTGACAAATGCTGATTTTTATTACATAAGAAATAAGAATAGTTTTATTTGTCTTGAAAAAGGTTAGGTTACTTGGAAATGCCCTCTAAGAGATTCCACTGACATCCGAAGATAAATTTTAATAGGCCCTGTTCCTTGTGTTAGCACGTACAGGAGTAAGAGGTGTCATATTTAGAAACTAAATGCAGGAGCTGAGGTAGGAGATATTTAGAGCTTGGTAACTGAGATACTTATTTTAAATGGCAAATAAGCACATTGGCTGAAACTCTAGAATGAAAGCAATCAGTTGTCATAAATATTTGTGAAGTTCATTTTGTTGTTAAGCTGATGAGGGGCAGTTTGTCCTGGCAAAACTATGAAAACCTACTACTACTGAGAGAAATTTAAGAAAAGACTGGAAAAGGAAAATAGTGTATATATATATATATATATATAAGAACTAACCAACCAACCAAAAAACAAACACAAAATGAAGAAAGTAAGTGGGGAGACCAGGAGGAAACTGCTAAGCTGATAGATACAGTATCTGGGTCTTACATTGCTCTCATGTTGTTCTCTGGAAGAAGTGGAATTTCCAAGACTTTGGTGTTTGAAAGTATTGTTTCATGGCTGGTGGTGGAAACAGTCTTCCCCGTGATTCGATGAACTTGGTAGAAAGCATGGGGTCGCAGCAGGCGGTCGTCTGCAGTCCCAATGAACAGCTGTAGCGTGAGCGGCTCGCTTTCTAAGTAACCATGTAGCTGGCAAGAGAACAGAAAACGCCCACTGAGCACGATGCACATAAACTGCTAGGAATCAATTAAATTTTTATAAGCAGGAGAGCCTAATTCAAGGAGAGAACTTGTGACAGGTGCTATGTGTTAAGTTCCCCCATTCAATTTTTCCTGTAACGTAATACTGGTACAATAAAAAGGTGCACTCAGAAAATGTCTCATTATCCTAGAAGACCTCAGGCACTTTAGATGGGGTGAAATTTTGAGCGCTCCTGCTACGTCCACAGAAAACTTTGCATAAATTCTGTTGCAGAGTTTGGCAAAAAAAAACAATGAAGTCAATGTTCCCCCACCGTACAGAGAGAGGGTGGCAAAGCCAATGGAGTTTGCAAGTGGAAAGGAACAAAACTCATACTCCTATGAGCTTCCTGGGTCGCCCCACATGCAGAGCAGGCTGCTGCTCAGGACACCTTTGCTCATTAACTGATTTTTACACTGGTAAATACTGTCTGGAACAGAATGGAGATAGATCATGTGTACCCAAATCGTTTCACCATGTGTGTCAAATAGTTGTTATAATCACACAGAAATCTCATTGAAGCTACAGGGCCTAACTTGAACCTCATGCACATTAGTTACAGTGACTGCTCTGATGCCAACAAGAGTTATTTCTGCTACATGCCAAAGCAGAAGCAGGGCCTGACCTCATCCTGCCCCCTGTCAGCCTGCTGTCCTGAAGAAGATGCTCCGGGTTTACACTGGTGCAAAGGAGGCCACAGCCCAATCTGTCTGGGGACAGCAGACAAGCACAGGAGTGAGCCCTGCACATCCTGCTCCTCCATCATCAACATCTGGCTGCAGTAAAACCCAGGACATGCAAGCTCATGGAGCCTGTCAGACTGGCAGATGAGGAGGGTACGGAGTGGGAGGAAGCTCCCAATTGCATATGTCTGCTCCAGCACCTGGACAAAACTGGCAAAACGCAGCAAGCCGGAGCTGGTGATGGCTCACGCCACCACGCTGTATTGGGGAGCCTGCCACTGCATACAGAACATGCCCCAGGCAGGTGGAATGGTTTTACATCTTCTTGTCACTCAGGCCTCCAGCTTGCCCTTGCTGCTGCCCAAGGCAGGCCTGCCATGCCTCTGCTCCAGACAGTTGGGCCTAGCAGCTCTGGTCTTTGCAGCAAGCCATGGTACTGGCAGACATGGTACACAGAGCTCACAGCACCCAGGAGCCACAGCCCTCAACCTCCTCTGTGTCACTGGCACTTGTACACAAGTCCAAAGCTACATAAAGCTGAAAGCCAGTGGTGAAACCCATATCAAATGTTTTTGATATTTGTATTCTGCTTGCTTGTAAGATCTATCTCTCCAGGGTATTTTAACACCTAGAGGCATTTTAACACATTTTAATATCTGGCAATGGGAATTCTATTACGAACAAAGATCTCAAGTCATGTATACTCCTTGAGCATGGCAAGATTCTGGCAAGTGCAAGCACAAGCACAAAGCCTTCATGTTGCTATCAAATATGCTGAGAGCAACAGAGATGTACAATGGTATTTTTTTCAGATGCTAAGGAGGCCACTATGAGAGCAAGGAGGGACACTGTGACTATGAACATCCTCTCATCACCAGTCAGGTGTGTTGCAGATTTTTCACCCCATGCTTTGGCCAGAATAGCCAAGAGGAAAACAGAAAATGCTTTGTTTAACTTGGTGTAATGATTTTTACGTTCTTATCCAAAATGTGGATGCCAGGGGGGCATGGACAGGAGGGGACTCACTTCCAGCTCTACAGTACTTTATCAGATCTGCATTGTTCAGACCATGCAAACCCAGCTTGCAGCAGGGGTGGGCAGGCTGCGCTCCATTTTCCATATCAGCATTGTCAAATTGAAACACATTAGCAGTAGTTTGAAAATCTGACTTCTCAACTTGCTTCTCTGTCATTCCCTTCCCCCAGCCTTCTATTTATTTTTCCACTGAGGATTTGCTGCCTGAGATTCTCCCATCAACCTAGATCAAGCAAGATGGTCTGTGGCCATTCCTTTAATGCATGTAGCTCATCGCGGAGGAGTTCATTAACTCCTCCACAACTCTGCCCTTTCCCCAGAACAGAGCACTGCAGTATCGCCAAAATGGCAGAGAGAAGAAAGCAGACCTCAGCCTAAGTGCTCACTTCAAGGAGATGCCATGGGCCAGGTCTTTCAGTTCAGTTACCAGCCTCAGAGACAGGAGCAGCAGGGGAAAGGCTGCTTCTCTACCGAGTCACAAACAGTGGCAGAGACTTTCTAATTTGCTGCTTGAGTAACTGCAGGAAGCTGCTTTTCCAAGGTTTCTGTAGGAGACCTTAACAAAAGTCTTTTTTTTTTTTTTTTTTTTTTTTTTTTTTCCCCCCTTTTATTTATTTATTTATTTATTTATTTTTCTCAGCAGGAGTTTTAAATATGCTTGCCATGAGGCTGAGCTTCATTGTACTTCAGCAGTCGCCAACCCTCCTGCCTCTGACCCCGCTGCCAGTTGTCTGTGCAGCCACTGCCCGAACCATTATGATGTGCTTCCAATGTAAAAACAGGGTACCCCCAAACACCCAGCTCCCAAAACTGGCAGCAGAAAGACCCTTTACACGAAGATTTGTGCTATGCTGCAAAAATAGTATTTTCAGTATCCAACTCACAGTGTGCAGAGATGCAGCCCAAGCCACTGGCAAGCAATGACAAGTATGTTCCCAGCACAGCCAGTGACCATGGGGAAGCCACTGTCTTACTCAGCACAGCTCTGTCCCCACGTGCCTCATGGCCATAGCTGTTTACTACCACCACCGGCGCAAGCAGGGGTAGCAGAGTGACCTGGATTCAGCCTGGACTAATCTCACACCGTGTCAACATTTCCAAAGCCTCAACGTTGAGGCAGTGGTGACGGAGGAGACACGGGGTACTGCTGGGTATTTTTGATCGCAAGCACCACACAGGTTTGCAGGGGAAAAATGTAATGCTGTGTGACACAAACTGATTAAATTTCTAAAGGAAGATGCTGGAATAAAAAGCTACGTAGTTATGCGTTACCACTGGTGACTTCTCTAGCGTGTTATGGAGGGTGCTTTTTATGGAGAGTGTAAAATTAAAACAAACTCATATTGAATTACAAGGCTGCTTAAAAAGTAAAAATAGTGCAGCGAGTAACTCATACCTCAATTCAGCAAAAGCAAAATCACACACTGAGGCACCCATATGTTTTACTGAATCAGGGCAAATGGGTCAAAAAATGTTAGTCTTGCATTAAGTTCTGCTATTTTAGGCTTTATCTTCAAATCAGAACTCAGCTGCTACCATATCTCATAACCTACTTGTGAGCCTCGGCTTGTGCTTTTCCCACAGGTTTTGTACCAGAAGTCAACCTAAAACCCCAAGTCCTCAGCTTTGCATACTCATCCTTATTAAGACCTCAAATGCATGTTTTGCACTGTTTTTCAAAGCCTGTGATCTTCAAACTAGATTTCTTTTTATTTTATTTTGAGGTCCTGTTGTAGAACCCTGCTGGGCTTTGCTAAGCCATGAGCTCTTGCTGGATCCATCACACACTGTTATTCATCCAGCCTCTGGGAGCTCTTCCCCAGCTGTTAGTTCTGAACCTGTATACAAACAGTGCTTGGTTTGCTGAACAAACATGAGTTTTCAAGAGATGCGAAGTGTCAAAAACGTCCAGAAAGATTAGCTTACTAATCCAGTCTCTATACAGTTGATTTTGCTGCCTTCAACACAGGCAAAATCCTCACTCTCACTTAACTGTAAGTTTTATGTTCTGCAGTAGAAGGCAACTGATCTCAGATACGTATCTCCCTTTGAGTTTTACTCATTGCATTATATTATTTACTTTTATATTATGTCACATAAACTTGTATGCCAACAGAAGCAATAAAAGAAAACGATGCAAGCATTAATATTCAAAGGGGCAAATACTGTGGATGACTAATTTTAGATCATGCACCCAAAGCACAATTTCTGTGACAGACAGCATTGAGTTTGGGAGAGGTTTTAGCATGCTGCATACATCTGGAAAATGGGCATGATTTTACTTACTCTTAGTTGGGCACAGCAAGAATAATCTGTGGCTCCCTTAAAATATAGAAGAGTGACATTACTGTCACATCATTGAGCAGAATGAAGACGGGAGCGGTGGTAGTAAAGGCAGAGCTGTGGTACTTTGGGCTGTTATATTTGTCAACTGGTAAAGAGAATACCAAGCAAGATGAATGTGAAACGGGAAAGGGAAAAGGGGGGCTGAACATTTCTGTTGGTTAGGAAAGATTTCACACGTTCACTAAATGGATATTTTCCACGCATGCTCTGGAATACTGTACTTGGTATAACGATTCTGTTTCCTGGCTTGCGACATGGGATGCATGCGTCAGACACCCTATTTTTATCCTTTTCTCTGTGTAACACAGTCCCAAAGCTGAAGCTCTTCTCTTAATATCTCAGCGGCTGAATATGGGTGAAAAAGGCTGCTCTCAGCCACAGGATTTGTAAAAAAGGATGTGCCTTTCCTATCAGACCTGCTTTGCTTGATGACACCTAGATCTAAGTGGAAACAGCCGTACATTTCCCTGCTGTGAAAGTGTAAAGGGCCTTAGCCCCACATAAGAATCAGATGTACAATGCTTTGAATGAGTTTTCCTTCCCAAATAAAGGTGAGGATACAGCAGTCACCTGTTTTAATATAAAGTAAAGATGCAGGAAAACCGAAGTAGATAAGACCCTTGTGGTCAATGGTATTGGTTTTGAAGTGAAAGTAGGTCATAGTCGCCTGTTTTGACTGACCACTGACTAGTCTGCTCTTTTCCTCTTTTGAACAACACTGTAAAAAATATTTGAACTAGTCTCCAATGATATTTGCATTTACACTGTCTGAAGCTGCTAAGATCAAAATCAGACTTAATTGTGGGCCTGCTTTACACTCCTCTCATTCTATCAAAAGCAGTGCAGTCACCAGTAATTAACACTCAAAACAGGACTGATCACAATTAAGCTCTTCGTCACCTTACATCATCTTATGCAAGAGCGCGAGAAAGACTGCACCGCCTGGGTGACTGCTGCACCACACCAAGCTTTCTCTGGAATTCCTAAACCTCTCTGTCATCTCTTTCACAACATCCTCTCCCACCAACACCTCTTGACTCTCACTAGTAAATTGCTACTCATCTTGGCGCATGGTGCCAAAGCAAATCCCAGCCTTTCCCCTGGAGTGCACACCATGAAACAGGCCTTACTGTTCTAGCACATCCAGTAACCGTGGTTTTAAATGCCAGAAGGTCTTCCTTCGACAGCCAGCAAAGCACAAGGAAAATAGCACTATTTCACCCCAGCACTGAATATCTGTGAGGTAGTACCTGACTTAGTCCTGTATCAATCATAAACCAAGGCTTATCACAGACATGAGATGAGCACGCTAGATCATAGGGCATACCTATCTTTCCGATACACCGAAATATATGCCTGGTATGTATCTAAAAAATTCAGCAATTGGAATTGAGCAGACTCATAAACGGCAAGCAGAAGAAACTGAGGTGCTCTTAACAAGAACATTAGAAACACAAACAAAACTTCTCCAAATCTCACTGCAGCTATTGAATTTTGAGGATTTTTTTTTTTTTTTGCAAATGTTGTGCCCCATCCAATATCTCAAATACTATTTTAGAAATTATGCCTATTTTAGAGACTGCGAGGAAAACTTCTATTATTTAAGCTGGGGCATTTATTTTAAGAAAGGCAGTTAAAATATTCTGCAAGCTTCCTTCCAAGTGCTTTATGCTTTTGGCATGCTGAAGTATCTGTTGAAATGCTCAGAAAACTACCTGTCATAACAATGAGCTCTCTGTGCCTGTAAAGGCTCCTGGAGGCCACTGAAAGAATAGTCCCATTTTGATGGGAGCTGGGGAGGCAGCCGTGGCTAGACGCACCAGCCAGGTACACCGTCTGTACCCACTGACACTGTCAGGAAAAAAAAGTAAGCTATGCTATGTAATAACTTTTCAGTGTACTTAAAGGGAGTTCTGGGAAAAGACCACAGAAACACCAGTGCTTGTTTTTCGCAGGCACCTAAAACAGTACATTTCCCCAGACTCTGACTCTGTAAATATGTTAAATGACTGTAGCTGCTGATTTAGGGTCTAGCCCATCCCAATGCTTGCAGGGCAGAGCTCTCACTAATATCAAAGTGGGGCATGACCGGGGACTTCATATCAATCCTCTGAACTGCTCAGGAGCTTGTGTTCGATATTCTCCAGGCTATTAGGTGCTACGTCCTTCATGATAATGATGCATGAAAAAATCCATACGTTACCACTGTTTCAGTAATGAAACCGTAAATGTGTGTACTTGTTCTTTGTACATTTGGTACATAATAAAGACTGTGAAAATAAACTCATTTATGTCTCTAGAAATAGTAAGGAAAATATCTACCTTTCTTCTCCAACCACGTAATTGATGGACATACTGCTTGCAGCAGGTACTCAGCAATACTTTACACTTCTGTCTGGTTCCACTTGTACTTCTAGGACTGTTCAAGAAATAACCTGAGCTAGAGTGTTAGCCTAGAGAGAATCATTAGCAAAACTAAACATCCAATCTGGTGAACAGGGGCTTCTTTTGCTTATTCTTCCATCAACAGTTTGGAATGTAATTCCTAAATGCATTCAAAATGGGAAACAGGATAAAATGTAAAATCTATAAAACAGTGAAATCTTTGAAGTAATTGCTACTTGTGTCTTTAAGCCAGAGTTTCAGGAGCTATACACAGAATAGCTTCATTGCAATCTTTCTCAATCAGTAGGTCTTTGGTGTATTCTTTTTGTTTGCTCTTTTTTATTATTATTATTTTATTTTTTACAGTAACTGCACATGATGAATGATAAAATAAAACAAATTATCATGTTTTAAAAATGTGCCTAATATACAGCTTCAAAAACATAACATCACTGAGCACTCAGCACTTTGATTTTTTAAAAACAAATTGAAGATCAAGCTGTTTAAACTACAAAGAAATACATAAACATTTCAGGCATTGATTTTAGCTGTGAACACCAAGCATGCATTATAATAGAGTCATCCCTCTGATTTTTAAGAAAAAAAAATACTTTTAGCTACCACGTAGAAGTATTAGGCAATGTAAGCTGTTACATCATGGGTTTAAGTGGGAAGAGGGAAATGTGCTCTTGTGGGCAATGACTGTCATGTGAAGCAAAGGCTCTGCCACTGAGATCAGGAGACCCAGGAATCTATTCTTGTGCTCACTGCAGAGATCCTGCCTGACCTTCGCTTGGGCTAGTCCCTTAGCAACCCTGCCTCAGCTTTCCCTTAGCTCATTTTGCCTAAGGACCTCCTGATGAAGAATCAGGAAGCCAGAAATCTACTCCTCTGGGGAAAAAGAAGACATTAAGAGAATGCCCTCCTCATCACAACACCCCCTTCACCTGTTCTGCATCGTTTTGACTCTGAGTTCCTTTGCTAGGGTAGGCTTGGGGAAAAAACATACCTCAGGTGTCCAAAGCCAGGGACTTCAGAGGCCCTTCATTCAGCCTCCCTCTTAAGGCAAACATCTCAATAGCCTCTACCCATGCTCTAAAGGGCAAGCTGTGCAGCCACAGGCTGTGGGGATGTGTGTGACCTGACAGGGCAAGGAGCAGCGCCAGCAATGCATCCCCTGTGATCACACCTTGGTTTGTCAGGGCTTGCTGCATCCACAGAGCATCAACAAACTGCTGTGACCCCTGCCTCAAGGTGGGCTCATCTCTGTTTTTCTTCAACTTTAGCATCACGCTCTGCAGGTGTATATTTCAACCATGTGTCCTTTATGTATTTTATGACTCCAGCCCAGAACGGTACAGGCTTCTGCTGCACTCCTAGAGAGAGTCACGGCACAGGGGGTGAACTCCTCCGTTCATTAGCATGACAGGTACCCTTCCCTTCAACAGGAACAAAGCATGCAATATTGGGTGCCAGTTTTGTTTGTTTGTTTGTTTTGTTTTGTTTTGTTGGTTTTTTTTTTGCTTAGGTGCAAAACTTGGCTCCAGACCACATGTCTGCGTGGATGAAAATCAGAGGCACTAAACTGGGGCCACTAAGATGCTCTTGTATGCTGTGTTTTCTGGTGAGAGCACAAGCCAAAAAAAAAATGAGAGTCTTATTTTGAATAAGACAGTAGACCAGACAAACATCAGCATAAATAAATAAATAAATAATAAAACAGAAAATAAAACACCTCTTTAGGAGCTGAGTTTACTCTCAGGCTGTAGTAGCTTCTCTGAATTTATCCAACACAGTTAACCAAAAACAGTGTATAATTTATGCCCTGTATGACATAGTATATATGCTACTCCTCACAGTCCCTCACTTACTTCACATAAAAATGTAACAGGAATTCCTACAGTTTTTGCGCTGCTTTCAAGATTTATTTTTCCTTTCTGGAAATCCATATTCCTTGGATTCACTCAAACTCTGCTTTAAGATCCAAGTGTAGAGTTTGTCCACAAATAAGAATGAGATGGCTTGCTGCTGCAAAGGGCTATGTCTAGGCAGAGGGTGAGAGCTGGATGGAAGGAGTGAATGAAAAGCAGCAGGAGTGTGTTTTATGTGGCACTTTCTAGGGCTGCCACTTGGACTTAAATTCAACAGTGCAGCAAAAGAGCAGCTGTTCACATCATGATTAATAAAGATCTATATAAAACCTCCAGCTGCAAATACGCTGTGAGGAATTATTAATCTTAATGTAATAGAGATGCTGTACACTCAGTCACTGGCTCAGAAGTCATTTCAGTCTGTCCAGGGAAAAACAGCCTTCGTGGCTGCTGGCTCCCAGCACAGCCATGAAATCTCCTTGTCTAAACAGCTGCAAGATGCTGCTCCCTATTTCTAGGAAGGCTCTTCCTCCTCCAAAATAGATGTACCTAGAAACCAGTCCAGCTCACACTCCTCATAAAATCATTAGACTTATGAGAGTGATGCCCATCAGAGTAACTAACAGAATGAATTTATAAGTCCTGGAGACACCTTTTTCAATGGGACACTGGGAAATCATTACTGTCTGTGTGCCCAGCACACAGCAGGTGGAGAAGCAAAAGGCCATCTTCAATGACAAGACTGAGATGTCCTTCTCCTAATCCTAGCTGTCCCCAGCCTCCCTTTCAGGTGACCAAATGCAGCCAGCCCTTTCCACACCACAGCTCCATCTCCATCACCTAACAGTGCAGCTGTGGGAGCTTCCAACACCTCCACACACCTCTCTGCAGGACCGGGCCAGGAGAGTTGTCCCCTGTGGAGGGAGGGGGAACCAAAGCCATGCAGTCCACTAAATCAAGTCTTCCTTCTCCTGAAGAGACCTGTGCTTCCCTGAGGCAGCTGCAGCTGGTGCCCATGCAGGAGGACAACTTCTCCCCTGGACAGCTTGTGCTGCAGCACAAGCCACCATGGGCGACCTTTTGGGACTTCCTACTGTAAGCAGCCTGTATGCATAAGCACTATAAAACCAAACAAATTGCAATTAGGAAAATTCACACTGACAACACGAAGAAGGGATTAAAAACCTGGTCTCCTGCTCAGGTCTCCAGCTGCAAGGTGACAGAGGCTGATGCTGCACAGGCTAAGTAACAGCATGCTTGGCTGAAGTCACTGTAATTATACTAAGATCAGATCTCATTTTGGGTACCTGATTTTATACAGTAGCAGGAAACACTCTGGGTGCTTTGGGTGCAGGAGGAAGTTCAGTGCAACAGCTCTCTCTCAGACATTACTTTATCCCTCAATCTTCTCAGGTTCCACTCATTTTTTTTGCCCTCAGCATCTGTTACAGCTTTTGGCTTGGACAGTCATAACCACGGTCGTGTGAGAGTTAAAATAAAATAAAAATAAAAATAAACAAACAAACAAAAAAAAAAAACCAAAACAACAACAACAAAAAAAACACAGGAGCACTGCAGCATGGATTTGTTATACATTCTTTGGCAGATACCCCAGGCAAGCTTATGCTTGCAAACCCACTTTTCATCATGCATATATAGAAAGCTCATATTTGTGCATGAGCATAGTCTAGCCTAGGATCCATAGGTGTATGTCAGGTGCAGCAAGCAGGAAGGGTTTTAGACCTTCGCCATGCTGATGTCTTCTGGAAGGTGCCGGCATTCATCCCAGTGACAGCAGAGTACTACTTCCATTATCCATCAGCAACTTCTCCAAATGTTCTTTTATCACTTGGTTGCTCACAAGTGCTGTGGTATCTGCGTGCCTTTGAATTCCCATCCCTTTAACTTCAGAGGCCCAGCTACACCTGGAAGTTCTTTATTTAAGGGTCAAAGCTTTTTGCTGTTCACCAAGATGAACCCTAGTTCACGTGAGACAGGGGCAAAATACCCACGTGAGACTCCTAGGCAAAATACCCCTGAGGTTCACATACACCCATGGGATAGCATTAGATCAAAAGTGGTTACTTTCCCCCTATTCCAATGACATTTGTTTAAACTACTACTGAAGACACAAAGCTGAAGCTATGTTTAAAGGCTTTATCTCTGCAAATATTTGGAGAGCTATAAATACTGAGCCACATTCATAATACGGATATTGGACTTTATGTCCTGTTGCCATGAAAATTACTATAAATACACTTTCAAGTCTTAATTTCTCACTGCATGATAACTGATTTCCAAGAACTCCTTTAAAAAGATAATATAATTCTTATGTAAGACCTCATACTATTTAATTAGCAATGGGAGTTAAAGGCTACAGCACAAAGCAGGAACTGAAAAGGAAAACTCGGTGATAGAAGAAGACAAAGCACACAGTGCACTAGCATGCCATACTGTTGCACGTCTCAAGTGGGAATTATAATCAGACAGCCCATGAGTCAAGCCCTGACTGCCTTCTCTGTTTAGGGAAAGGAAGGAGCAGTAAGGGAGGTTGTCTGAAGGTCCGAAATAAACCTCGCTTCTTTTGTGAGTAACATGATTACTGATGGCTTCTGAATTTCACAGTACCTCTGTCCTTTTGTTTATGTAGAAGTGAATTAAAGAAGGAAAGCATATTAACATTTTATTTTATTTTATTTAAATGCAGAGCAAGGATGGCTTTGCCAGTAAAGGAGGAGAGCTGGACATAGGGTGATCGAGTTCTTCTCTCCAGCTCTGCCAGATAGTTTTTGCTTCATCACAGATACATGACTTGATTAGAGCAGTGAAAATTTCATAACAAGTTTTTATATATTTCCAACCTGCTCTATGTTTAATCAATTTGTGCTTCAGCCTTCTTGTAAAATAAAAAAACATCAACTGTGCTATGTGGTAGAGTAACCCTTTCTTCACTGTGCTTCACAGTACTTCTCACCCCTTTGATTCTAATCCTCGTGTGTAATTTACACCTGAATTCCTTGAGGGATAAAACAGATTAATGCAGTTCTCTTGCTCTTCAGAGTCAGAAAAGTGCTGTCTGCAAGCATATGCTCTTTAAGGCAGGTTCTGCTTCCATTTTTTCAACCCCCCAGAATGTACCAAAGTGCTGTCATCCCATACACAACATTCATAAACATGCTGTTTGTGATTTCTGTCTTCGGGCAGAAAGAGCAGCTTGCTTTGCCAGGTCACCACACATCTCTGGTCTTGTTCCCCTTCCACAAACCACCCTTGATCCACCTGGTCCCAGAGCTCTGATCATTCTGCAGTTTTATCTGGGAGCACATACTCCGTTGAAAGCATCTTAATGCAGTAATAAAAATAGGCCAGGTATATGTTATAGCTTAACCTCAAGGCCTTGGCCTCCAAGACAGTCTGATTAAACTGAAAAATTCTGAGAGATTGGATTCTACACTGTGAGTTGTTTTGAGAGAAATGATGATATCACCTGTTTTACACATACACACACACAAAAATAATAAAAACGGTGATATTTGAATCTTTAACAGAAAGAACGTAGCCTTTTGGCCTTTCAATTTTGATAGAAACATAATTTAAAAATGGATGTAGCAGACCAGATTGTCTAACTAACAAGCACAGCATGAACAGCATTGCCCAACAGACCACAAGGGCTGAAATGAACTGAAAGACCTGTGATCTCCAACAGTGAGCAAATTAAGAGGGTATGAAAGTGTCTTAAAACAAACTTTGTTGAGACACATGGACAATTTTCAAGCAACCAAATTAAATAGTCATGTTGAGTAGCATTTAGTTATTTGCAAAGAATTTCACCCAAATACTGACCAGCTAATACCAAAACCTGTTTAAAGCTTAGTAAGAAATCTAAATAAAATGCTGCAAATATCAATGACAGAACCTGCCAATAAAAAGCTTTACAGAGATTATTTGCTGCTTAAATGCATGACTCCTTGCTGAAATTGGTGTAGCAGGATATGATCACACAACTGGGATTTGAAGAGGGTGCTGACAGCAATAGTCTCCTTCAAAGGGAGGCATGATTAGTGCCAGTGACCAACACCTGTGCTTTTATACCCCAAAAAGAACAGCAATTAGATTAATACATTGACATCAAACATGTGGCTTCAGCATGGGTTAAGTTCCAGGCCTGAGACAGAAACACTAAAGTCTTAAAAGCTACTATTCCTCCCATCATATTCAAGACGTACCTGGAAACCTCAGCTAAGAAATAAATCTTGATCCTGGCTAACTGGTAAGATCTTAAAGCCTGATAGGCCCAGTGATACCTAATTATATCTAAAACATCAAGCCAAAAAGAAACATGGAGAAGTCAAGTGATTCATGCCCTCAGACTTCAACATCTACAGGCTGAACAACCACAAGGATTGCCTTGACTGCCTTCACAGCCCTCAGAATGAAATTTGCACTCTGAAGGTGTGACTTACCTGAGCTACTTCAGATGCTCACACCAGAACAAAATTAATAGCTCCCTACACTCTGTAATGACAAGCTTTCCCCTGATGAAAAAACAAGGCAATTAGCTCACTTGCAGACATCTACACTTAGCCAAATAAACCCAAAATGAAGAGTTGCCCCTGCAACCGACCCAGGACACAGTTCAAAGCATGAGTCTCACAAACCCAGGGCAGTACTGCAAGAAAGGCATGTTACACCTAACCCAAAGAGACATGCAACAGAGCTTCTGTGAGAACATCCCCACAGAAGCATAGCCTGCTACAGGCATAATTCTTTGCATGTCATTG
The DNA here is from genome assembly GCA_011076525.1 of Nettapus auritus. Classification (NCBI taxonomy): domain Eukaryota; kingdom Metazoa; phylum Chordata; class Aves; order Anseriformes; family Anatidae; genus Nettapus; species Nettapus auritus. The sequence continues at coordinate 47,726,439 of CM021766.1, forward strand.
CCATGCATTTTGGGCAGTCACCAGTAACTTTTCAGTGTGGGTACAAGACCATCAACTCGAATCACAGAATTGTTGAGATTGGGCAGGACATCTGGAGGCCCTCTGATCCAACCTCCTTGCTCAAGCAGGACCACTTCCAGGCAGCCTGTGAATATCTTCAAGGAGGGAGAATCTGCAACTGATCTGTGATACCAGTTCCAGTGCTCAGTCACTTGCACTGTAAAGAAATACTTCCTGATGTTCAAATAACACCTGTGGTCCAGGTTGTGCCCAATGCCTCTTGACCTGGCACTGGGCACCAATGAAAAGAGCCTTGCTCCATCCTCTTTGCATCCTCCCTTCAGGGATTTATACATTAATGAGATCCCCCCTACTTGGAGACAGGAGTGACCGATTGATGACGTGCCTTCCTGCAGCCGTAGGACACTTACCAGCTGAAATAATCAATCAAGTCATGGGAGCTACCCCACCATGTCTCCATGATCCCAACAATAAACACTATATCCCTTCAACTGTACACACATCTCTAATTCATCTTGTTTATTCCCCGTACTGTATGCATTAGTATACAGGCACTTTTGAGAAGCACCACTGCTTGTTGAGTTCCTAGGAAGAGCCTAGTGGATTTTCCTGTATTGGTGCCTTGTAGGCACCTCCTTGATTACGTGCAAGTACTAGGGGTGACCCTGCTTCAGCCCTTTTTTTGTTGATTCTTTGATCCTTTCCCCGTCATATCACCATATACCCTTTGCTTGCCATCCCTGTCTGTCAATTTTCACAGGTTTGCTGGATACTCTCCCCTTCCAACATCATTCCTATTTTAAAGCCCTCCTAGGCCAGCCATCCTACTGGCGAAAATATCTTTGCCCTGATGTATCCTAGACTCAGCAGCACACATGGTGGCCACAGCTGGGAGATGGACATGTACCAGCTTCACCCTCAGCCTCACTCCCCACTCACTGCCTTCCCCGTGGGTGAGAAGGGACTAGTAAAACTGCCCTTTCTGATACAAGAAGCACTGCAAGGGTAAATTCATTCATGTACAAAGACTGCAGTGACCCCACTGGTCCCAGCAACACTCCAGATTTTACCTGTGGAGCACACTGGAGATTCTGGAGGAGCTTCAGGTACATTTTGTGTGGCTTTTTGTTGGTCTTGTTTTAAAACTGGACTGCAGGTTAAAATCATAGTTAAAAAGGCAATCCCAAGCAGTATTCCTGCTAGTGTTCATTTTTGTATTAAGTTCAAACTTACATTACATACCCTTCTTATACAAAACGGGGAAAAAAAAAGACATTTGCTAATAATTGGAGATAGGGGAGGCTAAAGGCCAAATTTATTCGTATTTTAGTTTATTTCATTGTACTCAAGACTGGAGGAACAGAAGAATTCTTTTACGTGGTAGATGATTCCCCCAAAACATCTGCTGTTAACCACTGAGATTCTAGGTTAATGCCGCCCTGTGATTAGAGCAAACACATATGTAAAATCCATTCAGCTGAGAGCTTCAGGGGCTTCATTTACACTAACAAAACTGCAGAACCATAGCTTACTGTCAGCACCACCAGTGTGTTTTCCTGTTTGTGAAACCTCTCAAACGTGCCTCCATTTCAACTACTGCTCTTGAGCTGGCAGCAGAGCTATGTAAGTTCACATATTTTAAGGTTTTCCTCACAACCGGGAAGGATTAGAAAATGAGGCTTTGATGTGTTCAGGACATGTGCTTGAGATTACTTGTGTACCTAGATGCTAGCACATGTGTCTGCAAGTTGTGGTCTAAATTTGTTTGTCCCTGGCAGCTCTTATTTGCAGCTATGGGTGGAGTTTGTGTAAAATTCTACTACTATCTGCCATTTTATATTCAGTAATACTCTATAACCTATATTCAGTAGCTATATTTTATTCTATATTCAGGAGCATTATATTTCAGAATAAGACCTACAAGACCTAAGTACCATATAATGAAAACATTATTACAAGAGAGGAGGCTGAATATTAATTTTAAAGCCAATTGGAAAAATTTTGCAGGATTAAGAATTATTGATAAATAAATGTCATCCACAAAATAATAAAATATAATAATAATAATAAAAGATGCCCATTCCATGCCATTTTATGATTTCCTGCATATACCAGGAGAGATTTACATATTTGATGTAGCTTATAAGGAATTCCAGGATGACAGGTACTATCTAAATATTGTTACACATAGAAAAATTACCAAGTGGTGTTGTATTCTCTTTCAACCACATGAAACTCCTCTGTGGCACAGGAGGTTCAAGATATTAACAGAGAGTGGCAAAGAGTGGCAGGATTTTTTGCTGTTTGCTTTTTTTTTTTTTTTTTTTTGTTTTTTTTTTTTTTTGCTTTTTTTTTTCCTCGACAAATGTTATCTTCTGGGGACTTATCCAAGGTGAAAAACTAAGCTGATCCATACCAGCTACCCTTCTTCAGCACTTCACGGACTTTAGACATGCAATTCCTCTTCAGATCAATGAGAGTTTTACAGCTAAATCTAACCTTGCATTATCTGCCATTTTTCTCTGGTGTTTTTGTTCTAGAAACGCAGGCACTTAGTACCAACATAGCAGTGAAACTGTATTAAAAGCCACAGCAGGTGGAGAATAATACAGCTCAGGGAAGTTTTTGTTTTTGACTCTACTTACAATCAAAGCTATGCACAAAGCACAATGAGGCGCAGTAAATAAAGACATTTCACACAGACAAGCATGAAAATCTTCCAAAACAAAGAAAATTAAATTATCTTTCAACTAAAGAACACACTGCAGTGAAACACTAAATGAGCAATTCTAATTAAAAACATGCTGTGAATCTCCTACTCTCCACCAAGAAAAAAATCTCGCTGATGTCTGTGCTTGTACAGCCACCCTCTAAAACCAGTCAAGCAGCTTTCAAGCCAAACAATGCAAGACACAGCATCCCAGAACTACAAAACATATTGAAATTATTCCCATAGCAATCATAACAACAACATGCCAGGCTGGGATCTGCAGGGAGGGGGTGGCTTGGGCTGCTGCAGCTCCCCACTGGCCCTGGTGCTGCCCACTGCACCCAGCACAGGGCGTGCAGCACCCACACAGCAAGCACCCTGTCCCTCGCCCCACTGCTACCTCCAGCACTCTGACAGTGCATGCAGCCCTTTGGTCTCATTCAAAACATAACTCCCATCCCAACTGTGCTCGTTAGCCAAACATTTATGTATCTGCGCGCACATGCAGGAGAGCTGTGGAGCTGGCAGACCTGGCCCAAGGCAAGCACGGGCAACCCCTGCACAAGCTCTTCCACGTAGCTCTGCTCAAGCCTCCTAATCCCAACACGCTGCAACCATCTCAGGCTCAGGTCTTTCTTGTGAAGCTGCTGAACCAAGCTGTGTCCTCAGACGAACACGCTGAGATGGGAATGAAAACTCCAGACTAACTCTTTGCCTCTAAGCAGGGTTAGGATTTCAAGCACGGCTCGGTTTTGTGCAACTCTGCAGAAACGAAATGCAATCCTTCTTCCAACCCACCTCCTTTTATTTATTTATCTGTTTGCACAGCCACAATATACTGTGGGCTTCCCAAACACTAGCCACTGTCCTAGCATGGGCAGACAGCCAAGAGGACAGGAATGTGCAGCTAATTATGCACAGCAAAGATGGACAACCCATGCTTTATGCAGAACACATATGATATGCTGATATTGCTATTTTGATGCAAGTACAGGGACAGAAATCAGCTAAATATAGCAAACTTCAGTGACCGATGAAAATTACAGACTTATGACACGAAGAGAGGTGCAGTTTGCCCAAAGCCAGAGGAAAGTAATGGGAAGATTTTGTGAGTGATAAGAAGTTTGGTTTTATCATCATTATGCCTGAATTGCTATCAAGACATCCAGTAAAAGCTTCAAAGATGCAGAGACTTCATGCACAAATTAGATGTTGATAGGCATGTGAGAAAGTCAGTATAATGGCAGCAGAATGAAAAGATGTGATCATCCTTAGTTGATCCCAAAATCAAAGGGACTGAGGACAGAGACAGAGGAAAAGAAGTGTTCAACTGAAAAACACCAGAAGGAAACAGGAGCACATGGGGGGTAGAGGGGAAACCTGCAACTAGTGTCCAAAGTACATCAGATTTTTAAGAAGGAAAATGTAATGGATCTCCTGAAAACTGGCAAGGAGGTCTGCAAGAGCAGAGCACAGATTCTGTGTCTTGCTCCCCTTTTTCATGCCATTTTCAGGTAGTTGGCAGTCGCACATGCTCATGTGTGACACTCTTTTGTAGCCCTGGTGCGAGGCAGTGAAACTGTCTTAATCCATATTTTGCAGCTGAATAACCTGAGTGACATTAAACAACACAATTAAGGGCCACTTTATCAGTGCATACTCATTTAGTACAAAACTTGTTAAGCTCGTGTTAAACATTTAATCCCACTTTATTAAAATTTCAGGATGTACTTATGTGCTTTGCTGCACTGTAATAAAAAGATCACTTTGCTCATACCCTCTTAAATTTTTTTCTCTTATGTTACACAGAATTGTACCGTCAATATTTTTGCACTAATAAGACTTCAAATGGCAAGGGAGGAACACTTTCTGGCAAGGCCAACAGGAATTTTGCTCTTGACATCAGTGGGATTAGCATTTGGTGGTAACACCATATTATCAATGCCACAAAGAGCAAAACTTGTTGACGGGGACTTTGCTGTATGTAACTGAATTACAGAGGAACTCCCCAAAATGTAGCAGTGCTGCGCCTGCAAGTGTTGTTTACTGCTTTTAATGGGGCTCTACTTGGAACCTATGCAGTAGACTTTTAAAGCCTAGTGTACATAATGTCTGCATGCAAACCAAAAGCAGGAGTTCCTCAGTTTTACTGGGTATTGAAACATTAAAAACAGGTGTTAAAAAAGCATATTACAAATCTGTCTGCAACCTGTATTATTTTTACCATGTGTGAGTAAATTGATCACTAGTGTGCTTCAATTGTTTCAGTGAAAAAAAGGCAACTCCTGCTAAATTATTTCTTAAACATGTGGAAGGAGGAGAAAGTTTATTAGATTTTGCTGCACGGACAGCATGCAACATACTTTACTGATGTGTATTTATATAGCAGACAGTGTAATGGATCATCTCTCTTTCAAGGCACGTATCAAAGAAGATCTCTTAAGCTATTCTTCACGGGGAAAGGAGAGATAAACCCCGGCTCATAATGAAAGCTGCAACGTACTTCTAGAGAGCAGCTGAGTAATTTGACACCATATTTTCCACTGATTCAGTCTGTTAGTTGGAACAATGACTGATTAAAATGGAAAATCTATATTATAACCACATATACTGGCATTCCAGATTACCAAGTATAATACAGATGTGATTTTACTCTTCTCACATACAAAAATTAAAAACTATAGACCAGAAATTATTCCAGTGGACTTACATTGGTTTGAAAGTGATCTGAAATATGAACTGGCCTCTGTATCTTCATACGGAATACATACAATATAATTTTTGTGATGTAAGTTTTATGTAATTTGGAGTACTAAGAAGGAAAAAAAAAAAAAAAAAATCATTTGCCCTGAGATATTACTTTCAGGAACAGAGGACAGATGTCTAGTTGCTGAAGCAGACTTGTAAAAAAATTAATCACTTGCCTCATGCAGGTTAGCAGCATTTGGCAGGTAGGTTACAGCCCATAATGAAGCATCTGGCTTTTGGTAGGGCTGCATTTGAATTTTAACTGTGTTTCATTTCAGCTTTTGGGCCCATGTACACGTGCAATAATCTGACAAGTCTGGAGCAGATTTGCTGCTTGGTAACATTGGTGTAGAGCTTCTAAATTGTAACCAAAACTGCCGACAACTGAGTCAAGTAGTAACTGTGGCTTTTGCCCAGACCAGTGCCTGAAGTATTTGCCAAATCTCCCTATAAAACCCGGTCCTCAACCTCTTACCCATTCACATTTGTATTTTCTTAAAAGCAGCCAAATCAACTAAGTTTAGCAACTCCTAAACATATGCTTGAATTAAGTACACTAAGTGTGGGGCACTTAGCAGGACTGCCCCAATACTGCTTTGAATATTTTTGTTTGTCTGGTGATTTGAGGTCTGGTAGTTTGAGGCAATTAAAAGGTCTACACATGTTGTATTCTTCCTTAGAAAAGCAGGTACCTACTTGTAGCACTACTGATAACCTCTTCTGGCTAACCAGAAATGTTTGCATCTCCTTCTCAGACTCTGGTAAATTAGGACAAGAACTACTGAAGCTCAGAGAAGTCTTTCCTAATTTTGTAACTCTTACCACTTCTATGTGCTCACCCTGACACATGCATTTTCAGTGGAAGGGTGCCTACTACTACAAATTTACTAGGGGAAAAAAAAGAAAGAAAGAAAGAAAGAGAGAAAGAAAGAGAGAAAGAGAGAAAGAGAGAAAGAGAGAAAGAGAGAAAGAGAGAAAGAGAGAAAGAAAGAAAGAAAGAAAGAAAGAAAGAAAGAAAGAAAGAAAGA
>CM021766.1:47732955-47756462 GCA_011076525.1 Nettapus auritus
AGAAAGAAAGAAAGAAAGAAAGAAAGAAAGAAAGAAAGAAAGAAAGAAAGAAAGAAAGAAAGAAAGAAAGAAAACAACAAAAAAAACCAATTGTCCTTGTGAGAGAGTAATCACTATGCAGATGCAGGGACCATTTGTTAACATGAATAGCTCAGGCATTTGAATAGTGTTCCCAAAAGACAAAGATCTATTAGAGCATGAATTAACCAATGGCTAATTTTGTTTTTATATTATAACCATATTTGAAGCTTTCAAATGCACCAGAACCCTCAAGAATTTCACTGGCTGCTATTTTTCTCTTCTTGTATAATTTAAGCTGAACCACTTCTTCCTAATGCTTTTTTTTTTTTTTTTTTTTTAAAAAAAAAAAAGGAAATATTAAAAAGAACAGATCACGATAGAGATTCCTGTCTAGCACATCACAACAGTGAGCACAAAGAAGGGAACTGGGAACACATAGCTCTGCAAGGGGACTTGCAGCAGTTTCACCAGCAGTACAACAAATGCCTAAGGCCAGCTGCTGCAGCTTGTGCAGGTACTTTCCTAGTGTACTGCTGCAAAGAAATTGCCTATGTCAACCACTGACGATTATATTCACTTTTTTTTTTTGTTTCCATCTTCAGTGAACACCACCCACTGACAGATACTACTAGGCTGAGGGCATATTTATATATATATGTATATATACATTTTCCTTTAGACCAGAATGCTTGGGAGAAATGGAAATGGCAGCTTCTAGAAAGAAAATTCAGAGACAGAGCAAGAGACATGGCATCTGCAACTTTTAGCAGGGGTGATGCAATATTAAGTAGGTGAGAAGAAGGGGTGGAAAGAAAGGACAAGAAAAGCACAGCACTCAGTCAAGGATGAGTCCTGATTCCTCCCTGGAGAGCAGCAATACACTTTTTTGAGGTACACTTCCAAAATAAGGATGAATCACCCTTTCAGAAACCATTCAGAAAAAACTCCTGAACACTGCGATCGGTTCACTGAGTGAAACAATGCAGCATGAGACCTGAATGAGGCATAGGAAAAGAAAGACTACGATTTTAATGTTCCCATTTTCTTTGGCCTTACAAAGACTTCTATCACATTCTTTCTAGACATTCAGGGTGTGTGTGTGCAGCTTGTCACCAAAACAAGACAGACAAGGGGAGCAGAAAGGATGGTTCTGTGATGGTTATGTGTGGAGATAAAGATAACTCCTCTGCCTCCTTGCTAAGTCTAACCGTGATGGAAAATATCTGCTCAGCTGTGTAAAAGAGGTACCACGAAAGAACAATGGCATGGTTTGCATTTTATCAGTCACTGCCAGAGGACAGCTAGATGACAGCCCATGGAGCAAGAGCAATGCCACCAAACCCCTTGTCGCAAAGGATGAGACAGAAAGGAAACTGAGAGGCCAAGAATGAGGAAAGCTGGGAGATTATACCCTCCTCCTTTCAGAGGGAATGGTCAGTGAGGCTGAAATGAAGGCAAACCTAAGAAGCTGTGCTGAATCCTAATGGCTGGAAAGGCTGATTAAGTATCTTGTCATCCTAACAGACGGGACTTGTTCTGCAGTGTCAGTCAGGCTGAGGGGTGAGGTCTTGTTTTTAAAGGAGTGCAGAGTGCATTCCCTTGAGTGCTGGCTGGTGGAAATTTAGTTCTTCACTTGGAAAGGGCTGTTGCTCCAAACAGCAGAGGCCTGTTCCCAGGACAACTCGTAAATCAGAGCTGAAGTTGCATTTTCAGGGTCATGAAATCCTCACTGGCTAACAGAAACACACTTCTCAGAGTGGCTCCTGTCTGGACTTGGCCCTTCCTAGACCGGCTATAGGCTACTTATATGACTGTACTTGTGGAGTTGCTCTGTGGGACCAACTTTATATGAGATGCTGAAAAACAGAAACTCCCCCCTTCCCAAAATAAGACCTCCTAATGATGAAAAGCCATGATAAAAAACTTTCAACGGGCTTTCTTCCATTCATTGGATTTATAGAAGTAATAGCAGCTTTAAAACATCTGTCAAATCATTCTACTCTTTGGTTTTGATTATCTGTCTTCTAGTTTGAGGTTAGTTTTAACTATACACATCCAAGAAGTGAGAAAGTCATTCAGCTTAGATTTACTCTTAAGAAGTACCGGCTGTCTAAAATCAGGCTATAAAACGTAGGCTCCCTGTCTGGTTCGTTGTATGGTTGCATGGATTTGTGCTATTAATTGCAACCTGGCTAGCAGGTGCTTGCTAGTGTCTTTATATTCTCACCACACGAAGGCATTATATTTCCATCTGGATAAAAGGGTGATGCTGTCTTCTATAAAGAAGCTAAAAAAAGCACAGAGAGGAAGTCCACTGTGGTACAGTAAATTGAATCATTGCTTACTAACATGAACATGGTCTCTTTTCTGCTCTGACAGATTAAGGGTGGTAAGGGGAAAATGATTAACATGAATTTTTCCACATCTAGTCCTTTTGGTCAGGTGTCAGACAGCCATGAGCTGGACACACCGCTTCTTCCTCAGGCTCCCTTGACTCACCCAGCAATGGTGGCAACCCTGTCTTTTATAACAAACTCACAGGACTCTGGGTTCCCTAACAAGAGAAGTATTTGCACACACACTCCAGGTACATGAGACGTCCCATACTATGTGCTTAAAAATTAACCACAAGCTTGCTCTTGCTGCACATTGTCACAGCATTGCTGTGAAGGACTTGCCCTGCTCTGCCTGGAAGAGCCTTTCTCTCGGGTTCCTTATCCCTTCATCTCCTTCCTATCATCAGCTGTGAACACCTCTTTCCAGTCTTTTCCTTTAGCACTGAATTTCTCTCTTCTCCCCATATTGCTGGCATAACCATGCAGCTCTATTACCTCATGTTGTCAATTATTTGTGAAGCAGTGTGCATGAGAAGTGCTATATGAGACCATGAAGTTCAACCCTAACATCCCAATTTGAATGTGTTTGCATTCTGGACTGACTGCTGCCCCCTGAAGTTACAATGGTTTGATGTTCCCTAAGGGGTTCACAACAGGTATTCACAGCTCTTGAGTCCTGAAGTTGAAAGGATTTAGATACAAGTGGTGGCCAGTGCCTGGACCCTGACTACTTCAGCTTAGTATCCAAAAGCAACAAAACCTACTGACTCAAGGGAAGCAAACAATAACATCCCATGTGTTACTGGGGTGCACAAATAGGACTGAGCCATGTTGGTGCCTAATTGTGGTGATGTTGAGATGTACAGAAATAACAAGTGAGCAATTCCTTTTGATAAGAGTTAAATACCTGTTAGATATCTGTGGATATAAAAATCCCAGTGTATACCTCGGGGCCTTTGAAAAATGCACCCAAAGCACCTAATTGAGATCTTCTTGAGAAATGAAACAATCCAGCTGTTTTGTACAGGTCTCCTGGCACAGTCTGTGTAAATCAGCAGGCAAATCTTTTGTTTTGCCTATAAAATGAGGGAGTTCAGGCTTTTCATCTGTTCGCAAGCTCAGATCAAGTTCTTTATTGGAGCACACAAGACACACATACACAGCCTATACCAGCTCATTGCAAAGCATGTGATACAGTGAAAGACAAGACGGCATTCACTGTATCTTCAATATTAACTTTATCAAGAAAAATTCAAATCTGGGCCAATGCTGGGTTACTTAGATAACAGAAACAAACAAACAAACACCAAACCAAACCAAACCAAACAAAAATCCTTATTTTCTTCCCTTTTTCTAACTGATGTATCTACCTCATGTTGAGACTGATCTTGGAGAAAATTCCGGGCATATTTTATGTCAAAAAATTAAATCATAATAATGACTTTTGAATATGCTTACTTGACTATTCTGTGCAAGTGAGTATTTTCTTTCACCCTTTAGTCCAGTCTTCTATGGGAGTAATTCATATGCTTTAATTAAACATGCTTGACTACTTGGATTTTATCTCACAGATACACCACGCCCTGCCTGTAAAAATTCCATCTCAAGCAGCCAAAGCACTTGACTTATTCCAAAGATGAGTTATTAATTAGAATAACTATAGACCTATAATCTGTTGCCATCATTCCCCTGAGATCCCAAAGTTTTACTTGCAGATCGCTTACCCGCAGCTGAAACAGCCAACCTTGGCTGGAGCATAACCCCTACCTTATGCAACAACTCATAGCCACTTTTAAAACAAACAATATGAGATAGATTGAAATGGAGGAAACTTTTAGGATGTTCTGGATGTAAATCCCTTGACTTAAGCTCGCCCCACTTAAAGTACAACTCGAGCTATTTAACTTTTCTCTTTGTGGGTTTCCTGTACTACCCATTCACTGTATCCCACACCATTCAGAGCAATCCTCATCCCAGCCACATATTCCTGCACATGCTCCGGTGCCAGCACAATGCTAGCAGGCCTGATTTCACTAACCAGCATGGTTTGAGCCTTAGGCATCAGCCTCACCTGGCACTGCATGCAGTTTCCTGATGCTTATGGCCAGCTGGGGCACCAGCTCAGCTCTGACTCAGAGGGGAGAGTACCCCAGTCTGAAATCATCAGAGGCAATTATAACCAGCAAAATACTTCCATGAGCCAGCGAATAAAAGCCAGTGCCAGCCGTGAGCTCACCAGCACCGCTCCCTGGCACCTCTCGTTTGCCAATGCTCTGTAGCACTTTTAGCTCCCTAGGTGTGCCAGCTCACCATACTCCCAAAACATTTAGCAATCAAGAACAGAGATATCTTAGGGCTGCCACAGCAGCCAAACATCCACAAAGGCAAGGGAGAAACATGTGAGAGGCGTATATTGTGTTACATGTTACAGGACTAATCGAAAACCCTTGTGAGCAACTTCACACTCCTAAACACAGAAGGGAGGGTGCAGCCATCCCACAGAAGGATATTCAAAGGAAATCCTGCTGGCATGAAACAGGCTGGGAGGCAGCCCACAGGTGTCCTCAGTGAGCAAGCCCCTGGCAGCTGATGGACAGATGGTAAGAAGCAACTGTCACCTCCCTGCAGCAGGTTGGGGCAAGACCGCACTGCCTTGGGTAACGGTAAAAAAAAAGTCATAAGCCTGCAGGAGCCGCTAGAGCCAAGTTAAAAACTGGTTTCCAACCCCAGACTTATTATCATACCCCCAAGAGATGCTCGCCCTCCTACACTGCTGATCGCCCCATCCTTGCCTCAGACACCTTCTATTCCCTGGCTCTTCCACCTCCTCCAGGAAGAGACAGAGTGGCAGAAAGGGAGCTTGTGCCTGGAAAACACACCCCAGCTGCAGAGAAAGCAACCTCCTGACAATTAGTGTGTAGTTTTTGCTGGGGAACCATGCCATGAGCAGCAGATGCTTTTTAGATTTTCTCCTTCTCTGTCTCAGCATGCCCCAGAGAGTGTGAGAAAATCTTCTGTCTGGAAAGCAGGATCCAAGGGTGGGGGGGCTTCAAATGGAGAAAGCAGGGAAACACCTCTTCTGCATTTTCCTTGTGTTGAAAGAAAGGGGAAGACCTTTGAAAAAGGCAGAATTTAAGCAAGCTCTCCCCAGAGCACCAACATAGGGAAAGACCTGACTAGCTGCAAGGGTAGGAGGGAGGAAATAACACAAATGGATAGTACAAGAGGTCAGAGCAGTTTTAGGAAGGATTTCACTGAGTCAACACAATGGAAAACACTGGGAAATACTTGAGGAAAAAGTTTGATCTAAAATCTCACACCTGAAGATACTGCTTGAGCTTACACATGGGTATGAACTTGGAGGTTTGGGATCCTTTTTGTATGACAGTGGATTGAGTCAACCCCTTGACCCAAACATCTGCAACACCTGGAAATAAATTGATTCAGAGCTGCTTTTTACAGCTTTTGTCAGTTGCAATGTTATCAGAAGTTACTCCCTAGATTACCTCCTCCTTTAATTATTTTAAGTATTTTACAGGTTTATATATTTTATATTAATATTTATAGTATTTTGTATATATTTATGTATTTTATATATTTTCTTTTTTGACATTCATCCATCCAGCTCTCATCTAAGTCAGAAACTTTTAAGTAGCTCCTAAAACAGATAATTTTAGCTGGGATAACAGTATTAGTATGGAGAAGCTTTTTCTGGCCTTCTTTTTCTGTTCTTTTTGGACAAAAGTATGTTCAGGTTGTAGTAAATGTACAGGAAAATATATTAATTTTTATTAGACCGGTAGAGTCAATTGACATGGCTAGGACTGACTGCTTCCTCCCTTTCCTTTAATGCCCTTCTGCAGCTTCCTCTCCTTTCCTCTCTTATGACAGTGTTTGTGTTTGTGGAAGTAGCACACTCACTCCCTACAGGCTGGGATGGGGGATGACAGGGGAAACGTCTGGACACATTTAGTCCAATTAAATGTTGGCATCACATTCAGTCTTTCCAAAAAGCACGTAGGAAACTTTAAACATCAGGCAGGCCACTGTGAATTGATGCCTCCCCATTTACGTTTCCTTGCATCAAGCCACAAACAGAGTAGGTATTAATTGTCGTCAAGTGCACGGCCACAACCTCCTCTTTAATATCATTCATAAGTGTTCTGCTAAAACCTTCAGCCTTTCAGCAGATCGCTTCTGTAATCCCATGTCACTGATGAGTTTTGGCAGAGATAAAGAGCGAACTCCATTTAACACTGACTACTCTCCCTCACTTTCCCTTTTTAGCTGTTGCACCAGTACACAAAATCTGTAACGGCATTCCCTGCTGAACGTCGTTTCAAACTGGCATCATTCCTCCAAGCTACGTGTTTGCTAACAGGGTTTTAAGGCAAACAAACAAACACACTCTGCACGTGTGGTCTGCACACTGCCTTGAGCTACCCCAGCCTTTCAAAACACTTCCTACAGAAAGGTTTGTGGCATGAACCCAAGTGTCCCAACCACAGAGGCAGCTCATGCCTCGCTCCCACGGATGGTGCCCTGACACCTGTGGGGTCTGCTGCAGGAGGGAAGTGGAAATACCTGGGGTCTACTGCACAGAAGGTCACAGCACAGGCAGAATGTGCTGACATTAACTTTGGGGTGAGGAAGAAGCCACCATCTAGGGACATGGACAGCTGGCTCTCTCCCATTACTTAAAAAAAAATAAATAAAAAAATAAAAAAAAAATCACAAAACAACAAAAAACAATCCTAAATCTTGTTCTTCCTGCTCCTGAGAAAAATCCTTTAAAAATGACTGACACTGGTCATATAAATGAATTAAGGATCAGTTTGCAATGTTATTAAATTAAATGTTTTATATACAGAACTGAAGAGTTCTGTAGAATTCATGAAACTAGATTCAGACTTCAGATACTTTCCAACGTGTCTAGAAGGGCTTAAGGAACTAAACACAAAAAAAATCAAAAAGGCTTGCTCTGCACAGTATTCACTGCAATATCCAAACCAGCAACATACTTCCAAATTATCACTATGGCTCTACCCTCCAACATGTGTTCACAGCTTTGATTAGACCCAACCACAAGTTAAGGACTAAACGTACTGAGACACGTCCCCAGCTGATTTCAGTATAAACTGCATATCTGGAATGTGACTTCACAGACAGGTCCATGGTCACGGCATTGCAGCTAAGCATTTCCCAAGTTGTACACTGATGCACGGACAAAGCAGATATGCACTTGTGCCGTACTCTCATTGACAGAACTGCTGAGAGAACAGTCAGGAGAAGGAAAAGAAGAGAGCAAATGGATATTGTTGCCATATTTGTAATAAAGGCTTGGTCCACCAAGTTTTTAAAAAAATGTACTGCACAGGCATACTCGCATGCAGTGATCTTTGAGGACATGAAAGACCTCCCATTGCTTTTCAGGTTTGAGAAGATATGGGGTTTACCAGAGTGCCAAGATCAACAACCTGTGCTTCCATTACATAATTCGGTACCTGCACAATCGGGTGGCCCCCAGCAGATGCCTTCACAGCCCCTCGGCTGCCTTCTGTCTCGTAATGAGCTCGGTGGTGGGATTTCGGCTGCACTTCAATACGCAGTTCATAAGGTCCCGAGTGAGACGGCAGCTGCCAATCAAGGGCAGGCAGGGATGGGCTATAATGGAAAGGAAAATATATTAAAAATTAACATCAAGTACACTATCACAAACCACAAGCATCCAGCACTATTACTTTAGAGACCATGTTTCACAGTTCATCCTTCACCATCTTACATTTAAAATTTCATCAATATAGATAATGCCATGACATAAGTAATTTAGAAGGTAATGGTTATTTTATGAAGATTGAGTGTATTTGATGGCCCAGATGCTATCCAATTTGTAAACAAAATGGAAAAACGTTAAGATGCTGCTTACAAACATCTTAACATATTGATTCTTGAATCAAAAGGACAAAGGTAGGCGGAAAGATGCAGAGGAATTTCAGGGAGAGTATTTCTGTTGTGAAAGAGAATGCCAAACCAGCCCTGGAGAAGTTACACGTTTAGTGAATCTAATGGATGTCAACAAATCCATTTCAGGTGTAAAGAACAAAAAAAACATTTCCCATCTTTCTTCCAAACACACAAACAAGTCACAGAGTCTCAAAGTGAAGCTGGTCTCTCCCTGGTTCACACAACACAAGAAAGCAAGATCTGAAGTCAGAACTTGGTTACAAATCCTACCAAGGATGACGCACAAGCCAGAAGAAAATCCAGCTCACTCTTCCGGCTCTGTATTGACTCAGCAATTACTGAACTATTAAGGACTCATTACTATCACAAAAGTAAGCAGGCCTGACAGTATGCAATGGTGGGGAAGTGCCATTCTTAGAAACCCACTTCCAGAGTAAAACCACCCTTGAAAACACTGTCAGGAGAGCTCGTCTGTAAGAAAAACCAAGCTGGTGCTCCAGGGAAAATGAAAAAGAAAAGAAACAAACAAATATATCTGAAACAGTGTTAGGCCTGATACAAATTTATTGACTTTAAAATTGGTGCAAAAAAGCTTCATACTGAAAACACTAATTTTATGCCTAGCATGTATTTCTTCTTTTGGTAAATTCTCCTAACCAGGGTGCCCTTCAAAAGCCATTGTAAGCAGTTAATTGGCACAGATGCAACTCCTCCATCAGCCTTCATCAGTCTGGAGAAGAGGATCATCATGTGGGACAGCTGTCCTCAGCCCCCCTGTTGCCCCTTGATGCAGGATGACCCCCACACAGGACAGCAGGGTGACCACAGTGGTGGACATGGCACTGCCAGCCATGGCAGGGGGCCCAGACACGACAGAGGGCAGGTGAGCAGGTTCAGAGGCTGCACAGCTCCTGCTGGAGGCTGAGTGGAGGCTGGCTGTCTGGTATTTACTGCACTGGGTGCATTTTTTACAAGCATGTACTCAGCTGAAAGCTGAGCACTCCACACAGCACCACTCCAGCATGCTGGTGGTGGCTCCATGAGCATTACAGTGCTCATATCCCCCAAAGCATCCCCACTACCTCCCACTGAGGGCCAGAGGCTTTAACCACTCGTACCCACCACTGTAAGTAGCACCATAACCATACAAAGGAGGCTAGAAAGTGCATGATTCTCAGGATAAACATTTTTAATGTTTTTCCAGTACTTTATCACCAGCATATTTCACTTGAATCTGCTAGTGCACAATGTGCATCCATGTACACTCATGGGACTTCACATGGCATCAAGTTTCTCTACATTATCCTTCTTCACTGCCTATAAATTTGCCAGTCTGAGTGACTTGAGTGCCTATGGACGAGCACTACTTGCACTACAGAAATTACCAATTTCTGTAATAAAATTTGAAGCCATGCTAAGGACAGGGCACCTAATGATCAAACACTGCACCAACACAGCTCCCTGGATTTCTATAGCACACTTATACTTTTATAAATGGTGGCTGCTTAAACCCAGCTGATATGGACATTATCTCATAGCTAACACTTCCCACAGACTACATACGTACTACTGCAGCCTTTGAGGGCTACCAAATGGTATACTGAAGAGGAGGTATTAGCACCTCTTGCACATTCTTCAGCTATTAGACACATACCAAAAGACCCAAGAGCAACCTAAAAACTGTAGACAATTGGCTATTGCATGAAAGCCACTTTTCTTTACCTAGTGCATTAGCTACACATTCTTTAGTCTGAAAAATTCTAAAAAATATACAAAAAGGACAAACCATATTTGACTAATGATGAATGACAAAACACAGCAAAAACAGCTGTGCCTCTTCTGGTGATGATCAGCACACATTTTTAAACAGATGTTTCTGTTTTTAAGTAAATTCTCACTTGATTAATTTTTTTTTTTTTTTTTTTTTTTTTTTTTCTTTCCTGAGGACGCAATATCTATCACATTGTTAAAAACATAATATTAAGTTAGAATGGACTACTCTAACTGGCAGCACATAGTCCTCAAGTGAAGAGAGATTTTTTAAGATATATGGAACAAAATAATAGTTCCACAACAAAGTAAATCTCTTAAAATAAACACTTTCAAATCAGCACCTGAAAATGTCACTATAATAAAGCTGTAAAATTCACATTCTCAAATAAAACGTGAAAATAAAATAAAGTTTTTTGTTAGTCTGCAATCTATCATCAAAATTCCAAAATACCACCTGCTCAATTATAAATCGACAATTAATGACAGTTTTCCTGATAAAGGAAGCAGAGTGATGCATTTAACGGTGTCATGGGTTGGGGCTGTCAGAGCTATTTCCTATGTTAGGTTATCTTCACCATGCACTTAATTTCCTGCAGCTAAACCTGGTTAAAGGAAAAAGGCACCAAGCAAATAGCGTAGGGGTAAAACAAAATCTGGTTGCCTCAAACAAATCTTATCAATTTGAAAACTACCCCAACTAGTGAGCATCATGTGGAGGGCAGATGAGCTGCTCCACTAGGAAGGGGAGGGAGGGAGAAGGAAAAGATCTTCGCACAGTCTTCATATCATATATACATTAGTACATTTCCCTCAGACAGAATTTTCCACCAAACTGCAAATCTGTCCCACTCCTTTCTACACCATAATAAATTCCACTGTATTCATTCAAAATGCTATAATGAGGGATGGTTATTTCAAGGCAGGTTCTCAAACTGGTAGACTGTAGAAAACTCACTCAATGTAACTATGTCCTACATAAATCAGATTACAAAACAGATGAATAGTGATTTATTTTGCATACACCAGATACACAATATGATTAAATCAAAAACAGATTATCCAGTCTGGCTGACTTCTGCCTTTAGCAGAAAGATTTATCAAGTTACAGGGAAAAAAAGAAAAGATATTAAGCAGCACACTGGAATATAGACAAGGGAGGAAACAAAGCCAAAAAACTTCTATTAAACTTTGCAAAGGTGTTTTAGCCCCATTTTCACAAGATTATTATGCATTCAGGAATGAAATTGCCTTTCTCTGCATAAGCTACTAGATGCCAAAGGCCACTTGAAAAAGATTTGCAAACATTTTTGTCCTTAACTAGGCTGTTGTGCAAAAGGTGTCAGAACAACTGCTGGTTTCATATGGGGACAAATTGTTCTGCTTTGCCAAGTATCACAGCGTGGAGTCATCTACCAAAGATAGCTGTGTGACAGTGGCAAAAGCTGCTGCCCCACAGAGCAGAGTGGTAAGTGTGTTTCAACACCTGAAGTAAAGCAAGCGGCTTAGGAGGAGTGTGGCTGAGCCTCCTTCACTAACCTTATTTTTACTAAGAGGGAGTGTTCCTTCAGAAACAAAAGCGTAAGCTTGAGAAACCACAGGGCTGCTGAGGCTTTTACCAGGCTGCTAAGCTTGCCCCTGTTCCAACCCTGCACCAAATGCAAATATGGTTACAATTTATTACTTATTACACATCTCATGTGAAAGTGGATGACTGTCGAAGATCCTAGAGTGTTTTTTAGACTTGGCTGTGTTTCTCTGACATGTGGAGCAAGTAGCAACTCCACCAAATTCATGCAGCACTTTGGAATCCCTCACGTTGAGATCTAAAAATGTGAGTTGTCGTAATGCTTACAGATAATACTCAGCACAACAGTCCTGAAAGTTAACATTCAAAGATGCATAGGAAATTTTTCATTTGTCAACTTAGAGAAAGAACAAGAAACTACTGCCATAAGAATGGCAGGAACAAGCGTCTTGCGTCACATCTCTGCTTGTTCTGAATTTAGTATCACACAGTGCTAAAACGAGCTTGTGAAGGAAGGCCATCAATAAGAAGCTTGGAGGGGTGTTTGAATAACTAAAAAGCAGTCAGAAGAAAGCACGGGGAGGATTTAAATCAAACAAACAAACAAAATGGTTTACTGAGACAGGCTTCCAAACAGACCTCAGCCTCACAGTACAGCAACCCAGCACAGTCAAAAGTTTTTTGAGATTTTTTTTTTTTTTTTTTTTTTTTTGCTACACGGTGACAAAACCAACTCGTTAAGTCTGTAAATACCCCCATTTGGCATGAATACAGCAAAAAAAGAGAAAAAGGCTAGAGATGTTGCAGGCTCTTCCCTGCCCTCTCCCTCCGTTCCCCAGTTAACAGCAGCTAGCCCCAAGAGATGCTCACCAACACATAGCCACAAGTCCCCATTTTACCAGGTCTTATTAAGACAGCTCAGCATTTGTTTTGTCTGAGGAACTTCCTCTGGTTTGCCATAAACAAAGAAGTTTGCCATGAATGCACAGTTCAACAAATCTCGTGTTGCTGCACTTATGACATCTTAAGATAGCTGGGGCCCTTTTTCATGTTTAGAAACTCCAATTTTGTGAGAAACTCACCTTCTCTCCAGTAAGGTTGTTCTCTATCTTATCATCTGGACCAAAACATCTATTTAAAAACAAAAACAAAAACAACAAAAAACACCATAACAAAAAAAAAAAAAAAAAAAAAGTGCACCCAGAAGGTCTACAAATCAAAAGAATGGGGAAAAGTATAGCACTTTAAAATCATGATTCTTAAAGAAAATCATGCTGTTTGGGGCCTCAATGGATGATTTTTGTATGCTTGAGTTTAATAGTGTCACAGTCACAAAAGTGGAATCCAAAAAATCCACAAAAAATAAACATGCCCATTGATGCAGATAAAAGCCAAATGTGCTTTTGAAAGTGGCAGACAGATATCCAAACATACCTTCTCTGTGTGCAAATTACAGCCTCCATATGTAAAACTACATGTTTCTCTCTGTGGTTTCAAGAACATATATGTATATTTTTGAGGCTGAAAAGGAGACTGAAGCTAAAAAAGTGTGGCTTTCAACTGTTTTTTTTTTTTTTAATATTAAAAAAAAAAAAAAAAAACCAGCAGATAGCTTTTACAAACCACCTGGAACTGGGTGTCTATTCCTGGAAGCTCTTTTTCATGTGGCAGACCTCAAACATGCCATACACCTGACCAGCAAATCCAACCACTTTTCTTCCCACCTCCCCCCCAGCTACCCTACATCTAATGAAAATTAAAGTGATAGAGGCTAACACACTTATTGGATTAAACTGTTATTAAAACCGATATCAAAATAAAGTTATTTTGAGACTCAAAATAAATACAAAGCTTTAAAAGAAGCTGTTACTTTTCAATGAGTAAGAAATTGGCTCTACATTTCAAGTTGTGTTTGGTCAAGTAGAGCAGCAAAAGAGGAAGACATAAAAAAGGCATAAGATACTCAGAAATCTGGCGTTGTCACGAGTGCCAATTGGTTCTGCTAGAACCAATAATGATTTGGGACATGCTGATGAGTGGGTGAGAAATAAAAACAGGATCTTAGTCTTGGAAAGAGTCACTAATACCATGCTGTCAGTACTGTCTCCAAATCCAAGGGCACAAGTCAAACTCTGTACTTCCATCTTGCCTTTGACAGAGCATGAAAAAGTGATGTATAAATATCAGAGAAAAGAAAGCAACTAATTCAGCCATGGTTTGAGAAACACGGAGTATCACCTGCCTGTACAATAAATGGCTGATGGAGTGCTTCTTCTTGTATATTGAGGTCTGGAAGAGTCATGATTCCCATTGACACCTCATGGTTTTCTCCAAAGCTTCTCATGCTCATCTCTACTTGGTCTCTCGGTATCTTCTACACCAAAAGCCTTGGCCTGAGGCCATGGACAGCACTCAAAGCTCTAGGGACAAAGTCCCAGCTGCACTGGTAACCATAAGCAGCCTGCCTGCCTAGTGCTGTCCCCGGCATCAGGGCCAGGGCCTGTCCTCCCTCCCTCTCTCATGACCCTCAGCACCTACAGGCTGACTCCTGCACAGGAATCAGGTCATGTTGGTAGCTCTCGGTGGGGATCTGTCAGCCAAAACTTGCTCTGAAGATCCCACAGCTGGTGGATCTGGGATGAGCTTCCAAGCTGGTATGCTTCACATTCCTCTTAAGAAATCAGAAGAAACTTGGGGCATGAAAAGACAATATTTCTGTTGAGCCAGGCATTACTTTCTCTACTCTTATTATTCCTCTTTGTCCCAGTACTTGAAAAGCTGAAAACTGATTGAGTTTTAATTACAATAAATGAAAAACATCAATTTTAGAGATGATACAAAAAAAAAAAACAAACAAAAAACCACTGTTTCTCTTTTAGACTAATGCCTGCCATAAAAACACAGGAAAGGAGACAGCCATGCACCCAGCTCATGCTGCTGGAGCTTATCCCCAGCAGGGAAATACAGGGGAATGAAAGGCGGGAGGGGCATCAGTGGTTTTCCAAGGCACACTTGCTTTTGATGAAAATGTAATGCATATTCAGGAAGTGACAGAGGAGGTAATCAAATATGGTTATCTCAAAATCATTATGACCGCGTAGATTTTGGAGCCTGAGTTGTTTGTTGGAAATTACCCCTAAAGCCCCAGCATTTGAAATAGAACAGATGTGTAAAATAACAGGAAAAACAATCCAGATCTGTTGTGACAAATTCTTAACCAATTTTTTTGGAAAGATCTAAAATAACATAGTTTCTGTTGCGTAGGCTGTGATCCTGTTGACGTCTGCGCTCAGTTGCCCAGCACTCTGATATACATAAAATGAGAAGTATTTTTGGTGGAAGGAAGCACGGTCAGTGTATCTGATTGGTAAAATAACTTAAAATCACATTTCGACAGTAACTTCCAACTGCCCTAGAGCACAAGTTAATGAGATCACATGGAAACATATTGTGAACCAGGAAACATATTTTATATGAGACCAAAACAGTGGAAAAAACGTTAAATACACAATGTAGTGGGGCTCTGTTTTGTACACTTCACCTTTCTTGTTTGCGTTAGCACGCAGGAATGCTAGGTTGCCTTCTCACTCACTACAACAAAGTGCCTACAGGCGACTCTCTGCAACAGAAAGATAAAAACGTGTTTAGTCAAACCGTCACGTTATTGCCCGTGCAGTCTTTGGCAAAAAACAGCTAAACACAAAAGCAAATGTCCTTCCTCTCTGATAAATTCAGACTATTTTACACCTTTGGTGGGGGAACACAAATGTTTTTTTTGAATACACGGGAAGGCTCTGACAGATTTGCTGGGTGTGAAAAGACCCCATCCCTGAGCTGAAGGACAGCAAGCGCCCACCTGTGGGTGGCTCCAGCAGACACAACATGACAGTCGCGTCTCCCAGCACTGAACTGGGCCAAGATCCTGCCCAGGATCTGGGACAATGCAGAGAGGAGGATGGGGAGGGACAGCGCTACTGTAACATGTACTGTAACATGAAGTGCCACAGTCCATTCAATTTCAGTTTTTGTAGAAAGCAAGTAGCAGAGAAGTGCTAGGTTGAGAAAAATGAGACTGGTTGAGAGCCAAGGAAGCTATCACTAATTAAAATATCGCAGTTATGTGTCCACATCTTTCATGTTGGCAAAGACAGTTGTGTTGTTAAAAGCAAGAAGACATATGTTCTTGAGGAGGAAAAGGAGAGGGATTGCTAAAACAGTCAGGGAATGGAATAGACCTATGAACTTTTGGAGAGCCAAACTCTTTTTCTGCACCATGTGCCACTGTATATACAGTCTTAAGACCGTAACTGAGACCAAAAGAGACAGCAATGCATGTAACTCAAATTCAGGCTATTCTTTGTTCTTTTCTACCTGGAGTCCTCTTATGATAAATAAATATGACAAGTATTATCAGCTTACAAATAAGGTCTTCTTTAAACATAAAAATGGTGGAGAAAGGGAGAAAAAATAAAATCTCTGTCTATCGCAGACAGGAAAAGAAGATTGGTACGAAGCTTTCATATAAAGTTTCAGATTAAGTAAGTGCTGAAGTAAGGTGTAAAAGAAACATATTCCTACCCTGTTTGTATTGACTGTCTGTAAAGCACAAATGTAAAGTGCCCTGTATGCACAATAGTAGGAACATCTCTTAGTCCTGCAGCAAAAACATGTTAAGACATGATGAACAAATTCAATAAAACCTTGGTTTGACAGTACCCAATTGTCCTACTGCCTGTCAAGCTTCTGAATACCCCTGAATATTGTATTTAGAGACTGGCTGGACTTGGGCTTGTACCCTGTGAAGCAGTAACCAGTTACAACCAATGTGCAGGCAACTCCTGGAATGGCCTTTTTAACCTATCAAAGATGTACTCATGGTCACGTCACACTAATGACAAGAGGCAGCATCACAAGAAATGGCTAAATGAAATGAATGGATGGACAGATTTGGCTGGAAACAGATATGGGAAGGGGAAGGAGGAAAAAAAAAACAAAACAAAACATACAGTAAAGATACTGCCAGGATTGTCCTCTAAGTCAGGGCTCCTTACCTCATGTAGGATGTAGGAGACAGAGACTTTGGTTTGGCCCACTGGTATGGATGCTGTGGCACAGACAGGTACTGCTCACAGAAGTTTCCTTTCCTGATATGCTGAAAGCTGGAGAAGTCTTCTGGTGACAAATCGGCAGTTGGCGGTATGGTCCCATGATCCTCGCCAGCCGGTTCGGTTTTGAGAGTCATGGATGGGGTGTGGTCGATGGCGGTCTTCCTCGACTTGATGGGAATCCCATCGTTCATATCTATCGTGCTGTCAGTGGTGAGAGCATTGATGGCAGCGACAATGGCAGAGCTGGTGTACTGGTTGGTGTTCCCCAGCCATGTCTCGTCTGTGACACTCACCCGCGGCGAATTTTGTGGAGAAGGTGTTGGGGAGTGATGCGGCGAGTAGGAGGTCTGCCGGCCATTGAGGCTGTACTTTCTCTTGTTGCACGGAGATGGAGGCCTGGAGTTGCGGGCCCCCAGCCAGTTCTCCTCTGTGATGCTCGTCCTAGGAGATGTCGATGGAGAGTGCCTAGGCGAATTGAGCAAAGTGCAGGCCACCATGCCACGCTGGTAGCCTTCCTCTGTGTCAGTGGTCTTTGGAGAGACACATGGGGACTGCCACGGAGAAGTCTGGGGCGAAGTGTATGGGTACGAGTAGTTGGACTCGTAGGAAGACGCTTCAGAGTTGCAGCTTCTGGAAGACAAGCTACTAGCTGGACTCAGGCAGGATGGGTCTCTGTATGCCTCAATGTTTGGTAAGTTCAAAGTGGCAGTGGAAGGTGATCGCTTTGCATTTGGGATGGCTTCCTCAACTTCATCATGGAAAAACTGGTTGTTGTTATGATGAAGTCCCATGTAAGAGGTGATCTCAATTCTAGGGCTCTCCAGTGCTGGAGCTCCATTAGGTCTGATGTTTGGAGGCAGGTAATACTCGGAGGCCCCACTGTCAATGTGTCCTCCATATCCAGAAGGATGATTTGTTGATGGGACAACTGAAATGACGGGATTTGATGTCTGAAGGCCATGACATGGAGTTGACAATGAGGAATGTGCCACATTTAGAGGCAAGCCAGCATTTACGTTTGAAGATGTATAATTATAGTGTTCTGGAAAACAAA
Source organism: Nettapus auritus (assembly GCA_011076525.1). NCBI lineage: Eukaryota > Metazoa > Chordata > Aves > Anseriformes > Anatidae > Nettapus > Nettapus auritus. The sequence goes on from CM021766.1 coordinate 47,750,737, forward strand.
CAAACAAACAAAAAATAATGATATGAAGTGTTGCACATAAATACTCACTTAGCAACATACTAAGCTGGAGTGGAGGAACATGACAAAACACACAAGAGAACAGCACTCTTCGAAAACCCATCAGACAGGCATGCCATGTTAGGGGAGAAGCTGCAGACTTGCATCCTTGAAAATCCTACTAACTGAGCAGCACAAGACAAGCTGTCTTGTGACAGGAATGTACATGGATTGAGTTTGTCTTGAGGAGACACACGTAAATCTTCAGAACCAAAAATTGAGTCTTCAAACGAGGGTGCATCAGCATTCAGAGACTGCAATGCTGCCCAAGAGATGTGTTTTTACATGTGAGCCTAATTCCCTCACTGAAAACCTGGAATATTAAAAACAAAAAACAAACAAACAAACAAAAAAAAAACACCAACAAAAAAAGTGGAGGCAGACTAAAACAAAGAACATGATCAACTGCATTCTGTTAAAAAAATTATACACAACTGAAATTTCCATTACAGCGAGTTTCCAAATGGTTCCAGTTAACTAGGTTTTTGGAATGAGATGGATCTATTGACCTGTTCTCATTTCTGGGACCACTTATCCTCCAGCCCAACTGGCAAAGACCAGGTGATGGATAAACATGGATGTGTTGCTACTCTGTGACAGATGAAATTCCACTGAAATTGCTGGTTCTCGCGTGTGCCACATTAAGCACTGCCAGCAGCGTGCTCTTGGCCAACTCTCTAAGCATGTTACAGCTCTTGGTGTATTAAAGAACTAGCACAGTTGCACTATGTGGAAAACCTGAAAAGTGACAGATCACATCACAGACTTGCACCAACACAGAGGAACAACCCAACCTTCACGCGCCTTCATCCACCTTCATCCCTGCTCTGCTATGGAGAACCTGAATCCCAGTGCTGGCCTGCAGGAGACCATCCTCTCCTCGCCCCACTGTTGGCCTGCTGGAGGGGCACCTTCAGTTCTGCTCCCTCTGCCCTGGGGCTGCATATGGGTCTCTATTTGACACCCAGGGATACCCCAGGCTGTGGACAAGGAGACAGGCAGCCCTTGGTGCTCTGAATGGCAGTAGGATCAGGAGTCACCCCCTGCGCTTTCTGGCATAGGGAGGCCTGGCGTCACCAGCACACTTGGGTCAGACACCCTTATGCTGGTGTCACTCACCGTACTGGGAAAAGATAGCAAACCCTTGCTATCAGCCTGCTGAATTTAAGGTTTGGGTAATGCTGTTGCACAAGTTTATTCACAGCAGGCTGGAAATACACTCTGCTTCATATCCATGCACAACCAGCATTGCCCTGGGTTTGTTAGGGCAGTGGCGCTTTCCCACAGGACAGAGGGAAACTTTGTGCGCCCCTGGCCAGACCTGGTCCACACAGGTAACTGGTTCCCATCCCTCCCAGGTGGCAAGCTCCAAGCAGTGCCCCACGTCCACCTTCCCCACACAGATACAGAAAAGCTCTGTTAATCACCGTGGCTGGTATTCCCAACACAACTCACTCCCCAGGAGCACTGTGGATGCAAACAAGCCTCTGAGCAGGTTATGCCAGCTGATGCTACCGGCTATTCACTTTCTTTTGTGTATGAGCTCAGCCCTCTCTGGTGTCATCCTCCGGCTATCCCATGCTCATGTTTCTCTCTGGCAACCACTCCGAGACAAATGGTACTTACAAAAAATTAATGTGCTCTAGCAGCTTCACAGCTACTCTGTGAAGTTCCAGCTGCTTTATGCCATGTCAGGTAACATTCACAAACAATAAGAAACAACATCTTTCAGCTCACTTTCTATTCTACCTTCAGAAACCAGGCCTTTAGTGAGAAGAGTCATTAAACTACAACAGAGCATACTGCAGATAAAACTGGATTATTCAAGGCACGATACAGCTTCACACACCAGTCAAACAACAAGGCAAGGAGGAAATGTGGAAAAAGAGGTATCCCTTTGACATGGGTTATCTGACTGCAGTGGTCATGGCAATGCATAGTTCTGCCTGAGGGACCAGAGCCCTCTCCTTCCAAAATTAGTTGCCTCTTCTTGCTGCCCTGTTGCGTGGCAGCACTGCTTGCTCACAGCTCCTGCAACCACTACTTCTTTCTCACTTTTCACACAAAACAAAACAAAACAAAACAAAAAAATCAAAGTGGCAGTCAGTGGCAAGACCTTCTCCATTTCAGAACGCGACTCAGAGAAAGGCTCTAAGCAGCGCCTCCGAGGCAGCCCCAACCCCTTTCTGCTTCCTCCAGCTCCGGAGGCAGGCGACATCCCTGGCGCTGTCCCAGCTGCTAAGATGCAGGCCTGGCTCTTCCTGGCAGCCCCACCACACGCGCCCCATGGGCCCTGCCACATGGCCGGCCCCTGGCACACGGCCAGACACACCAGGCAGGGGGCTGGAGGGTCCGTGGGGTGCCCCAGCTCTGCGCCCACTGGGTGGGCTTGGCAGACCAGCTGCATCTGCTGACTGCAGCATCAACGCCTTTGTTATCACAATTAATAAGTAAATAAACAGAGATAGTGATTACCTGCATGAAAGGTACTGTGAACCCAGTGGTACTCTAAAATATAATGCGCAGCTAGGGTAAAAAAAAAGCTAGGGTAAAAATCAGACTTTAAAGTCTGCCAGGGATCTGCAGCCCAGGCCGAAGAGCTGATATAAAGCCTCAGATTGGCCTCAGGAAACCTGCTTAGAAAGCATATATATAAGCAAAAGCTACCAGTGCTCCAAGCAACAAGTCCTCCTAATGCACATTGCAAGGAATAGCCCCTTTTAGTACTATCATGCACATTTTTAAGAAGTCAACTTTTAAAGGGCATAGGAAAAGTACATGGTGTATATCTTCTCACACAATAGTACTTGAAGTCAAAAGATCCAAAGCTTTTACATACATATATTTAGGTAACTTAACTTTTCAGACAGTGTGTACAAAGAATGCCCAACAAATATAAAAGCCTGAAAACTGGACCTAGGGACAAGACCAAATCCTTGGTTTGTGCACTAAAAACCACCAGATACACTTGTGAAAAATCATGTTCCTGTGCTCAACTCCTGTGTTCACAAAAATTCATCAAACACACATAGTGAGCATTCATAAAATGTTGTTTTCCTTGCAACGGTAAGACATGCAGAAATAAAATGCCAGTCTCGAGAGGGAAGGGAGATGGAAGTGGCTACATAAGTACAAAACTACACCACGTAACACAGCTTTGTAGGGTATTTTGACAGTGCTGATACAGATGAAAGGAAGGTAATGCTCGAGCATGGGCAGCCACTTTGTGACCCTGATCCACAGAGGCTCCCTGCACAGTGCAGCACCTGCGAGCCTGGGCTTAGGTCTGTACTGCTGCTTACGGGCAGTAACTTACACAACTTGGTACCACAACACTTTCAAAAGCCTGTTTTAATATCTTGAGCCAAACCTCAGTATCAGATAGACCAGCGGAGGTATGCAATGGTTTGGTTGCCAACATATTCACACTTACATTAGGTATGGCTAGAACAAGAAATCAGACCCCTTGATTTGTGAGTACACCTTCATTGTTACATTTCACTTCATGACAGCATAAAAAGAATCAGATGTTTTTTTCTCTAGTTAGTTTCACAGGGCATAGGCTTTATCCCTTTCCATCATTAACAAGCTGATCCTACAAAACACTGAGAACCATCATTTTTTATTTATACTCTTTAAATAGGACTGCTTAACACCTGCAGCTCAAAGGGGCTTCGGAGAAGGCAAAGGCTGTTTTATACTTCCAGACATGGAGCCACACCTAGGCTTACACTGAAGTTCATGCTTTCAGCACTGCCTAATGGAGTTACTTTTCTCACTATGACTTTGACACTTAAGCTGTTTAGGCCCCTCCACTTTCCAGGTGCCTAATTCATAGGAAATTACGTCTATAAAGCTTGGTGTGACACTCTTAAAAGCTGATTTTCTAAAAATTAAGAATCTCCTTGCAGACATCTGGGCACTGAGAACGTGCTGGAGAGCAGGGCATTAGGAAGGGGAGCACCATGCACAGCTACAGTCCTGACAGGCTGTGATATGCAGGGACGGGTTTGGGAACCTCCTTCGATTTAAAGGGAAAAGCACTGGAAAAAAAAAAAAAAAAAAAAAAAAAAAAAAAAAAAGTAGAAAAAGAAACTGGAACAGCTTTAAATCACCTACTTTTATTTTTATTGTCACCTGCTATCACTGAAGCAGGGACAGCCCGCTTGGTATCGGGAAGTAACGACAACTTTCCCTGTGTGTGTCAACTCCCGACGTATTTACCCTGTTCCCACCTCCAGTATTGCTCAAAGTCATAAAACAGCCATGCGGAGACACCGGGCTTGCAAACCGTGACCCACGACAAATCCGGGACCGTTATTTTTGCTTGCGGATGACCTTCAAGCCTGAATGCTTGGAGGACCGAAACCCTGAGCCGAGCTCGCTCCAGCTCACGGGAGGGGGGCGAGAGGAAGGGCAGCAGGGGCTTCTCCCCCGGCCCCGGCGGTGCCACGGGCCGAGACCGGACCCGAGCTGCCGCTGCCGGCCCCGGGGCTGCGGAGGGCGGCGGAGCAGCGGCGTTGGGCTCGCTGCCGGTCAGCCCCTGGCAGCCTGCGGGGACGGCTCGGTCGCAATCTCCTGGCTGCGCACGCAAGGCAGAACTCCGGCTTTCTGAACAGCTCCGAAGTTTAACAAATCGCACACGGGCTGCCTGCCGCGCGGCTTCCCCTCCGAGACATGTCATGGTACAGACGCAAGGGCACCGAAAAGGAAAGCGGCTCCGGGCAGGATTTCACTGCTGGCTGCCGGTGCCCCCCGCTCGCTGCCCCGCAGCTGCGCAGGACCCAAAATATCGCCCCCGCCGCTGCCTCCCGCTCGGGAAGGAACCCCGGAGGGCCCCTCCGTCCCCTCCAGCATCATCCCTCCCCCGAGACCCCGGAGGTGGCTCCCCGGCCGCGACCCACCTCCGCCGCCTCCCTCATCGCTGTGCTTGAACTCGAAGAGGAAATCGAAATCAAACTCCTGCTCGGCCTCCACGCCGGTCATGGCTCCCGCCGCCCGCGGCGACCCCCGCCCGCCTCGCTCCGGCGCCCAGGCGGCGGCGCAGCCCCCGGCCCGCCCCGTCGGGCCCGCCCCGTCGCGCCCGACACCTGCTACCGCCGGCACAGCGGGGCCGGGACGAGCTCCCCTCGGCGGCGGGGCTCCGGAGCGAGGCCCCGACAGGCGCAGGAGGCGGCCGGCACGGTAATGTGACCCCGGCCCCGACGGCCGGCCTATCTCACTATCGCCGCCGCCGCCTCTGATCCGCCCTCCGTCGCTTTGTTGATGTTTCCGGGTCGATGCAAACAACCGCCTTGCCCTGCCCTCCCCCGCACCCCCCTCCCGCCGCTCCGGCTCGCATAGCGCAGCCCGCACGCCGCGGGGAGCCCCCGGGGTAGTCCGCACCGGGAGGGGGGTGCAGGCTGGGGAGGCCCGGGGGCAGCGGGGCAGCGGGCTTTCACCTGCTCCCGCACGGTGTAAATCGCAATTGCCGCAAGTGCCGGGATCCCGCGGGCGGCACGGCGCTGCCGGCGAGGTTTCTGCCCTCGGGGCCTCGCCTCCGCTCGCCTGGTCCCGGGGGCTGAGCGCTGCCGAGGCGCCGGTCCTGCTCCGAGGGTCCCCACCTGGCAGCTGCGAGCCAGGAGGCTCCGAGCTCCTGCTTCTTTTTCTTTCTTTTCTTCTTCTTCTTT